>CP099851.1:11804828-12140872 GCA_030062745.1 Capitulum mitella | reverse complement strand
ATGGGAATGATTTGTTCGCAGGGACAGACCAATTAAGCAACATCATTTAGTGTTGTTAGATTAAAAAAGTGATTAGCGTCAAGACAATGACGCAAAAGAACACAGAAAAGAAAGATTTGAGGAAAAATTCCGCCGAAGAGACTTTGTCCATCTTCTCATTGATATGTACCAAGATTTCTTTCACATTAACCCTGTAGTTCACTCAAACATCGCCCCCTTGCACTTTAATCGATCACAAACATCAGTTAAGTCTGTCCAGCTCCCATGATCTATTCACATGCATCCCGTCCCGACTTAAATCAACCAAATCGAAGAAGCACGCAAAAACACAAAGCATATAAATCGACACGGAAACACAGTAGCGAACCTGCATTAATTTGTTCATGCACTTTTTTGGCAAGGGTAGCATCACAGCGATATCGCCCAGATCAGCAAATAAGTAGCATAATACACAGATAAAGCAATGTCGCCGACGCTCACCAGGAGAGCTGTATGACATCTGATTCTGGTATTGACTGAGGTAGGTGGGCTGGCCGCTCTCTACCAGCCTTCGCACCGTATCCTTACACAAGAGAGCGGGAGTACAGCGCGGCGTGGGGCGTGTTTGCGGGTATGTTCCCTGCTATGTTGATGAATGCGGAAACAAAAGGAGGCACATTATTGCAGTTTAATCATGCATTCAGTTTTATAAACAATGTTATTATGCACACATTACACATGGTTTTAATTCCACATTTGCCGATATTTTTGGTGAGAAATTGTCTCAGTTTCCTCCTATGGCAAACCGCCACTGGTATCAGCGCATTGCAGATTCTCTGTTCGGACGGGAGGGCTCGTTCAAACAGAGCTGTCATCAAGCGGGTCTTTTTGTTACTTCCGCCTCAAACCCGCCTGCCGCTAGGGGGCCGCTGCATGGCGGCCACCTGGAAACTCGATTCCAACAGTTGTCATGTTGAGAGTGTTAACGGAACTCAGCGATAACCTTGTCGTTTTTCTGTAACCCATGCGCCACGATGAAGCTCGGTGGTCTGATTTACATTTCCCGGAACATGCTGGAAGGTATCCGCTGTTTTTGTTTCACTGTTTTCCTTCGGCGACTGGAACTTGTGACACCAAGGCGTCAGGTAGGTATGAGCGGGACGTGCGTTGTGGAGTCTTTGTTCCTTGTTCCTGACCCATTTCTGCCCTGAGGTTTTTGCCTTTTGATACTGATTTGTAATTTCCTGATCTCCATGTCTTCCTCGATGAATCACTCTCCAAGAGATACGTCCTGTTCTGCCTCCCGCATAGTTGCTTTCGAAGGCTGCTAGAAATTTGGCCATAGCGCTTTCGATATCTTTTCATGTTTTTTTTCATTCAGTTCTACACCAGCAGAGTCACTGACCTTTTCCTGAGGTGAGTGGAGCCCTTTGTGGTTTATCCTGCGCCCAAGCTATTTCATTATATCTGGTACAAGCATTTGCCTTTTCCATCGCCTAAGATCTTGATCTGGATCCAGCGTCCCCAGATACTGAATGTGAACACAAGCGTTAATTTGCGAGATGATCTCAACGAGCCATAATGAACAATAAAGCGAAACTCGGAGCTTCTCGGCGTGTCTGACTCCGACCGAGATCGGCCGCCGACAATGTTCATGTTAATCTTGACAAAATATTTTGGAAACGAATGTATGTATGGGTTATGCTCTTCCCAACTACAATATGCAAGTTGATGAAAACCGCAGCCAAAAGAAACCAAAAGATTATGCATCCGCATAATCTTTAACAAAAGACTTTTGTTTAACGATTAACAAAAGACTTTTGTTGGCGCTTCAGGGGCCTCGCTCACAGTCTCAGGGGACCTTGCCCGTAACAGAAGCCCGCTTATTACACCCAGCGCCCCATGAAACCCAAATACCGTCTCAGAGGTTCGCTTACCGTCTTTGCCTCGCAGGGGCACTGCGACTTTTTTGGCAGTCTCAGGGGTCATCTGCGGTGTACGGGCCCATCTTGCCGTCTCAGAAACCACCTGACCTTTCGGGGGGGGGGCCGACAGCATCAAGAACCCCCAATGTTGCAAAAAGGCCCGTGCGGCCCATTTGTGGCTCCTCTCGAGGATAAGAAGGCCACCGACGAATCCCGTTCAGGGGACCCCTCTGGCTAGCCAGGAGTCTCCTTATGCTGTGCGAGGCACCCTCTTAGACCCCTTTGCCATGTCGGGGTCACCCTCTTGCCCTGTTGGGGTCCCTTGCGGTTCCAGGGGCCCTTAAAGAGTTTCAGGGCTTTTCTTTCCATCTTAGGGGCCATCTTACCTTGCCATGGTGTAGCCCCCCCGAACCCCCTCTAGTTACATCGGGAACCTTTCCTTTTCTTAATTACAGTGGCCCTCTAAGAGTCCTCATCTTGGCCTGTCTCAGGGGCCCTATGAGCCATCTGGCGTTCTCAAAGACACCCTGCCTTTTTTTTCCCGGTTGGGGTCCTAGGGGCCTTTGGGAGGTTCAGGACTCTCTATGCGTCTCAGAGATCATTTAACCCTCCAGGAGGCTTCCCTGACTGCATAAACAGCCCGTCAGGTTCTTATAGAAACTCCGTGAAGTTCATACCGGATCCCTTTGGGGCTCCTTTTTAGTCTGACAGGGGCCTCTTCTCAGGCCTCAGGGGGAGGGGGCGGTCGTCCCAATTACTCTTCATTACTTATTGTATCATGACGTTCAGTACCCTTTATTCATTTCGTGAGACAAACAGGCATTTTGCGATCTTTCCCAACAGTTTGCATCCGGGTAATTGCAAGTTTGTACGTCAAGCGCTCCCCTGATATTGTTCGCTGCCGTTACTGAGCCGTTCAAAAGCACTTGTGAAGAACAGGTGAAAGCACCGAAAATGTTGCCACAGGATTAGGCAAGTAGAAGAAACAGCTTGCAAGTTACTCATTGGAAATGGAAGCACATAAAGGTCCAAGAAGTCAGGTATCTCCCATTGAAAACTTCATGACTCGTTGCCATGGTCGTAAAGTTATAACTTGCAGTACGCGTCGTGGCAGAGCTGTCGGTTCAGTCCGATTTTTTATTTTTTTGCTAGTTGAAGACTCAGTCGGCATTTGGCCTTGCTCGTAAACGTAAGGAAAATGCAAAAACTAGTGCGGCAGGATTTTCGTAGGTACGGAAATTCCGCAAGATTCCATGAAAGTTTTGCCTTCGCTGGAAGACCCGCTTTTTGAGTTGTATTTATGGCACGTCTTACCCACAAGCATTCATATATTTCATTCCCCAAGCTTGTTTACCGAACGCCAACGCCGGCCTTCTTCTACCTTCATAATGCTTATGTCTTTCCCGACTCCACTGACTGGTCAAGCTTTACCATGACGACAGACATCAGTTGGGTCTGAAGACATGAAAATTCGAATGTGATGCATTGTGAAGACTTACCGAGCATAACATTACGTAACTGGACAGAGGCACAGTAGTCTGGTAGCCCGTATGCAACTAGAAAGGATCATTTGTGGGATTTACGAGTATGTCGACTTAATATGAAGCCTCGTAAGTAACCACAAAACGTCGCATAATGGCTCAATGAAGCAATACAGTAAAGCAAAGTTCATTCGTTTTCTCCAGTTTCCTTCTTTACTGCAACACATCGAGATTTATAACACACTCCGTTATTTCGTAACTATGCCTGAAGCCGGGGAAGCAATAAACACAGTTTTTGACGCTATTAAGTAGGGATGGATTATAACACCACGCATCTTTTCATTCTCGGCCACACCACACATACACATTTTTGGGGCATCAGAGATGCAACATGGCACAAGCCGCACACAATACAACGGACTAGTGAATGTTGTCGACAACATAACACAAAACGACATCGCTGGTTGAATCAAACTAGTAGCAGAACACACAGTTCATGTCGAGGGTTTTAAGGACATAACTGCGCATGAAACTGGCGCCTCCATTGATCTACGGACTCTCAATCAAGGAACGTTTCTTGGAGAAATTCTCGGTCAACAAACTGCTGCTAGTTGAACTGCTGGTCGTTCAGAATGACCCCTATTCCGCCACTTTCAGCCCAGAACAGCTGCGGATAGTCCTGTCTCAGCTGTTCGTACTCGGGGATCTGAGCCGGCGGCTGCGGCAGGTGGGCTCCCTGCGGCTGGAAGCCGTACTCATCAGCCACGTAGCTGACTTGGTAGGTCTGGCCGTCGTCGGCGACGAACTGGTAACTGCCCTTCTGGCGGAGACTGCCTTTATCCGGCAGTGGTCCGGGCTCTATCCGACCTATTTCCTCCACCTGAGGGAGAAAATGAGCCATTCGTCACGTGGGATAAGCAGATTTGGTTATGATAGCTTATCTGTGAGCTGATAGCATTAACCCTCGCCGGTCTAGGGTGACGGGTGCACCTCTTTCACTTTTTCTTCTTTTTGTGATGCCTGAAGTCGATTTTCATGTCCTTAAAATTGGTTTGTTTTGCCAAGGTGGTTATCGGAACTTTCCGCAGGACGACTGCCTCGATCACTCTGAAATGCCGCATAGCGAAGTTTTGAACCTGTTTACAAGTTTTCTCCAGATTTGGGCTCAGTACCTTGAAAAGTTACGGGCTTATGACCTCTTTCGCGGGGGCGTGTCACCGAGATATCACGCCACGGCGGCGGTCTTCTTCTGACAGGAAATATTCTAGCCGTGCTACGATATAAAGTCCTGCTAGATCTTAAACATAAGTGCCATCTGTGGCGTCAGTGGCCTCCGCACTGTACTCTTTACTTTGGTCAAGGTCATCTCAGGCCAAAACCATGGATTCGGGGCCTTTTTATCCTTTCAAGCTTTTCGTATCGACCTCAGAGGGGTCATGATGCGGTTTAAAACGCTAATTTGCATAAAAAGTAATCTGAGTCCTTCTTTGCTGTTAAAAATAAGTTTGAGCCTCTCAAGAGCGCCTCATAGCTCACGTTCCGTAGGGATCGATCAAAATGAAAATCCGCTGACAGTACGTCATTTGACGCCGCCTGAAAGGCCACTGCGTGATCTAAAAAGGTCAAGCAGGCCATTATCGTTTAGCTAAACTACTAACCTAACCATTCGTTTTTGTTTCGTTGCTCTAGCACATCATGTTTGAAAACGGCTGGGGGATCGTGACCTCCTCCCCTCCGTACTGTCGAAGATGGTCAAAAAGCCAGTGCTGTCTATGATGAATGTAAACAAAAAGTCGCACATATATGTGGAGAATAAGGAAAATAAAAATAATACAGTAAGTAGTTGGTTGGTTACTGACAAAAGCAGTAAAACTACTTTTTCGTCCTTCTGATGCAGTGACAATAAAGTAAGTCAATGCGCTTGCTTTGTGAGCTGTTTGCCCTGTTGTGAATACAATACTTGCATTGCCGGTCAATGCATCACTCTATCTGGCATCCGCTCGCCTTTTGTCCATTGTCCTGTTCATAGCCGTATTCGTAGTTCCCGAACACGTCTTGCACGAACTTTTGACTGACGACACGGATCCCACGCTGACCATTTCTACTGTTGTACTGTTGGCCGGTCAAGTCCTGGTTGAAATTTTCGATGCTCTGACTTTGAGGTGCAGCCAGGGCAACGCACGCGAGGAAGACGATTGTGAACTGAAAAAAAACGGGTAAGAGCATTTTTATTGAGAGTACTTGTTCGGGTTGGGCTTTTCAAATCAAAGCGAAATAAAATCGCTCCCGCATGCTATAGGATTATTCCACCTACCACAAAGAGCAGACATGGTATCTAGCAATGCTTTAAGTAAAAGCATATGCACACATAACGACATATAACGAAGTGCGTGATAAATATTCACCAATACCAGTAAAAAGTGTTAGCCGACTGGCCCGCAGTATCAACTGAGGCACTGAGGCAAAGTCACAAAGGCTGGTCCGACAGACCACTTTAACAGCTTGAGTCTTGCGCTCCGTTGCCGCGCACGTACCAGCTGCATCCCTGCTGCCGGCCTGCGTCAGAGACTGATGCCCGCACACGGACACCGGTCGGTTTTTATTCCCGGCAGTCAGCCGCCTCTCGACCTCTCGGGCTCGGCTCGACTGGACGAGGTGACCATGACGCTCTGCCACCCATCCGGGCAGATTTAGAAACTTCCGAGAGGAGATCGTGTTGTGGGTGCGGTGAATTTCACCGGTTGTCGCAACTGCGCGAACTGGGCTAAGACCTCCGATAATTGGACTGCGGTGGGAAGTAAGGCTTACGAGTTTTTTTTACTGATGCTGACGCTTGGTAAATTATGGTTTAGTCGGAATGTAATAATGTGACGAACAATGTATGATGGAAGAAAAAGGCCACAAGTTGCGGATAAGGATATGGCGCCGTGATTGGTAGCTCAGACTGAGTAGCGCTGAGTTCTTGTGCAGCCCAGAAAGGTTGGAGTCATCTCGGTGCTCGGTGTTTGGCACTGCATTCGGGTCAGCTAACGATTGGCCAAACGAGGGGCATGATGGCTACGACACGGTCCTGTCTAGGTTGCAGTGATTCATTGCCACCGTTTGCCAGGTTTCCAGAAACCGTCGCCAGTCATACTGCCAATGTCACTCTACTTTGCGTCGGCCGCGGAACGCGCATTTTTAGTCGTGCATTGCCTCTGGAGACACGTGGTCCAAAAAACCACATGAAAATTAAGTTTTATTCTTACAGCTCATGGTGGCACTCACCAGTTGTGATTTACGATAAAAATAAGGGTGCATACCCGTCATTTTTTTCAACAGGGCGAACTTTTAGAAAATGTTGGTGTCGTCAAAAAGTGTGATACTCTTGTGGTGTTGACGCCCTTTTGTGTTAAATTTGTTGACGAAAGGAAGCTTAAAGGAAGCTTGAATCTGAACTAACTTTCCATAATAGCTAACTTTTTACTGCGTGCAAAAGCACCAAGAAACATTAGTGTAGGGACTGCTCCACGGGGAGGGGGATGTCAAAGTACTCGGAAGTCTCCTTCTTTGACACCTCCTGGTCTGCACTGGTCCATCATTTGCACCTCTGAAACGTAACCTCAAGCAGACAATTTTAAAATATTTCTACATGGAGAATGACAGCCTCTTTGCGTCCTGCAGAAGTGATAATGAAGGTCGAGGCTTTGCAGTCTTTATTAAACCACGCAGTCCCGGGTGTCAGTACCGCGCTTCACTTACCCGAGGAGGGTAAGTGAAGCGACACCCCCCCCCCCCCCATCATCGCGAGTACTGAGAGAGAGAGAGAGAGAGAGAGAGAGAGAGACAGACAGACAGACAGACAGACAGAGACAGAGACAAAGAGAGAGACAGAGACAGAGACAGAGAGAGAGAGACAGAGACAGAGACAGAGAGAGAGACAGAGAGAGAGAGAGAGAGAGAGAGAGAGAGAGAGAGAGAGAGAGAGAGAGAGAGAGAGAGAGAGAGAGAGAGAGAGAGAGAGAGAGAGAGAGAGAGAGAGAGAGAGAGAGAGACAGAGACAGAGAGAGAGTTAGACACAGAGAGAGAGAGAGCTATGGAGATGAGGGCAACACGAATCGAAAGCTCGTCAAATTTTGCGAAGAATGCACGCATATTCGTAGGTTTTGAGTTAGGTTTTTGGGTCAAATGGTCATACAAGGTGGTGTCATGACGTCCAAGACCTGTGGGCAATAAAAGCAATTATGACGGTCCTGTAAACTGATCTTGTGAACTAAACAGCCAAAAGAGGAGCAGAAACGTTCTTTTCATTGCCAAAAAGTAGTTTGCTACTCCTCAGATTATGTTAGGTTCGGTCAACAACCCTTGGAATATAATAGTGATGTGTGGAAACTAGCACTTAAGTAAAGTTATTTCAAGCATACGTTTTGGGATCATCATTGATAATGTTCAGTCATGTACGACAATTTCAAGGAAAAATCATTATTGTAGGTCATCTGAGGTCATGTCAGATCAACTGAAGTCAGGTCTTGCAACATTCGTGTCTCGTAATTGGGTAAAGCTACGATTATGCTAATGTGTTCTTAAATGTCATAGAAGTCAAGGAAAGGCCTGGTCAGGTCTGGTAGAGAACTATAGCAGGCAAAATGTGTGATGTGTGGCAAAATGTGTGACTCCTTCGAAAAATCACGGTGCTACAAAACAAAACGAAGTATTGAAACACGTCTGAGATTACAAAAACTGCTTGAAGTCACTAAAACAAGTCAGTACAGTAATCCAAGGCAAACCTAGATCAGATGAATAAGCTTTTGTATCTAAGGAACAAATGAAGGTAAAAATGCAAAGCCAACCCTTTACCTTGTCTTAAAATATTGCGTAACATTCTACGGCATCCTAAGCGACAAGTAACCTTTGAAATGATATCAGGTCATGGCAGATCACATCAGGCCATGACATTTAAAATCCTTTTTAGACAAACTGAAATGTACACCCATCATGCCTCGCCAGAAGTGAATGGCAAATGCATTTTATACCAGTTCTGTCATGCGTTCGATTTTGCAGCCATCTGACCTAATCTCAGGTCACTGGCCCGTCACGGACGGTATGAAGTTAAATCAGTAAAATAGCGTGCCAGACGACCTGTGTCCGTTTTCTTATCCAGAAAAGTTTCATGCAGGGTAATGTCTGGCAGAAAGACTAAAAACAGCACCTCATAACTGTTGACCTGACGTGAGATCAAACAGTTAAAAAAAAAATTGAGAATGTAGATGTTGAAAAAATGGGCTCGGAATAAGAACAGCACGTTCCTTTTGTCAATATTTCTTTGGCAATCCCTCGCACAAGCTTAAACCTTTTTGACGTGCCTTGTTTGAAATTAAAGTAAGATCAATGACCTGACCAGCCCTGATTTTGAAATTTTGTTGCAAAATTTGAAAATAATGGCTAGCAGGTACGAAAAATTTGACTTTTCTAGCTCTCTTTGTTTTTGCGTTGTTTAGAAAAATTGAAGGCGCAGATGGCGAGGACCATCTGCGGAGCGACCTGAGAGGCGTCCACTCTCCGCCCTCGTGTCGTGACCTGCCCTCGGCCGGCCGACCCGTCGCGTTGCCGGCGTGGGCGCCGGGGCCGGGGGCACTGCCGCGGGCGGCGGGTCGCGGCTGTCGGCGGCTGGCGGGGTGGCGCCCCCGACTCCGTCGACGCAGTGGTTGTCGTCTTCGGTGGTTGCTGGCGAGGCGGGGCTGCTGCCTGCGTCGGCCCCGGAGCTGTCGGCGTCGTCGTCGGCTGCTGATTCGGCGGCGTCTCTCCGTAGAGGCCGGACGGTGCGGCGCTGCCGCCCGCTTCGTCGTCGGATGCAGCGATGTTGTCTCCGGGTGTCGGTGCGCCTCCGCTTCGGTCGGCGGCTCCGTCTTCGGCGCGTGGTCGGGCCTCTGGGTCAGACAGGTCCGATCTGATCGGGCCTGTTCCGGCGACCGATCGCCGGCTGCCCGGTGCGCGCTGAGCCGCTGTGGTCCGCGGACTACACCGGCTCGGTATTCAGCTAAGGTGAGGCCCCTGCGTCCTCCGAGCTACCATGTCTGTAAGTCTAGACTCGCTCCAGCGTAGGCTGCAGTCGCAGTCCGTCGCAGATGTGTCGCGGTACTCATTTTTGGATGAGATATTGAGCTGCTGCTGTTAGCGATAGTCATTTGCTTTGCTGGTGCTCGCTTCATTCTTAAATGCATGAGTAACAAGACCAATCGACAGGACGCATTGTTGGTGTCATGACCTTCTATGACATATTCCGGTTACTTTGCTGGCCTGGTTACCCGTTCACGCTGGGAAAGTGGTTACACTTTTCTCGTCGTTGGCGCATTACATTACGGCCGATGCTATGGACGAGGTGTGGCTTGCGGATTTCTTACTCATTAAGCATTAATCCTTGCACTGCTGGAGCCAGGATCCCACGTGTGTGCTGGGGCCGGGTGGAGCGAGGTCGTCCGGACCCGACCGGTGCGCGAGATCGGAGTTTCGTGCGCAGCGGTGATTCGCCGGGCCGACCGACCTCCAGGTTCTGTGTCCCGGATGAGTCGGGCCGGAGCGTTTTTGGGGGTTCGCGTGCATCTGAAATTGCCTCTGACTTTCGTCGGAATGGCTCCGGATACCTTGTCAGGTCCGGGTTGTGTGGAACATTATTTCACAGCGCAGTGTGAAGTGGGCACGTGCTCGCTGATCACGTGTTCGGCCGCCCCAGGTGTGCCACCGCCGCTGTGTCGGGATTGGCTCCATGCCAGAGGCCTTTGGTCGGGTGCTTTGGAGGGAGATCTGGGTGGTTCCGGGTGGGACAGGATTTCTACCGTGTGGTTTGCAGTAAGAACAAGGCAGCATTATACAGTCAGCCACAAAAGCCATACGTATTTCCACAGTGGAAGTATTTCCACGGTAGTCAGTGTCACGTCGGCAGGAGGAACTTTGGTGTGACGGACAAACGGACGTGACGGTTCTGTTTCATGCGGCTTTGAATATCGCATCCATTAAGTATGCGTGGACTTAACAGGACGGCTTGTGTTCATGGCTTGAAGGGGGGCCAGAATGGCAACAGGTGTTGATAGGAGTTTATGCATTCGTTGGTGGCCAGTGTGTTAGGCGTAATTTTATTGATCATTTAAGAGAACGCTTAATGACACATAGAAATTTAAGAACATCCATACCCAGCGATTTTAGCCTGAAGCTTAGTGCGCTTGGTACAGATAATTCTTCCCGCCAAAGAGAAAAGAGGGCAAGAACAACGCTTCGAGATTTGCTAAGCTAGTTTTCATTGGAAGGTGCCTGGAGGCTCCAAGATTCTGCAAAAAGAAAGTACACATGGCGAAGATTGAACCCTCTTCGGCAATCGTGTAATGACTGTACATCCATCGGCAGCGCCGTGAGGACCAACGGCATTATTAGTACCTAGATAGACGCTCAGGTATTGATCGTAATTTTATGTCTGTCGAAATGTGCTTGACTTCAGAAACGCCTGGTCCTGGCATATGGTGTTTCAGCAGTTCTTTGCTCAGTAATCCTGGCTTTGTCGATGCAGTGTGTTGCCAACAGACATCAGTTTTGGTAACGCGGCCTGCGGTGCAGTGCAGGCAGCCGCGACGTCGAGCTGGACGCCCGGCATGTGCGGCGACAGGGCCGCGTCTCCCGGCCGGCCAGGCGGCCCGGTCGTGCCGCCCGTATCTGTGCTGTGTGTTCTCTTGACGCCGGCCGCGGTCCGGGGCGAGGCGTTTATGCGCGCTGTCGGCACCTTTCTGTTTGTTTTTGTCATATTGGGTCCTTATATTTTTTTATAAACTGCGCGTCAACGCCTGCGTTCGCTCGCTTCATCCGTTGCCTCCGTACAGTACGCTGCGTCTCTGTCGTCTCGTCGTCTCCAAAACAGAAACGACTTTCTTCGAATGGGTGTTGAGATGAAAACTGAAGCCCTGAGTAGTCCGTTAAGCATGTAAAATAGTAAGGCGATGACACAGTCAGCACTGCTTTCTTTAGTTCAGGCCCGCGCCTCACTTCTTTTCCCATTTTGTTTTTTCTTCCCTTGTACTCCTTCATTTCCTGACGCCACTGCTCTTTTGAATTAGAGGCTTCCCTTGTCACCCTTGAATTAGAGTGCTCTTTCTAAGACCTAGCATGATTTCTTGTATTAGAGGATTCAGAGAACTCCTTTGTCACTCTTGAATGAGAATGCTCTTGTTTAGACCCTAACGTATGTGTCTCTTGCTCTCTTGAGTTAGAGGGTTTCCTTGTCTCTCTTGAATTAGAAAACTTTATCCTACAGTTGCAAGTATGGCACGTCCACCCTGTGCGTCCACGCATCATTGACATTATCTATTGCCTTCCTATTGGCCGCTCCCCCCCCCGCCCCGTTCCCTCTTCTATACCCCTTTCTTTAAGACCCAGACATTCTACTCAATGCTATAGGACGCCATACACATATTCAGTCGACAAGTCCCGTTTTCAAGATGGTGTCTGCAACACAGGTATAACTGAAATAAAGTTGTGAATTGCTCTGATACATGCCGTGAAGTCATTTCGAATCAAATTAAAGTAGAATTGATGTTGAATAATGTTAGAGGATTGGAAACAAAGATAATTAAAACGATAGCACTTAAGTTACTCTTCATCGGAAATAACCTGCGCAGTTTATTCAACGAGTTAGAGTAAAATATTGTACATCACATCACGAGCGAGTATAAATATGCAGTGAACCGAAGAGGCGAAACCGAGTGGATTAACCGCATATTTATGTCCGCGAGTGGTTTAACTGCTTTAGCCCGCAGCACCGCTGGTTAAAAATGGAACCAGTGCATGCTGCAAAGAAGTACATATTTGATCGGTCACAGCTGTCACTATACCATTATTTAGATTCCCACATGCCAAACCCAGGGCTGACCAGCCCTGAAATCCCTAGGTTTGACCTACATGTAGATCTAAATATTGGTGAGCCTGACATGGAAACGCATGTAAGAGTGATGAAAGATACGGAGAAGCTTATCCGAGGCCAAGTTCCGAAAGCAATGAGAAAGGAAACCAAATCAGAGCTGAAGAAATTTACGGACTTTGTGAAATCGAAGCCGGAAAGACGTTGTCTTTTGGACATTTCGTCGATCAAGATGGATGCATACTCAATGATGAGTGCCTAGGAAGCCGTAACAAAGGTGGCAGGCAAGAGCAACCGCCCAAAGCGGGTTATACCCTTGATCGTGGAGGATGGAGATTGTGGGAGAGCGGAGCGTTGGGCGACTCGTGGGCTAAGACTCTCCTGCGCACCATTTAGTGGGGATTCACCGCTGGATTTGTCTACGAGGCGTCGACGACCACAGACAGATGAAATGGGAGAATATAGAACCGAGAGAGACAACCGATGGGGCATAATTGGAGTACACAGAAAGAGCAACAAAAACCAGGAAGGCAACGGGTTCCGGTTGTTGTTTCTCCCCAAGATATTCTGCACTTGCGAAACGGCAGAAAATCTCCGGTGAATGGTCGCACTGTATCGCTCGTACCAGATCAGACGTGGAGAGATAGAGCACGAGACCTGTTATCTGTCGGTGAACAATGGTTGAGGGACGGCGCGCCCAGCAGACGGCACAAAAACCAAGCCCTGGGCGTGCACAGGCTCTCCTCCGTGATGACGGAGGCTCCAGTGACGTCAGTCTGCAGGGGAAGCGGCTGACAAACCACAGTGGCCGCAAGACTGGTGAAAAGCGCCTGCTGGACGACAGCATTACACCGGAATATGCTGCCCAGCTCACCAGGCACAAGTGTGACGGATTGCTGTCGAGCCACGCTCGGGCAAATCTCGTAGTGCAGAAGGAAAATGTGGAAAACTGTGGTTAGCGCGGCAATCGCTAGCACGGCAAGCACTCAGGCTAGGACGGCAAACACTGAGGTGACGGAGGAGCAAACAAATGCTGGTCACAGCACGGTGGACAGACCACTGGGATCGAACCATTTCCGGGTGTCACTTATGAATTGCATATTCAACGTCGGACCTCCAAAGCATGAATAAACTACGCATGCAGCTAGTTGGTTGACGAGAGCTCGAGTGGTCATCTGGCGCTAGTGTTATTTCCGTTCGCTAACCTGATTGATATTATGTTGTTTATGCCAGTGTGGTTTTAATACACACATCACTTTCAGCAAACGCAAGTTGAAAATACAAGATGCCCGACATCAGTCTCAGTCGTAATTTAACAGAATAATAAACAACGTGCTGCGATTATTATTCGAGTTAACTGACGGTGAATTTGGAAATATCCCAAAAAATCCAGCACACGCTTCAATGGAAAACGTTGATTTCATGATGGGTTAAGGCGAATTTGCCGACCGAAGAACTTGTTAAAGAATCCTAAAACGCTGGGCGAAAACCAAATGACCTAAAGATGAGCCGTGGGAAGATAGCAATGTTGATATCTTAAGCAACCTGATTAGAAGACGGCGAAAAATCGACAAAGGATTTATCAAGAATTGCGGAACAAAGAGTTGCACAAAAAACGATTACTGCTTTGCAAAACACAGATGGGACATAAGTTCACGTACATCGGGTCATTCTAAAAAAGACCGTGTTAAACATTTCAAGTCCCTGTGCACTTCGAGACAAATACGCCGCAACCTTTTTCTTGCTTTTGCATTGAGTGAAAATACTCACCGCCTCTCAGAGGAAGAGAAACGCAGCTGTGCGGCGTTTCTCTTCCTCTCCACTTCCACTCCAGTTTAGCGTAACGCTAAACTGGAGTGTACGTATCCATTGTCCAGCATGGTACGTAACAAAACGGCAGGACGTTCTGAATATTCCGCTGAACTTTTCTACTTTTTTGATGGAATAGGAACTGTCATCGTTGAATGTATCAATGAAGCGAAAATGAAGCAGCAGTTGTTTGCAGTCTACAGAAGGGGTGTCTTAACTCATATTCTGAAGAATAGGAACCAAATGTTTCCGGCGAATAAAAGGCTCGTTTGTTTAACTGCTGAAATCTACATGATAAAGGCCAAAGCAGTCGCAGTGAAGATGAGTAGGATGAGTGGAAATATAGTTCGTTACTAACAAACTGGATTTGGGAAAGGAAGACTAACGGGTGGAAACTCAAAATTAATTTTCAGTGTAATCGATGGTTTCAGAACAGGTAGCTTAGAAGAGATAATGTTATCTGCAAACTATCGCAAAGAGTTCGACTCTGGAAACAAAACTCATGTTCATTGGAGACCAAATTTCATTTCATCTGGTACGACTCTGAGTCGCTCAATTTCAGTCAAGATATTATCTTGTGGATCAAGCTGTCAGATACTAGAGCTTTGCTCACCGTCAGCAATGATGGTTACGCGTTTGAACGGTCCCCTTGCGCCTGGGCATCTTTCAAAGATCACCGTTAAGCGGCATGCTATGTAACATTTTAGGGGAAAGCTAGAAAACAAGATGATGGCAGTGGATGCAATTTAGGTTATCACGATAAATAACATAGAGGTAAAAGTCAGCCAGTTAACCGATGATACGACTTTGAACAACGCATATAGTACTCCGACTGTCGGAGTACTATATGCGTTGTTCATATTAAACGAATTTAAAGGGTCTGGAAACAAGCAAGACAAAAGGCAAGTGTAATGTGGTTTGGATGGTTTGGTCCAGTCCGACACAAAAGTGGAGAAACGGCATTGAAGCGATGCCTAAAATGAAAATTTTGTGCGGAGTCTGCAGCGCAACAGAACAGTGCGCGGAGGAAAACATTACCCCAGCTCTACCAGCAAGATGAATAGCGTTGTTGGTGGTTGGTCTCAAAGGAACCTTACCGTTAAAGGTTGCATTACCATCTCAAAAGCAGTGTTAATATCTCAGATGGTACATTTAGCATCAAACAGAAAAATACCCGCCGTAGACTTATAGTCAATTCGAGGTCTTTTACTGAAGTTTTTGTGGCGAGTCAGACCGCCAAAAACGTTCTAGCAACGTTACGTCAAGGTGTTAGAGAAGATTGATGAAAAACTTCCGATGTGGTAAAACGTTACGAAGCTATGAGATTACAAGCGATAAAAAGGCTTTACATCAATGAAGACTCTCAGTGGCTTCAACTTCTCTAGGGACGCTTCGGTGATTATAAGACTAATGATGTCCGCAAGAATCGCAACGCGAAGCTATTCATAACTTAAATATTCAGTTCAGTTCAGCTTATTTGCGAATCTTTCCGCCGCGTATATTACTCTTTGATTCTAGTCATTACAGTACAGCACATGCGCAGTAGTCGTGCAGACAAAACTAAGCAGGCATACACGTCAAATTATAGGAGAAAATTCGTTAAGTTTGCATGAAAGCTCTCCACGGGTTCGAGAGGCGGTGATGTGCCGCGGCAGGCAGTTCCAGGACGAGGCCGCGCGATACGAAAGAAGCCCTGCGGGACAGACAAACGGAAAGTCGGCGGCTCTAAGGCGCCGGCCGCCAACGCCCGGATCGCACGCTGGGACACAGCGGTACGTGGAATGAACAGGAACCGGGCCGCCACCGGAGCAAGCGAGTCGCTCAGGGCTCGGAAGACACCAATGCTGTGGCGCCTCACAACCAGGTCACGTACAGCGCGCCAGCCTAGTGCCCTCAAGGTCGCCGACACCGAATCCCGCTTACGAACCCCGGAGACCATCCTGGCCCCAAAGTTCACCACCCTCTGAACTCTGCTAAGATGGCACGACGCGGCCCCGCCCCAGACCGAAAGGCAGTAAAGGATGTGGGGCAAAACATGTGACTGGATTAGGAGTGTAAGGACCTCTGGCGTAAGGTGGTGACGTATCTTATACAAACAGAGCAGGATGGAGTTGCACATTTTGATAACCTTGAATACGTGCTCCTTCCAGGACAAGGAGTTGTCGATAGTGCCCAGGATCTTCACGGGCGGAGAAGTAGTTTGTATGTGGCCGGCAAAATTAAGATGGAAGGATGTGGTCTTGAGATTATGGGCTGTGCCGACAAGAAGCAGGGTTGTTTTGGATGGATTCATTTTCAAGGAGTTGGATGTGAAGCAGGATTTCACGGCAAGGAGAGTCTCTTCTTGCCGGGGTTTTAGGATGGATACATGACCAGGATGTGCGGAGTCTGGCAGCTGGGTGTCATCGGCGTAGGATACTGGACGTCCATGAAGCAGATAGGATGGAAGTTCGTTCGTGAAGATGCTGAAGAGGATAGGATGGATACATGACCAGGATGTGCGGAGTCTAGCAGCTGAATGTCATCGGCATAGGATACAGGACGTCCATGAAGCAGATAGGATGGAACGTTGTTCGTGAAGATGCTGAAGAGGATAGGACATTGGACCATGGACAATGGACGATGGACAATGGACTCCTGCGGAACGCCGTGGGAGAAAGGAAGGGAGAGATAACCATCTCTCACGACCTGCTGCCTATCAGCCAGGTAACTCTCGAACCACCCGGGATCGATGCCATACCATTGGAACTTGGTCATGAGGGAGTCATGCTCGACACTGTCAAAAGCTCAGCTGGGTCAATCGAGGTGACGGCGACGACGTGCCACCGTCATTGCGATGCACCATCCACTCCACGTCAACCAGGGCGTCCTCCGTCGAGTGACATGGTCTAAATGCATACTGTGATGGAGCTAAAAGATCTTAGGTAGAGAGATGTGCGGAGAAGACAACTGTGTGCACATGATCTTTTCACATATCTTCGACAGCGCAGGTAAGATATGTATGGGTCTAAAGTTGCTGGCGATGTCACGCAGGCCTGATTTGTGAAGACGAAGAACAGAGGCCATCTTCCAGGAGGAAGGAAAAACACAAGTGACGATAGAACTGTTGATCAGATGAAGTAAATGTGGCCCGAGGATGGGGAAACATTTTCGTAGCGCGTACAGCGGCACGCCGTCATGTCCTACCGCCCTCGACGATGGCAAATCACTCATAGCTCTCGAGAGTTCAGGGAGAGTGGAAGGAGACAGACCTAGACTGGATGTGGTCACGCATGTCTAGGTGGAAGCGGGGTGCCACCGTGGCTTCCCGCTGCCAGTTCGGCAGTAATACGAGGGCCGGCGGACGCAAAATGGCGTTTGAAGTCGTCAGCCTGCTCAGCGAACATTTCTCCGGCGGCACCCCCTCCCCCTGGGCGGGCTAAAAAGCGAAGCTTTTTATTCCCCTCCAAAAACTGGCACGGTCGGCAAGCATACTGGCACACAGGAAGTTGCGCTTAGCCCGAGCGAAAAGACTCTTAACGCTGTTACGAAGGCGTCGATATGCGGCCAAATCGGTCACGCTTCGAGATTGACACCACTTCCGATACGCGTCGTTCCGCTCCTGCATCAGTTGCCACAGGTCAGGGCTAGTCTTAAGCCATGGGCAATGGGAGTGACGAGGGATCACCGTTCTGAGAGGACAATGCACATCAGCTGCACTCCACCACACAAGCATAAATTCCTCCAAATTACGGTCAATCAGCGTTTCACGGTAAACCTGGTCCCAGTCCGACTGCAGTCCGACCGATTCTTGAATTTTACAAGGGTGTCATAACCAGCTGCCACATTACATTGGCCTACGCAGTAAATAGCGCACTACAGGCACTTAGAGAATCCATTTGGCATAACGAAACGCAAAAGTAGAAGGCAAGTCAATATCTATAAAGCATATGTATGACGTAGGAATGCGAATTTCCGATGATTTGCTTGTTACAGACGAAAATTTCATGCATTTCACGCAGCTGAAAGGGAAATATCCGCAATGGGCATAAACTTCCTTAGATTACAGAGTTTTAAAACACAATTTCAGCGGAATGAAAGAAACTGATCGGCCAGGATCCTGGAGCATCGTTGAGCTGTGAGGAAGAGATGTTTCTTCAGCTTAGAAAACGATGCTAGAGTATGGTTATTTCTTCCAAACCAACATGCTTACAAGAAAAAAAAATGGTTGTAAAAAACGTCAACTGCGCAGCTTAACTGGGTGAATGAAGCATTCAGTATTCAAAAGTGGCAAAAAAATCCATGAGATACTTTATAAATGTTGTGCGTGAATTAAACTTCAGTCGCTACAACTTCGCGTCTTCAACAGATACCCATGGTTGAGCGACAAATATCCACCGTGCTTTGAACGTTCAGTCAGACCTGTTGCGATGTAAGGAGGAAGCCCAAAGGCACAAAAAGCTACACCTGCTGCAGAGAACATAGCTCGCCATTCTGTTGCCAGGGCTGACTTTAAATCGCGGGATGAGTACTGTGGATATCTCTGGAGATTCGTTCGGGATTTCAGGGCAGTTGAAAACGTTACTGGTCTTTTGTCAGATCTCTGAAATCATTCGCACACATTTCGCTTGTACTGAGGAGCGACGGGCGTGTGTTCAGAGACAATGTGGAGCGTGCGATCTACTTAAGCACGCGTTTTGCCCGGAAGTTTAGCTCTGTTCCTGGAGGGCTAGACGGTATGGCCGATTCCCGGCAGGGGGGTGGATTCGCCCCCCCCCTGAGATCTCGAGAACTGCACATCTGATTTCGTCGCAATAAACGGCAATCAATTCGCCATGACGTGAATTACTTTTCTTCATTTCATTGCGAGACTAAGACCCATGGAGACGCAAAAAGTCTACCGAAAAAGACGTGCGAGCTGTGGAAATACTAAACCTTCTGCGTCCTTATGTGTGTGTCATCTAGCTGTTCACTTGATATGAGTTCAATAAATGTAGTTAGGTCCAAAAATGTTTAGAAAAAAGAGGAAATGCCATGAAATGTTGGGGCGATTGCGCACAAAGTTTTGATTTGGCACTGCAGTCCGTTTTCATAACTTTGCACTTAACCCCAAGTTCCTATGCAAATCTGGCACGTGAATATAAGGCTGTGATGTCAAAAGTTGTAAACGGTTTGAGACCGGCAATCCAAATACTCGCTGTAATGTATTGCAACTCCACTGCTTGACTCAACAGGGAGTGGGGAAATAAGCTACATGTGTTTGTTTACATGTTTTGTTTACAAAACATCTTGGGGTCAAATGCAATCAAAAGACTATAGCGAAACCAACGGGGTGGGGGAGCCGGAGGCGAATTGGCCCACCGCATGAAAATAGGGCTATGTTTTAGTAATTCCCAATACTCCAGTCTACACTGAAATCAATCCGACGAACGGAGATAGGCTATGGACTGATGAGAGGTTAACCTGCTGATAACGATCGTCTTCCCTCGCTGCCCTGAAGCCGTCACCCTCCAGGCATTCTCAACAAGCTCTACCTTCAGCGAATGTGACCTGGGTGTTTGGCAGGTTAAAGCAGTCATCGATACCATGTTTTCATTCTGGGGCAGTGCAAATCATACCTAAGGCCCATTCGTTTATTTGATTTTCCTGGGATCCGCACTGTGTCCGTTAATTGAAATGTCAGCTTCGAAAATGTCCCCTCGATCGCAGTGAAATTCCAAGTCGCTTGCCGCTCGTCACCAGACGTGCGGATCACCTTCAAGCTGAGATATCCGGAACGGAGATGCGGCCCGCCATGGAAGAGCTCACACTTAAAATGTATTAGTCAATGCGTGCAGCAGAAGCTACCTGGTGGAGGTAACTCAGAAACACCCTCTCTCGTCGGTTGCTGAACCTTCCCCCCGCCCCGATAAGGTGGCTGTTTTGGTTAGCACACGGTAATTGCTCCGCAGACGGAAATCCTGTTTAAATACTGTCACCGGACATGTTCTTACTCGCCAAACGTTACCTTCAGCACATTCAGTTCAGCTTGGGAACTTCTAAACGCTAAGTCGAACGGGTCATGCCGCCGTAACGTATATGGCAAAGGAACAACTGATTCGTTTATGTAGGGGTTCCAAAACGTATTGATTTATCATCAGCATTTTTTCAAGCAGTTTTCAGAACTGACATCCCAATGCTAATATGTGTATGTCGGATGTCTCCCGATCATGAAAACGTTATCTGTGACGTGTGAGGCTCTCTCCGTGAGGGGCGCCGCCGTCCACAACAACTATGCGTGACGTGCTCGCCGTGCGACGCCGCGCCCTGGGTGGTGAATCGTTAGCCGGTCGCACACTTTGCGGAAAGGTACCCCGATGATCGGATGAGGGAGGGGTGGTCTTCAGAAGCCCCTATCCGTGTTTTGTTTTTTGCTCGCCGTCCAGTTTTTTTTAAACGAGTTTCACCATACCTAACTATTTTTCCTACCTGTTCCTCCTACGAATTATGCCAGATTTCGGTAATTTTATTTTGCTCAGGGGCGGAGACAGGCCGCGTTTTTGAGGGGCACCTTAGGCCATTTATTGGCACTTTTAAAAGTAAAAGAGAAAATGGCTACTGAAAACATTTTTTATGGTAGAGCTTTGGATTTTGTAGGAATATATCAGTCAACAACTGGGCAAACATAGAAAAATAGTTTTGTTAATCTATGGTCATTTCACGAGGCGCGTCGGACGCAGTGCGAAATAAACGACGGCGATGAAAATCGCTGACATTGGTAGCCTGCATGTGCTTCACAAGGCTATACCAAACGATGAGTTGGAATCGATTTCCATCGCGTAGTAGTCCCCAAGGACTGGCGTACTCCAAGCAGATATAGTGAGAAGACGAAAGGCCACGGTACGCTTCGCTTTTGTGTCGGCGTGTTGTAGATTTAGGCCATGCATGTCGTGCGGCTGACGTGAGTGACCTCTCGATGGTTCCGTAATCAGTGGCTTTTCATCGGACTAAATTCAGTTAACGTCTTACAGCTGATGTATGATCAAAGCATAAAAATCTTTGCGACAAGTTTTCTTCCGTTTGTAATCATTGGCAATCATAACCAACCGTCGTAACCGTTTTTCTCTCTTGACAGCATTCATCATTCGGCCACCGTCGACACTGCAGGGGTTGTTCAGTTCAGTTCAGTTTATTTACGAATCTTTCCAACGCGTGGATTACGGTTTGATTCGAGTCACTTCAGTGCAGCACATCCCAATAGTCATACAGATAAAACCAGGCCATCAGACACGTCAAGGTATAGGAGATAGCTCGTCAAGTCTCGTCAAGCAAGCTCTCCACGAGTTCGAGAGGCAACTCTGACCCCCTGCCCAGCCATTTCCAAACCTTAGACGCTAGAGCGACGAAACAAAATGAGCGTGCAACTTAGTCTTCCAGCTACACGATAATACTCGGTTTGATCTTTTCAGGTTATACTGTAACCTTACATGACCTCAAATTAGGTCATATCATTGGATTCTGGTTTTCATAGGATGTCACAGAGCGTAACCTATAGCGCGCTTTAAGGAATGCGAAACGACTTTTAACCGTAGACGACGCACCCTACTGCTTGCATGAAAATCAGCGTCGTATTACATCGGGACTTCTCTGAGGCCGATAAAAGATTAAAAAGTCAACATCAGTCCACGATTTTGTTCTAAGTTGGCCTTGGCCTAAGTAAATACTACAGTGCAAAGGTACCTGACACCATGGTTGACACTCAGGTATAACATTTGGTAACAATGAATATAGTGGAACGCCAAAGACGTTTACTCGCCGATGAAGACGGTCGACGTGACATTATTTCTCCACGACATGGCCTCGAGAAAGAGGTCAAAGATCAGTGACCAGTAACGATGCTGCCACGAGTTTGTCGTACAATGTGTACAAAGGATAAACACTCAGCTCTGCAAACTTTCAGAGCGTCGAAAGCCGTTGTTCTCGGGCAGCTTGGGAAATACAGTTATGTTCTATCGCAGCCTCGTTATCCATTGCGACATGCTAGCGGAGTGGTATGTCGCTTAGTTCTCATGCGAGTGAGATGGGTTCGATCCCGGCTACAATTGCGGTATTTCTTTGCTGGTATGTGCTTTTCCTTCCCGTGCTTGTCCCTCTTCCCCGTTGGCCGGCTGGCCCCTTGCCACGTGACCATAAGCTGTCCTCAGTAGGCGAGCGATGGCCAGTCTGCCTCCCGACTCCTTCCAGTGCGCGCTGGCTCAGGGCTACACACTAAGGCGCACCCCTTGTCCTCCCCATTCTTCCCGTGCGCGCTGGCTCAGGGCTACTCTCTGAGGCGCACTCCTTTTCCTCCCTGAAATGTCCTCTCACACTCCTTATTCATTTTGTCTTTTTGGTAGTGGAGGCATGTAACCCGCAGATCTGTTTGTGGCAAGCTTGGTCGCTCCGTCGACAGTGAGCTGTATTTCTGTTGGTCTGGCCGATTACGGATAATTAAAAACTCGTTTCTGGGATCCAGAAGGTGTTTTCGGTTTGCGTTCTGAAAAGGCCCTGAAGGGGACGGCGAAGGACGAGCGTAACATTACCTTAGGAGGGGGAGTAGGAGGTCGCATCGAATTGTATCGGGGAACGTTAAGTCGCCATAGGCTGTTAAGGCATCAGCTCAGTATAAATATCGTGCTTGGTGTATTTTTATATGAGCACCTTGATAAATAATTAAACTGAGTACCAGCCAAAAGTGTTTCCATTTATAGTCTGTTAGAACGAACCGTCTAGTCAGCTGTCGCGCGGCCAGCAACAAAACCATGCAATCATTTCACGACTGTAACTTTACTTTTTAAGCCGGAGTGAGTCATATTTCCATGCATGTTGATATTAAGGCTCTTAACAAGTTGTGAAGCGAATGCTACTTAAAAAAAACAACGTCAAACCTGAGTTAATGAAGCGTGATCAGTCTCCTCAGCAACTAACAATTCAATTTCAGTGATCCTGTTTGGAAATAAGCAAAACAAAGCTGACAATGGATTCAGCCGTGAGGGGCTTTGTCCGGGAGCTCAGTTTTATGCCAGACTAATCAGCAGTGGTTTGTCGTATTCAGCAAAAGGCAGTGCAAAAATTAGCAGGCAGTGCAAAAATCACTACTTGCTGCCCGACCCAACGGTTCTGATGCAACGAACTCGCGGGATAATCTTGTGGGTTTTCTTGCGGGTCACGCTCCGTTAGCACCTATTTCGACTTCCTGGAGATCAGAACATAAAGCCTGAGTCTACTGGAACTTGCCGTCAACCCACCCACGAGCTGTGCAAAGAATGGATTACTCCTCGCCGTCTGTCGTTCTCCAATTCCATCCCACCATCGGCAGGTTGACGGGGGCCATCCAGCCATGAGTGGCGCGGGAGAAGCTAGGTTCAAGTACGGATGCCTTTACACGGTTCTTCCTTTTGTACCGAAAGCTGTGATCATTTATATGAAACATAAATGTCATGGACATATAAAATATGACATGACAAACAAATAGCAGCCTATAAGGCCAACGTCAGCCTTTACCGTGTGAGCGGTTCTGAAATTCACATATACATCCAGCTGATTGAGATTGAGCAGAAAATCATGGATCTCAAATTATCATCATATGGAAGCCAAAAAATGACAAAGATGTCAACACCGATGAACACACCACGTATATTTTTGTTCCCAGTCACGTCACCACACAATGCTTTAGACAAGAAAGATGTACTAGGACAGCAGTCATCTGCACATAGCACAGCAGACTAGGGAAAGCCTCAACACAAAAAGCGATTGTAACGGCAGTGGCCGTCAAATGAAGTACATATCAGAGCAGTCGATTTTGCAATGATTTTATACCTTACAGAATCAAACAAGCAGATGAGGCGTCTGTAGACTGACGAGCATCAATCGCGGGACCTTTTCAAAAGATAGCTCTAGTCAATGAGCGGTTGTTGTTCGAAGTATTCCTCAGCGGACGGCAGCGAATTCAGCTTGTCTTACGGACGGATCCCTGCCCCAGCGTTTTCAGCCCAGAACAGCTGCGGGTAGTCCCGTCTCAGCTGTTCGTACTCGGGGATCTGAGCCGGCGGCTGCGGCAGGTGGGCGCCCTGCGGCTGGAAGCCGCCCTCGTCGGCCACGTAGCTGACCTGGTAGGTCTGGCCGTCGTCGGCGACGAACTGGAAGCCTCCCTGTTTGCTGATACTGCCTGTATTCGGCTCTGGCCCGGGCTCTACCCGGCCAACCTCGTCCACCTGGAATCCGAAAGGAACGATACGTCATGCAAGATAAATGTTTCGTTTTGTATTGTTAGCATTTTGAAAGCAGGTACTCTGTCCACTTTGGAGTACAGCAATATGTGCAACACAGGAACAACAGCATTTTTTCCACCTGGCGTTTTCCCACCTTTTGCCCATTGTCCTGTTCGTAGCTGTACTCGTAGTTCCCGTAAACATCTTGCTCGAACTTCTGATTGAGAATCCTGATTTCCGGTCGATCAATTCTGGAGTACTGTTGGCCGCTCAAGTCCTGGCCGACGTCGTTGATTTGTGGCTGAGGTGCAGCCAAGGCAGCAGCCGCAAGGGCAACGACTGTGAACTGACATGCAATAAAACGGATTATCTCGCACGCTCACCAAGTTAAACTGCTTGAAAACATACAAGCAATATGAGTTAAAAATGCCGTGTCACCAGAGGATTAATGTGTTTGCGGCGGAAATAATTACAAACAACATACCTTATATTGCCTGAGCACGAATGAAAAGCACCGACTGAGCCGATATATATATATATATATATATATATATATATATATATCCCACATAAGCAACACAGGTTGAACACCAAAGAAGCGGTTTAAAACACCATCCGACTGTCGCTTCACGATACCGACGTACCAGCTGCATGTCTTCTCCTGGGCTGTGCGGTAGACTGATGCCCCCACCTGGACACCGACCTGCTTTTATGTGCCGCAGTCAGCTAAATCTTGAACTCCCGGTCTCGACTCCGCTTGGTGAGATGACACTGTCGCTTATAATCCGGTTGGGCAGATTTGGAAACTTTTAGGGGGTCAAGGATCACATAGCGTGTGTCAAAAACCCGCTGGCTTTCGTAACTGTGGGCAAAATAATACAGCGGTGGACTACGATTGCAGGCTGTTTGTGGTCAGCAGCAAATGTCTGGGCTCAATTCGAATTTAATGATCTGCTGAATCAGTGAGGAAAAGGAGTCATTCACATTAAAGAGATTTAAGTTGAGCCATGGAGTTTGAAGATTTGACACAGGCCTTTTCCGATTATCTTCATGGCACGACCCAACAGACGCCAGAAGTGTATCCACTTTTCGCATTTCTATGGCATATTTAGTGTTGATGCTGAAAAGTTTTGCTGGTGTTTTTCACAAAATGTTCGGTAACTCAGTTCGAAGTTACAGTCGGAATTTAGCTCTCGCTAGTACGAAAGGGGAGAAGACCTACTTTTCTCGCATTTCCGCTAGCAATCGCTCCGATCGCTCTAAAATTTTACAAAATGGACGTTCTACAAAAAATTCTCCGACAACCTCTGGAAACATCTTCCGCCTAAGTGCCTAACTTAAACCTTTTTTCGAGAACACGTCCAGAAAGAAATATTGGTGTGGCGCTGGTCTTCATCGTACAAAATACGCCAGGCTTTTACAGTGTTCACATCTTGCTCGGCCTTGTTCAGGGAAGTCACCCTTAGTGTCAGTGGCCTAAGTTATTGCGGTTCTGTTTATTGCGGTTGTACTGCGGTCGAGGCCATCTTTGGTCAAACCATGTATTTAGGCTGCCAGATGACCAGATGCCAGATGAGCCAGATGACGTTCCAGAAGTGACCGGCATGCATCAGTTTGCACCTCCTTCCCGTCGTCCAGCTGACGCGGCAGCCATCTTGCACTTACCTTCGTTATCGCAAGGTCGTCGGTGATCATGCGATGAACAGTCACGCGGGAGAGATCCAGATGTTCAGCTTTCCCATCAAAAGTGATTCTTCGGTTTTCTTTGGTGAAGTTCTCCACTTGGGTAGCATTCTCTGTGGTCATTGATGACCGAGGCCGCCCGGCACGTGGCAAGTCAATGGGGTCCTGTCTTACGGCTTTCGACATCCGCAACCATTCTCAAAAACGGCCTTCGCTAAGCACGGAGTTGCCGACGACCACCAGGAGTTCCTCATAAACCTCACACGCAGGCTTTCCTTGCGCAGATAGAAATTTGATGACTGCGCGCTGCTCCATTGCAAAGAAGCTGATACCTGCGATCTCAGACATGGTGGTCTCAAAAAAATGATGTGGTTGAACAGACTGTGGTGCCTTGACTTGTAACGATACAAGCTTATAATGTTTTTCAGCGATAGACAGCACATGAAAATGATCCTGAATGGCGCCCTAATAAACAATTTCTGCTTATCAGGAGTTTAAGAAAATAACGGCTGTTACTTTTGGACTACACCTCGTGTGTCCAAAAATGCTTAGTGCCTGGCAGTTTTACGGAAAACAAGATATCGCAATAAAACTGTCAGCGATTTAAATCTTCATAGGTACAAGAAACCTGCTCTGTCAGGCATTTTAGAAATTTCTGGGTCATTGGCCTAAAGTGAAAGCCATTTTCAATACATGTCGTTTTTCGGAAACTGGCCGATTTTTCGATAACATTTTGAGTACGAGGTGACTCAGACATCCAATGATCGTCACTGGGCAAAGTATCAAAGACCTTCATTCACTGACCTGAATTCAGACCACCAATCAATAATAAGCCAAAATGCGCTGCAGTCATAATCTCCGTTAAGTGACTTAGAATGGATGGAATATGGCAAAATTGCTCTCGCGGTCGCAAATGATACCAAAATGTTCAAAAGATCAAAAAAATGCATCTTTTGGAAATGAAGGCTTTTGCGAATAGCGCTAAGTCAGTTTTAAGGCAGATTGATAATTATGGAATTGTTTTAAAACATCAACGAAGAACAACTATAATAGGAGCCACTAGCGTCAAAAAATGTCATTTAACAAAGCTTATATTAAGATGTGTGACCGTTAGTTTCATCCCGCGTTTGGCACCGGCGCCCGCGGTAGAGTGGCGTGAAAACCGTCGTGTCTAATTCAAAGTTTCTTCGTATATTTTAGACAAATCAGAGGAATTCTATGCGTATCTGTATTTGAGTGCGGACATCCTCCTATTTGTTGATGTCTCTACTTAGGCTTTATTAATCACAGCCCTTGAGATCCTGGCCGTTTCCCGGGTTCACGAAGTCGGCTATGAGATAGTAGGGCGTAAACGTCTTACATATTATTCAAAAGTAAAAGTGAGACCAGTTTCAAGCTCTTCTCGTCACGAGCTTTCAGCAGTATGCCGCTGTTTATCATACTCCTAATCGTTCGCGCATTAGGGTAGAGGTCAACAGCGCGCCCCATTCGGGCGTGCATGGTGCCGACTGCCAGTCGGACGCGTGTTTGAGGGCACTTTGAAGATCAGTTATGCGTTCCTTTTGAAAGCGTTGTAAACACATTGGGAACTGTTATGAGTACATTGTAGACCTCACATTAAGTAATGTACGAACGACGTGAATGACGACTGACGATTCTCCCGAAATCCCCTCGTTTTTATTTTTTTCCCCTGGTGGCAATGGATCCATTCTTGGCACAAGAAACAACTGTTTGCTGAGATTATCAAGCCAGACATAGGAAGGGGCTTAAAAAAGCAAATATGGCGGTCCTGTAAACTGATCTTGTGTACTGAACAGCCAAAAAAACAACCGAAAACTTTTTTTTATTGTCAGAAGTAATGTGTTACTCCTCAGGTAATGTCAGGTCAGGTCAAAAGCCAATGAAATGCAACTATGACTCGTGTCGAAACAGTCACCATGTAAATCCGCTTCAAGCAGACATTTCAGAATCACCGCTGTGAATGTTTATCCAAGTCGCTGCGGTCTCTGGATGGCCAGCGTCACATTCAATCCTGAATAACGTTCAGAAACGATTCTTTATATTGCCGCCGCTTCTGCGTGGCGCGTGTCGCGAACACTGAATCATGGTGTGCATTACGTGATTGCCCGTTCAATTCTCGGTCTGATTTGATGTGCTTCGAACCGACCCGTGATTGTCGAGAAAACTCACTGGCACCGAGACGATGTCTGACGCTATTGTTGACATATTATCGCTATGGGTTAAAAATCGCCCTTGAAGCGCACGTCACGCGCCAATGACGGGTCGCAGCGCGACGGGTATTAGCCGATTTACCTACAGAGCGCGAGACTTTTGGAACGGGTCACGGCACGTGCTGATCCGTCAGACCGGTTGGGCCCTGGACCGGAGCATGCATTCCTCGACGGACAAACAGACACACTTGGCTGGAATACCACGTAGATAAAGGAAAAAAATAGTTCAATTCTGTAACCAAGAAACAACAATCTAAACAAGGTATATCTCAAGACGGCGTAGGTACTCGAGTTGTTTTGATAAGAGATACTCTTATGCAAAGGTTTGGTAAATGCATTTTGTGAACACAAATAATTGGCATGCAAAGACAATTGCTGTCAAGTAAAAGGCGGGGAAGTCAAGCAACATAGGAGACGTACAATGATTCGCGTAGCTTCGCGTCACCCCTGCGTTTTGTTTGTCTTTCAGCCCTCACCAGTATTGGGGAAAGGAGAGAGGGCGAGAGGGTGGCCGTCCAAGGGATGGTACCATCTTTGCTTTTGGTGCCAAATGTGCAGCACCAGTAATTCTGAAATTTGACATTGGATGCATCGTAGTACATGGTGCCCTACCATGGTACATATATACATACATACAGCACATCCATACAACATACAAAACAAAGCTTAGTTTTTTTCCCGGCAACACCAGTAATTTGATCGAAATTCCAACCCTGAACAACCCACGAAGTTTTTTGGAAGCTGACGTTTTATGACTACTTTGGTCGCTGTGAATTTCGGTTTGGCTGATTATTTAACCTTTTAACGTCTCCTTTGAAAATTTCTTGTGAATCCCTTAACCCGGCACCACCTGGGCGGTGTCAAACAGGTCATCCCCTCGGCTTTTCGCGAAGAACTTCTGAACTGTTAGAACCAGCACAACCGAACCTTTAATACATTTTCATCACTCAATTCTACGTATTATGAAATCAGAACCATATCCATGCTAGGTCAGGACATGGGGACATGACGTCATAAGTGAACCCTTGCATTGATGTTTCGCCTCTTCTGGTGGGGGCGCGAACATGCTTCGTTTGTTATATAATATTCGCGAATATAATGCATGAATTTTTTTTATTTATATCGGACACGGTACCCAGAAGGATATACAACCGTCACACATCAGCACTAGAGGTGATGCTAGGTCACATGCATGATGACAATTGGACTGATTTGCATTGTGGGTGATAGGTGTGGTTGCTGTCGATCCTCCCCATCGTTCAAGCCAGACAAATAAATATATATATGCCTCTTAGTCCATACCATATGTCCATATACTGAGTCATACCTCTATGTCCACCAAATGCAACGTAAGGTCATGTCAAGTCACGCCATGGGTAGAGGCCAAAACGGAATGAAATACAACGTTGTCTGTAGAAGCAGACGACAACGGAATTCTGTAGCAGCAGAGAGCAATTACTGTTCCTGGTCAGAAAAGTAAAAATGACTATTTGTCCTGGCCTGGCTTAACTTTGACACGATAAAAACAGACAGAACAGATTTAATCATCACCTAGACTGACATTATGCGGAAGACCTGATCTAGATTTGCCTTGGTTGAATGAAAAATATGTAATGTAATAAAAGCAGACAATTAGGTTTTACTTCCGTCACGTTTCATTTTCGCTCACATGGAACAAAACGACTGCGAGTAAGTATCGATCTTTGGCATGAAAATCAAGATCAATATTTCACCTGACCTAGGTTGACCTTGCCGTGACATTGTTGTGCATTTGGCATGATCCTGTTGCAGAAGACCGTTACCTTTTGTTTCATACCCAGTTGAAGTTTCTAAGACCAGTGTTGCCAATGATATGATGTAGGGACAGGTGTCAGTTTTTCCGACGTCGTGTTGCACGTTTTACGTGACCTGTGACGTCATCAGCCAAGTATCGGGTAATATTTTCTGAATCGCAGGACTCAGCGCTATCGATGGGTGGTAGAACGATTCAGATCCGACGGTCAGATCCTGAGATAACAGGGACTGCCCTTTTTGACGCCCCCCCAAGTGTTCACGCGCACAAGAATACGCGAGGCGGCGCCGGGTTAACAGTCACCAACCCATGAACTCTTCTCAGGGACATGTATTTGTCTTGTATTTGTACTCATGCACAAGTCTTGATACGGAGACGGTCCTCACCATACAGCAAATTTAAGGAGTATTTTACGATGTGCAGTCTTGTTCAGCCCTATTCACAGGCGTCACCAAAGGAGTCAGTGCCCTCTGCATTTGGGTCTTTGCTTCGGTTAAGGTCATCTTAAGTCTAAACCATTAGTTGGGCCATTGACACTTTTTTACCTTTTCTCGACCTTGGAGGAGTCCTACAGCGTTAGACGGCGCTGATTAGCCTTCGTCAGGATTCGTTTTGGAATACTGAAAAGCCATTCAAAAGCGATCGATAGGTAATGTTCCATAGCACTCAATAGAATCCAGAATCCAGTGACGTGATCTCCTTATGGTGTCTGTAAGGTCACTGTAAAAATGAAAAAGGTCAACCAGCATATCGTTGTGTGTAGCAAAAGGATGAATTCCTTTTCGCTCTTTTCATATGTCGATCCTTCATCGCGTCAAGGTTGTAAATGGCTGAATGGGGCAACGAGTACTCCTACCTGTTGTTCTGTCGTAGATGGCCAAATGACGAGGATTAACCACGACTCTTATGAACATTTAATGAACACAAAACTGACATGTTAGCAAAAAGACGATTATGTTGACTACTGTCATCGTCTCTCACTTCCTCCACTTTCCCGTAATGTTTCTTTAATTTTCCACAGTGCAACCAACCAAAATGGAACTGCCTAACTCCATTTCTGCTTTATAGAGACCAAAAAACATTGACAAGCAATGCAGGAAGATTGTCAAATTGCCCATAGATTGGCTTCACCAGTGTTTTTTTAGAAGTTTGGAAAGTCATTCATAAAACTGTAATAATGACATATTTCATAGTTTTATGTCTGTTAACTTAAACTGTTTTTGCCGTATCAAGTTACTTGCGGAATCAATACCGCGATGATTAAATATACACATTCATCAGCAGGGACCAGGATTTTGCTAAGGGGAGGGCAGCCCGGAGCTCAGAATGAATTGAAATCATACGAAAACCGCTTGCCGGGAAGACGATGTGAATGGCTTTCACAAAAAACGCGGGCCTACGGGGGGCCGGCCCCCTTGGCTGCGCCTGTGTTCATCAGGCAAGAAGTCTTATTGTGGGAGCCCCGACTCGATGGGAATCAGAATCATCAGGAAAATCATGATGGGGAACGTCCACGACAAACTGCCTCCACAAATTGCACAGCTGGAAATCAGAGGAGTTTTCTTCCCCGCTTCTGAAAAATAGTTCCAAAGGCTAGCTAGAATCCGCTAACGGTATGTTGCCATCTTCTGTTTTCGTGTGGCGCTTGTAGCACATTCGTCATTTGCCATGCCAGTGATTGTCAGCAAATGAGGCTGCTCTGTTTATTATATTTATTATTAGCTGCTAATTAGAACCAGCTCCGCAAAGTTAATGCAAACACATTCATTATAATGTGTGCTGTTGCAAACGGAAGTTCATCTCCGGTCATTTATTGCAATTTGTTTTTGGATCTCACCGTCTGACCGTAAGAACATGTATTTTTTGAGGACCCTAAGAACTGAGTGTCAGTTTTAAAAGAAGCAAGTCCGAATTTCTTCCAGGAGCTGACTGCAAAAGTCGTTGGCCACCCGTGTCTAAAAGGAACTTTGGTCATGCTGTTATCATTTTCAGTAAGCAAAGTTGTGTAAACATTTGCCTACTCCATGAAAAACTGTTAGCGAAGAGGATTGTAACGAATACTTCTGTTCTTGCAGTACATTCACTCCGTGGCAATCGTTTGCAACGTACACCTGCAATGCTACATTTCAAGATGGTTTTACCTGGCTGTCACACCATAATACGAGTTGTGGTAAAATGATTCTTCAATAGAATCCTTGGTCCACTTTTCTTGTTCCTGTGGTTCGCGTGCACCATGCATTTCTGAATGCCCGTCGAACTGACGTGCAGACCGAAGAGCAATGGGCGAAAGCGACACGATTGTGTCAGCATCCACTACCGGCACTATGCTGCTGCTAACTCTAGGATAACTGGGTTGCGGTAGTTGATGCGGTTACGAATCCTTCGATCTCAGCCTGCAATGAATGTCGTGGCGTAGGCGATGAAGAATGTCGCGTCCAGTACTTTCTCTCCGCTGCGTATGTCTTTGCACAGCACAGCTTTCCATCAACATGAAAACTGAGCCAACTGTGGCCTTAAAACATAGGCATAAGGAAAGACACAGCATCGTTACGTTTTTTGTCAGTGACTGATGTAAAGCGTTTTGAGCATTCTGAAAGCCATTTTGCGTACTTATTTGTGGATACACGTAGTCGTGTACATACTCGATAATCAGCTCGGTTTAACTTGAGTGATTGATAGAATATTCGTCAAAACTATTACTCTTGAAGACTGACCCGATCTAGGCCTCAAAGCAGACGGACACAGAGGTTTATGCTTCTTTTGAAAGGTGTCCTACAGATGTTCACATACGTGATACTCACTTTTTACAACATTGCTCACGCAGTTGTTTTCAGATCTTTTCAGTTCGGAAACTTATCTTGTTGTTGGCTTTTCTTACTTAGTATTGCTCTTTTCCTCAGACAGTTGTTTACCAACTGCGTGTTGTACCTTTGTGTTGTATTATAACGGTACCACACAGAACACATGCATACGCGACCGCTGGCCCCGCTCCAGCCAGCGGGCCCCGCGCTGGTGCCGCGCTCCAGACCTCGGCTCGGCCAGCCGGCCGGCCGGCCCGACCTCGCCTCGGGCGGGGTCGAAGTCAATGACCTCCCGCTAGGCCTTTATCTTTGAACAGGTCAATGGCAGGCCCGCGCAACATATAACGCCAACAACTTTATTATTTTGTTCAATTGAGCAGTGCTTGACCCCGGCATCATCTGACGTGTTTTCATATCCTCGATCACCTGAAGATGTCAAAAACGCACCCCCTGTTATCTCAGGATCTAACCATCCGATCTGAACCGATCTACCACTAGTGGATAGACCTGGGTCTTGCAATTCAGAAAACATTATGTTAGCCCCGGTCACGTGACTGATGACGTCACAGGTCGTGTAAAACGCACAAAACGACGTTGGAAAAACTGATACCGGTTCGTGCATCATATCAGCGGCAATATTGGTCTTCAAGACTTTAACTGTGTATCAAACGATATGTCACAGACGTCTGCACCGAGGCATGCCAGAGTGTTAGAAAATGTCGGGTCAAGGTCATCGGGTGACATAGTGGTCTAACTTTACATGCAGAAGATCGATACTTGCAGCTGCTTTGATCCACGTGACAAAAAGGCGGAAGTGGAATCTTCTGATGAACATTTTCGCATTACCTGTTTTCCATCAAGTCATTGTTAGTCTAGGTCGGGTCAGATAGCGTTGCACTACTCTTCCTGAGAAAGAGCAGTAATTATTCACTGGGATTCCTCATTAGCTCAATTACGGGACTGAAATGAGAGTTCGTGATGTTTAAATCTGTTCTGTCTGTTCTTCATGGGGCCGAGTTCAGTCCACCTCCAGACAGACAGTAATTTTTATTTTTCTGAAAAGGAGAAGTAATTGCTCTTTGCTTCTAATGAACGATCCTCCACAATGTTGTATTTCATTTCATTTTGACATCTGCATATGATCCTGACCTGACAAGACCTTACGTTGCATTTGGTCGACCTTGCTAAGAGGCGCATATAGATTTACTTGTCTGGCTAGGACGATGGTGAAGATCGGCAGCAGCCACTCTTTTCACCCACAATGCAAATCAGTCCAATTGTCATGTATGTGACCTAGCATGACCTCTAATGTGGACGGTTGTATATCCCTCTGGGGACCGTGCCCTATGGAAATAGAAATAATCCATGCATTATGTTCGCGAATGTTATAAAAAACGAAGCATGTTCGCGCCCACGCCAGAAGAGGCGGGTGCGCGAACATGGCTGAACGCGAACATGAATGCAAGGGCTCACTTGCGGCATCATATCTGTTGCAAAGTCTGGCGAACGACGAGCGGACGAAGCTGGCGAGGGGGAGGAGTGAGGGAAAGGGCGGCTACGACATGCTGCCGCAACTGAAATACTGACTGATGAAACATTTAACTATGTACCGATTATAGCACTGTTAACATATGTTACAGATTTACGTGTAGTGTGTGCATATGGCTCTGTGGACCTAACACACACGTAATACACACACACACACACACACACACGCACAGACACACACACACACACACACACGCACAGACACACACACACACACATATATATATATATATATATATATATATATATATATATATATATATGCATTTATATAACTATGTGGGAAATTCCATAGGGCGACCTTTTGACGTGGGTGGTTTCTCCAAAAATACTTTTTACATTTGGTTGTAATCATGGCCCGTCTTTTATCTTACGCAGCCAAATAACAAGCGTATGTGACGGAGTGTTTGCTACATGTTGCATTCTTGGACCACTTGGTAATCAGATGTAAGTCTTCTACTGTTCATCTCTTGGAACCACAGGTAGTCCAGTGCGGCGACCGAACAGACTAGCATGTCGAATACAACCGTATAAGAGCGTATTTTGGCGGCGACTTTTAGCCGGCCCTCGCGGCCCGGCCCGGCCCGACTCGACTCTGGCGACCGCGACCTCAACCTCACCTCAGGCGAGGTCGATCACGTGACCGCCAACCGCACGGTCAGTGGTCCACGACAGGGATGGTACCCAGATAAATATTGGCTCCGATGATAAGACCAAATTACCTTTCGGAGATTATTGAACAATCGTAATTCACATTCGACACACTTATCTATTGGTTTTGGAGTAACTAATGGCCAAAAGCAGACCTGTGCCTGTACATGATCCCAGAAAAAGGTCCAAGACCCCAAAAGATCTTAAGGCAAAATCCCCAAATGATCCTGGATCCCGCAGGGTCCCTCGACAAGAGTAAAAAAATTACGGATCTCAGAGGATCCTTTGTCAAAATTCCTCGAAGATCCCAGACATCAGAAGATCCTTCCAGAAAACTATAAAAAGAATCCCAGATGCCAGATGATCATTCGACAGTATTTCAAAAAGATCCTAGATCTCAAAAGATCTTTCGACAAAATCTAAAAAAGATCCAATATTCCTGAATAAAAAATGGTGCCAGGTCCCAGAGATCCTTTGGTAGTTATGTGTAGCTGAGGTCTTGGATTAAACAAATTCTCGAGGTCCTGGCGGAAGCTTTGACATAATTGACGCATCTTGAGGAAACCTTGTGTAAAATGTTGAGGAGATTCTCGATTCCTGAAGGTCAGTGAAAAATCCAAACGCATACCTGGTCATGAAACTCCGGAGCTGAGCGGTCCGTGGCTTACTGGTCCGCCCAGGGAACCGCCAAGCCTCTTCTGCGCCACGGTGTGCGGCATTGGCTGTCCATCCCTGCGTCTGGCGCGCAGTCGGATCCGCTGTTCAGTGTGGACGGGAAATTCCAATGCCCCACGCGCAGCCGGCTGAAGCCGCGAATATTCGAGGCACACATGTATGGGAACGGTGAGGAGTGGTGAGGTAGAATGTGATCTGCCTCGAATATTGATCCAAGCCAAGGGAACGTGTAATATTAAGATGTTTATTTTTGCACTTGTCAAATTGCGTCATAGCCTTGCAATGCCTAGTCGTTGCCGTTGCCTAGTCGTAGTCTCTTCGTACCCAGTGTCTGCCTAAAATCTGCTTAACATTGCCCAGTCACCATTCCAAGTAGAATGATGCTCCTTTTTATGTTAGCCTTGCGTCACGAGGTCTGGAGATGGTGCTCCTCCTTGAGTTCATTTTACCCCATGAAGCCTCAAGAACCATCGTACAAAACGTCTTGGAGTTGCATTGGGTGCAGCGGATCTCATCAGCAGCGTGCAGTAGGCTGTGAACGTGTCATGGGCTTGCATCACGGAATCTCAGATGCATCTGGCTTCTAGCCAATAGTCTTCAAATATATGTTGCAGGGGACATTGCATGTGCAGTACAGATTTCCTCTCTTTCCCGTTTTGAGTCTTGGTGTTTTTTCAGGGTTTACAGTTGCCATCGCTAAGACGTCGCTGTGCTTTGCACGTGGCTCGTAGGTCAGCTACTAAAATTAACTCAAAAGTATTGGTGTAACCGGTGGCGTCACCACAATGTATCTTGTAAGCTCAGCGTTTACAGTTTTCCGTTACGTTGCGTAAACTCCTCTGCCTCCTTCCGTCGCGTCGACTTCACCTCCTGCCACCTCACTCTGTTGTGGGTGCCATTTATGTGCGGTTCCACGTAGTGCGCCACGTGAACCCATCAAGAACACTACTTGAAACCGGCATGATGATGCATGAGAATGGCGTGCGTTAGAGTGCATGCTGCCTGCATTAGAGCCAGAATATATCTGCATGCCTAACCGACTCGCTTTGCCGCGTTGCAAAAGCTGCATGGGTGTGGCCGCAACAGTATTTCTGGTCTTGTTACTCAGTCCTGACTTACTCTTGCGTCTTAATGTATCCATTACCGGCCGAGGTGTATATTCTCAGTCAGCATTCCGGTAAATTCTGTATCTGACAGTTTCTTCGTTGTTCTACAACGAAGGTCATAAAAAATTTCTATGCACCTCTGAACATTGACCTTGCACAGTGGGTGGAGCTACATCATCACAACCGAAATGTTAATTTATTGCTTGTAGGATAAGCGGACCACAGATGATTACCGCTACTGTGAGAATACTGTTAAATGTTTTTGTCGTGCTTCATGTTTCTAGCAACCAACATTTATTTTGAAGCCTTTCGTGATCCTAGATCAGGTTAAAGGGACATTTTTGATTGAGTTGCGAAACGGCTTTCGAATAAAGGACAGAGCGGTAGAATGTCTTCAAGAAAATGTAATGTTTTGATTTCAACCGATCTAATCTAATTTTACGTGATATCTTCGTGAATTTAGCCCGCGCCTGACTGGCAGTCGGCAACATGCACGGCCGGCTGAGGGAGAGGAGGGGGGCTGTTTTGAAAAATCTCAGGCGGGCTGCCATCAACCGCAACAGTCGGGCATGGGTCAAGACCAAATATGAGAGCTCTACTGCCAGCATTGTCTGCGCCAAATGTTAAATATTGAAAGGTATTCAAGAACATTTTTGGCGAAGCTGTGTGGTAGGTTTTATCCCTTGACGAACAACCAATGCGCCAGTTTGTACGTACATTGCGAAGTCACGGAACATGCCTTTGAAACTGGTGCGATGTCTTCGTGCCCTAACTTGAATCATGACATGGACAGGCGTTGAAATTTTCAGAACTGAACAGAACTCAGCCAGCTGAAGTAAAAAAAAATACATCACCTCATGTGTTGCACGTCCCAGGGCTAAGGAATGAAATGGAATGAAGGCGGGGGGGGGGGGGCAAATGGGCCTCTATGTTGGGCGAAGGCTAATATGTCAACTGGGATACGATAGTCGCCTCAGCAGGTGGAAGCTTCCATCACAGCTTGAGCGTGTGCTCACGCCTGGAGATTCTTCTGACCACCAGATATCTGAACTACACCTGAAAAAAATGTTTTGCATAGGATAGCTTCATGAAATTTTAGTTTCATAAACAACAGACGTAAGTTTTCCCCTACCTGGAAGGACAACTTACCTCTTCCTTATGTGAGGTTTGATTCATTTCAAAAGATTTTAGTTTGCATACTACATGGACTTCTTCCACACTGCACGACTTATTGCTTAGTCCTGGTTTTAATTTGCGATGTTATTAAAAAAATAGTAAAAGATGCATTAACGTGAAGACTGGTGGTAGTCACCGGCCGGCAGCCGTCCTGTCTCTCCCTCACCTCCAATCAGTGTTGATTCCCGTCGGTCCCCCGTATAAGCTACCAATGTACACCACAAGGTGCGTGTATCTTTTCGACATGTTAATCGTTTTACAGGCCGTTTAGGTTACAGGACAGAAGCAGCCGAAGGGCTTTCAGCCGAACACTATTTTGCTAACTGTGAATAAGCCAAATGCTTTCTGGCCGACTTGCTATTTTGCCGACGTGTGAAAAAGCCGAATAGGCAAAAAGTCGAACGGCAAATTGACATTTCTGTCGACAGATCAGTTTGCCAAATATCAGGTTGTCCAACGTCAGTTTGACAGCATGTCAGAGTGCCGAAATGCACTTAGCCGAATGTTATCTGATCGAAACGTGAACAAGTCGGACCAGATTTGTGCTTGATTCCGCTTGACCGGAATCGATTCCGACTCCGTAACAAGGCCAATGACTCCGAACGTGAATCCGGTTCCAAGCAACCAGTCACAAGTGGAATTGATTCCGAATCCAATTGCAATGCTGCTCAAACTGTCTGATTTCAAATTCAAATGTGATTCTACCAAATACTGTAAATACATGGCCACAAAAATTACACAGACCATTGTAATCAATAACAAATGATATATATTAATATACATGCATGCATTCATACAAACATACATATATGCACACATGCATACATACATACATGCATACATACATACATACATATGCACCCATTAATGCCAAAATATCAATAATCAGGTAGGTAAACCTGCTTCCAGGTGTCAATTTACATTCGTCCCCTGGGGCAAAACAGTTGGCATGAGTTCCTATCCCACAAGTAAAACTGTTCCAATCTAAGCAGAAAATATAACAAATGTTACCTAATAATGCAATTGTTTGCAATCTCTAGTTGCTCATAGGCGGAGCTTTGGGGTTTTAGAACCCCTCTCAATATCCCTTGGGCTCATTCCCAACAGCTTTACGCGTTGACTAGGCCTGTGATGATTCATGAAAAGAATGGCCCTGAAAACATAAAAATTAGTCATAATTAATGCTTATACTCCCATCCCCACCTCTCCCCAAATTATTTTCATGGGAATCCATTCCTGGAACTGTTTATACTTTGTGTTGTTACTGCTTATATTGTACATCAGCTACGTGCATTGGTAACTAGATACTCTATTTACAGATAGCCATATATTTTGCCACACATCACCATTGCGAAAATATTGGGAAAACAGACTCAGAATGGCAAAAGTTGTCCGAGTAGTTGCACACAGTGTTTTATGACATGTGTCATGGCTTATCATCCTACCCTTTCTGACTGTGGCAATACGGATATATTTTCGTACACAAATCTGTATTGTACCATTGAAATATGTTGTGGGATGAATATGAATTCAACCAAAAAAAAAACAGATGTTAGGGCTTTCAAATAGTTTTCTGATAGTTCGCATCAAGAAAAAGAGCAGCTGAGAACAATGTCGGCATCAGTGGATTAATGGCAGGAGGAAAATTACTGAGTAATCAGTTGAACACCAATTGCAATACCGGAGCCATAGCTCTCACGTCGGAAGAGGCCCAATCGCAAGCCCATGGCAAGGGCTTTTAGAAGCCCGCAGCGACCCAATACAGTCGGCAGGGGCCCTTGCACAGGCGGGCAGCAGGCCCATCTAAAGACCCGGGGCATCCGACTGGCGTGATGTAAATCAACTGAAGCAATTTATCAACTGGCAACCTTTCTTTAAGGTCATGTGTATCAAGCGAGCCCAAATAAGTCTGACTTACCTCCGTTCTACCTCCTTACATCGCATTCTAAAACGGACAAAAATGGCCTCCATTTTCTTCTTGTACTGAATGGTGGCATTCAATGTATGAACTATCAAAGTAAGACATTTAGGCGGCCACGGAGAGAAAGCCAGTCTAACATCAAAAGATACCCTCCTTTTCTTGCACAGAATGATGGTCTCATGTTGTCTCAAGGTCAGATATCAAGGCGAAATGATTGGACTCGTCACTACAGAATGTATTTGGTTTCATATGCAAGCACAGAGGTCCTGAATAAAATTCTTCTGTTTTGTTACGTAGTAGCAAACATATTTCATTTGTAAGCCTCCCCGTTTTCCTCCATTTCCATCTATTGGACCGCATATATAGTAAGTCACGGGGCCACGACTGTGTACGTATAGTTGACATTTTACTCATCGCCGAAATAGAATTCGTGGATTTGTATTCGGCAAAAGGACATTTCGGCTGTCCGGTAACTTGCATTCGACTAAATGACAACGGGTATATTTACATTCGACCAATGAATACTGCAGTAATAAGCGATCGGAAATCTACGTTCCATTTATTGACGATGGAGTAATTAACCATGGGCAAATCTGCATTCCATCGGTTGACAGACCATTTACCAGTCGACAGATTTACATTCGATCATCTGACAATGGATCTTTTGGCGTTTGGTTAAACTTTTTCGGGAATTTGACACTTCAGCAAAAAAGGCAGTCGTCATTTTGCAGTTCGCTTTTTTGTGCATTCGATTGCTTGCACCGTCGATGAAATGACATTAACCAAAACTGCATTCGCCTCATGGCAATGGGCAAAAACACTTTCTGCAAAAAGACGTTTCGGCAGTTCGTGCGGATACCTCTCTGTACCTGACTACCCGAAAGCCCAAAACCCGAAACCCGGAAGCCCGAAACCCGTGCAGCCGTCCACCGCCGACGACGAATCGGCCGAGCAAATCGCCCAATTCCAAAATTCCAAACGGAAAAGATCCCACAAGGTCCTCAGCAAGGTACAGACAAAAGTGCAGGGCTCTAACGCTATTACAGCGAAAGTTATAAGCAAATTGCATGGGGAGTTAGGCATCCCCCCCTCCACCATCTCCACCTCCCCACTTCTACCGCCAGTGCAGATGTTAAATGCGGGCAGATGAATGCGCATGCATGAACTCCATTTTCATGCTTGGTCCGATTCGACATTCACCCCTCCACCCCCGTTTCTTGTTCTTGTGCGGCGCAAAGCCAAATGGTTGCGCTGTCGTGCTCAAATCTAGCGACTTCACCGGAGTAAAGTTTTCATCATTACGTCCTAAACGCATATCATGCGCTTTATGTCCCACACATAATTTCAAGTTCTTATATACACCAGGAGCGACTCCAGAGGACATTACTGGGTCGCATGTCGGGCCATATTGTGGTCATTTCAGACATGCTGGATCCGTTACTTATCGGTGTCTTGATGACACTTGTCAATATTGTAATGATAATGCATGATATTTATGATGATTGCCCGTCCATATGGTACTAGAAATAGCTGGAGACTGCCAGGGGCGGATGCAAGCAGCATTATGAGACAATGTAACGTCATGTGTAAATGGGTTCTGCGTGTGGAAAACAAGATATGGCTCCACAAGTAAACGATTTCACGTGTTAAAACACATATACGACGAACCTGTGTTGTAGTGGGAGCATAAATCTTGATCAAGGGTGGGGCCAGGTGTAAAAATTTTAGAGGCTTAGACTTCAATCCGTGTATACCAATAGCTTACATTGCTGATTTGAACTTAATAGTAGCATTTGTGCACAATACATATGGGAAATGAGGCTGACGGAACGTGCATTGGCAAAGGCAGATCCAGGGAAAACGAAGAGGAGAAACAAGGAGGCAACAAAGATAGGTTGGTTTTGTCAATACACCATGGTCATTTTCAGTTAACTACATACATCTCCAGTTTTGACTCCCTGGAACGGCAACTGAAGCTTTGACGAGATAGCAGCCATCGTCTTTGGCAAGGGTATTGAAACTAGACTATTTAAGAGGGCTAAAGCGAGAGAGAAATAACCCAAAAGTCTGTGGATACCCAGCTCCTGACCCAAAACCCTATGTTTGAGGCCCCGAATCCGCTACTGGTCAAGGCATCGCTTGCCAGCGTGCATTGGGGCTATCTGAAGGTTGACAAGCTGCTAACAGAATCGAAATAAGTGCCTGTAGCACCGCAGGTAAGACCACAGAAATCGGGGGTTTACGTCTTTTTTGCTGTCCGGAACGCGTCAGTCACATTCTTGACATCCTTAGCCGTACATAGAAAGTTCTTTCAGATCACAGGCTTTGGTTTAGACCCTGTAGTCCAGTGGTCGGTAAATGTTGCGGTGGTAAGTGGAGGCAAGTAAGTGCCCCATGGACTTCAGGCGAAATCAGCCGCGTCAAATGTATCGAAACAGAATAAAGGAGAGGCGCGGGTTCGGAGGCCTAGGTGGGACCTTGTGCATCGTGCATTCGGTTCGGCGTTTGCTCCCTGATATGGACGCACATGAAGAGAAGTTGCTAACAGATCACAGTTTTCTGATCGATAGTCCTCTGTAGGATATTGGAGCCATGTTAACAGGTTCTGTCAGCGTGGAAAAAACAGTGATGGACTTCATATCTCATCAGCCGGAAAGGTTAAGGGAAAACATTTCCTTGGGACACAAGGCAGTGCATTTAACAAACTTCTTACTTCATTATTTACGAGCAGCCGATAAACGTTTCTGCGAAAGTTAAAAATAATATGATTTACGACTTCCATTCTTTCAACCGTTGATTCTGACCCAATTATTGCTGCGGTAAGTCAGCCATGTAGGGTATTTTGGGTTGGGAAATGCCTCGCGCGATACATATGTTGCGCAAAAGCGCAAATCTTTAATGACCACTTTTCTGTCTTACGTTCACAGTTGCCCATCCCAAAGAATGCCAAAATGTGGAATGAGTGGTTGTCATTTCCAATCCTCCCAACTCAGAGCGTCTCTCTTCGCTCACCAACACTAATTGTTCATTACATTTTTACGTCTGTTCGAGCAGTGACATTTGTCGAACGTCAACAGGTACGCCGATAAAACTGTCAAGCCTTACTTCCCACCGCAGACCAATTACCAAAGGTCTTAGCACAGTTTGCACGGTTACGTCAGGCGGTGAAATTCACTGCACCCACAACACGATCCCCTCCGCTCGGAAATTTCCAAATGTACTCGGGCGGACAGCGGACCGCAGAGTCGTCGAGTCGAGTCGAGTCGAGACCGAGAGGCCGAGAGCCAGGTGACTGCCGCGCATGAAAACCGGCAATTTTCCTTTAGAGAGCTCAGTCTCTGACAGGGGTGTCGATTTATACTCTTTTGAGAGGGCCCTGGCCCACCCGGAGCTGATTTGGGCCCACCCAATGCTGGCTTGGGCCCACCCAATATTTTCTGCCGGTTACAAAGGGAACCGAGTAATAATAACGAAAAATACGGCCGTAATAGATAAGAGATAGGCAGAAAGTCAATAACAAAGTCTAAAGCGATGTATCTATCTTTCTATCTTATATATATATATATATATATATATATATATATATATATATATGTGTGTGTGTATATATGCATACCTCTATACACGGGATAAATGCAATTCTTCATTTGATAAACAGTGACAAAAAACCTATCAATTTCTGTTGATCAAAATAAAGTAGGCTAAATCGTTGAGAAACTCACATTTGGGGGAGGTTAGGTTGTAGGACCCTCGGCTCTGCCACCCAATCATTTACAGAAATCGACGCCCCTGGTCTCTAACACAGTCCAGCAGCAAACAAACAGCAGATACGTGTGCTGCAGTGGAATGACATTCCCAAACAGCCCTGAGCCGTAATGTTTCGAGTTACCCATGTTTGAAGGCGTGCAGCTATGCTGAGCTTTTCTGTTCAATTCGCTCTTCTGAACTACAAATGTCGCGCATGAGTTTTTAGTTTTTCTTGAGCATAGTTATGCATGGTTTGGTTCTGAGCGTTTCCATGCTTCTGCTGTTTGCATGGCTTGTTTTGTAGACACTGGTTTATGTTAACATCCTGGTGATGCTGCCACTAGTAGCATGTTTTCCTGCTGTCGACAACTTATATCAGGCGATCCTTGATCAAATACGTTTGACACGAGAGGTCCAGAAGAGTTCCCACTCTCCGGCTCCGGTTTAGGCCAGTCCTTAGAGCCTCCAGTTGTCTAGGGATGCAGTCGCTGATGGATACCAGTGTACAGTATTTTGCAACGAGGGACATATTTTACTTTCTTGTAGAGCTGCCTTCGTCTTACTTACGTCTGTTCAAGTCAAACTTAGCGTCTGGCTTCTCAACCAGTAGTCAGTCGCGAGTGGTCGAGTAGACCGTCCGACCGGCGTTGTCTTTAAGAGCTATTTTCGTTTGTTTACGAGCGGTGTGCCGACCTTCGCCGACTGTTTCCCAGCCTTAAGAAAAGTCCCACGCGCAGCTGCAAGCGTGCGCGCCTATTACAATATTCATTTCTGTGATTTAAGATGCCAGACAGCCAAAGCTCCAATGACGTCACGCGGCGATGTGGCGGCGTTTTCTGGGCCTGTGACACTTTTTTAACACGCGCAGTGCACGGATATTGGACCCCATTTAAATACTTTTGCCATAAAATTCGGTCTGGCGTTTGGAGCCCTGAGACAGCATTGCCGAGTGGGCTTCCTGACATTTCGTGCTGTTGACCGCAATGGCGATAAAAGTAAACGGAGAAGTTAACATGGACTACGTACGGTCATGCCAGATAAAATACAAAGATAAACCATTCAGCTCTTGCAGAATGCACCGCTGTGCCTGAGGAATTCATGCGTAACTTACCAACCTTTTTAAGCCCCGAGAATGCACATGACACGAATGACGCGGTACTTGCTGAAAAGGCGTTTAAACAATAATATCTCCATGTACTGCTTTGCTCAGATTATATCCGGACTGCATGACACTATCATACCGGCAATGTTATCAGATCTGTGCTTGATATGAATGGTTAATGCTTTAATATGTCAAAAACAATAGGTTGTTCCGTAATGCAAACGAAAATAAGATGGAATGTATTTTATGAAGTTGCTTGATGCTGAATAGTTATTACGAGCGTGCTCAGATTTCACGTACCTAAACGCCAAGATGCACTCCGCCATGTTACATCGGTTTCGACATTGCGACATCCACACCTACGGCCATGGTCTGGCTCTCCTTTCCCTTCTCCACCCCACGTGTCAGCCCGGGGCCCGAGCCGGACGGTTCCCTCCCAGATGTCGGGGGCGGATCCAGGATTTGAATACGGGGCGCGCTGCTGAAATTTGACCTTGACCACTGCGTTTAAGCTGGCCATGCTTAGCATAGTTCTCGCATTTCTTGGAATCCTAAATTTTTGGAACATCTTCACCCGCTCACCGACTCCTATGTCTACATCCACCACTGCACACGGCCCCGCACATTCCCGGAACTATGTATAAACAAACCCTTTCTGGGGCGCGCTGCCATGCCATGTCCGCGCTTCAGTGGGCTGTTTCCCCCTGTCGATATATTTCTCATGAGCAAGTCCATAGTCTTCACTGTTGTTGATGCCACTATCTTGACGAACATCACTAGGGAGACCCGCATCTCGGCATATTGCTTGTACGATAATCACAATCCAGTGCAAATAAAATAACGCCTCCGGACAGGCACTATACCAAGATGAACCAGATCATGTCTTTTGATGATGATAAATCGCATAACACCCATGGGAGGTAGGTTAGGGATAGTTGCTGGTTGGATATATTGCATCATGCAAATAGTGAGTTTTCAGTGACTTCATGCAGTGGTATTGGGGTTTGGTGGTTGCAGAGAAAAACATCCGAAGCTTAAGGTCGGGCGGCTGGGGTAAAACATGTGAAAAACGTTCTAGTCTACGGTGGATTTCCCCAGATTTTGGAAAGGCCCCCGGATTAAGGGCACTTGTTCTTAGGTGTAGGGTGGGATAGGGTGGCTGCCCCGCTTGCCCCTTCCCCCACAACCGAAGTAACCCCACTGAATGCACATCTATTTTCTATCAGGCTGGGACCATAGGTAAAGATTAAATAGGCGCTGTCCCACTTAACAGGTGCAGAATGCGGATCCATAGGGAACTTTGCATTCCCAAGATGGCAAGGATGGTAGTGAAGTCTTAGCATTTTTTGCCTAAATTAGGCCTGTCCAGCCTATGCGCATACTTTTGGTTTTGCCACTACAAATAAGATGTCCGCTTCGAAAAGTACCATATACCTATATATGTGTGTGAGTGGCAAGACATGACGTACTTTAAGCTGATCTATTTCCCTTGGGCATTTTGTGGCCCACATTCTTATCATTCAGAAAACAAGCTTTAGTTTTACGAGGCTCAATAAATAGTCCGTGGTCTTCGTTTCCGTAGCAAACATTTTTGCAAGCATAACTTGTATTGCCCTACTGCACTTCAGTATGGTCCCCTGCTTCCCAATCAGTGTCGCACCTCTGCGACAGTGACTTGATACCACGTCACTTTCACCCTCGTAGACACGGCATCCTTGAGCGCCGTCGGGTCCCCATGGCGCTGTCCGCTCATGGGCTTAGGGATCCCCCCTGAGCTTAGGGAGCAGATCGAAGTCCGGCGGAGTCAGGTCTGGTGAAAAGGGTGGATGGGAAAGCACCTCCCAGTCGCAATTTTCCAGGAGGACCACAACAACACTCGCCTCGTGTGAAGTGGCTTTGTTATGGAGGATCAGCGGCCGGCGTTTCAGCAGTTCTGGCCACTTCCCGCAGATCTTCACCCTCGATAGTCGCTCAAGTAGAACTTGTAGTACCGCTTGTTGACTGTCTGCCTTGGTGGGACCACGTGGCCAGTGAGTGCACCCTCGTGATCAGATACTGCGATGACCATCATTTTTAACCTGTCAGGGGTGCGCTGCACTTTCTTCGGCCTTGGTGAGTTTGGCGCCTTCGCCTCAGCTGATTGGGGCTTCGGTTCGGGCTCGTATAACCCTACCCAGTTTCGTCAATCACAACCGGATATTTGGCCTTCCGGTGTACGACCGAGACGCTCTGATGTCTTCCTACAAAACGGTTTCAGGAGCAGCGTACCTTGTTATATAAGATTGTCGACGTAACTGACACTTCCTAGGGCTATCTGGAGAACCTCTTCTTCTTACTTTGGAAAGGTTGAGACATGATTTGCAAGGGCGGGGCTCAAGCTCAAAGCAGTACAACAACAGCTAGTATGTGTTCAGCAACCCATTTCGTGGTGCACCATCTTTCTGTTTTCCAGGCATTTTTATCTGTCTCCAATACTCTTGTACAGATACATGAACCCTCGCCCGTAGGGGGAAGAGGTGATGCAACTTCCCTGAAGTTTTCCAAGGATAACCTCCGAACGGTATGTTTAATCCATCTGAAACTTAGTATACCTCCTGGGGCATCTTTTTCGCATCTTATGGTGAAAAATGTTTCTGCTGCGTGTCGATGGTAACGAGCTACGACGTTATAACGAGAACCATGTTGGCCGTTTTCGCGCGCCAACGTAGCCGATTTACAACGGTCTCAGTTTTGTCTCACTGTAAGACGGCTGGAGTGCACAATTACAATGACATATATATATATATATATATATATATATCAACTCCAAATTGGTTGTTTTCAAGACTGCCGATGGATTAAATAGGTTTATGCTCACTGCCGGAATTATCGAGGATGTAAACTTAGGTCACAAGCTAAGGCCAAGAGACACGTCACTTTTTATGTCTAGGAATGCGATAGAAAATAGGTATCACCAAACAACCTAGATATTCTGATCGCTTGGGGTGTAAGAAATCGAATGATATAAATTTGCCGCAATTTATCTTGTACTTCATCGAAAGACGGGCGAAATGCAGCGAACACCTGACTTGCTCCGACGGACGGAGTGGCGTCGGCCGCGGAGTGATGAGCTTGCAGTACCACGGCATGGCTAGAACTAGATCTTGTAATGGATATCAACTCGAAAAACGCTTTTAAGGCACCTAAGTTGCGATTTTTTTTAGCTAATCTAAGGTCATTCTAGGTCACTGGCTTCAGATAACCTTGTGTGGCGTAAGGTGACATTGGATGACCTAAGATGACCTTTATATGTTATTTGACAGCAGTGTTTGTTAACTGGGATGTTACATTATCTTCAACATCTACTAATATCTACAAAAATACTTCTGCAGTTTCGACAGCGCATTTAAGGAGACGACCCCAGTTGATAAGGATTCACCTAGCTTGACCTGGACTAGACTTCATGGGTAAAAAACAGTCATGTGGTGTACAGATAAACACATTATTGACTGGTGAACACAATGATACCCGTTTATCTTATCATTTATTCTTTGGCTTTCTTTTGCGTTTAAACCCGAAAAAGTGCCACTTTCTGCCAACCTGACCAAATTCTGACCTTTGACCCGGCCTGAAGGGCCATCCGTTGACCTGATAGCTCAAAAAGGGAAAGCAGTCGCGAGATCTTGTCACGCGCAACACGCTGTTTTTTTTCCGCGACGATCTAGGACGCATGGTGTGGAAATAGCCAAGGGGGTTGTACTAAACCCCTCTCTATATGTCCGCGTTATGTAGAAGGCCGTATAGGGGCGAGGGTTATGGGACATCATATTTCAATGGACATTCCTTAGTATTTTTATGGAATGCTTATCAAGCCAGGTATTTTAGGCCTTCCAGAGTGCTTTAATAGTATTCTGCATATTCTGGGTCCTTTGCATTTTGCCTACAAATAAAGATGGTGAGCTCCGCTGTCATCGCTGTTTTTTATGTCTCCTTTTTTAGAATGAAACATGTGGAAACCTCACAATAACTGTAAGCGCTAAGGAAAAATGATTCAGAAACTGTCAAAAAAAATTATTTTATGTTTGTTGGGTTTTTCAGATTTGTCTTTTTCAGCTCAGTCTTCTTCGTGTCATTTCTCACCAGCAAATAGTAAATAAAAATAGGCTGCCATGATATCCGGTGTCCGGCCGGATATGCGGCACCCTGATCCGGCATATTCGGTATCCGGCCGGATGACAAAAATCCTGATCCGGTGCATCCCTAGTTGATACCACTTCAGAGACAAGCTCCTTGCAGGCTCAGCGCGTCTGGCCTCCTTGAGGAGCTCCTGCAATGCCCGCACGTGCAGTTCTTTTAGTGCCGTTGGTGGCTGGCCGGAACGTGCGTCGTCATTAATGACGGCTCTGCCGTCGAGGAAACGGACTTCTTTGTCAGCCGGCCAAGACAGGCCATCGTTGCCGCATGACTCCTGCAGGGCGCGGTGAATGTCCGCGGCGGATTTTTCACTCGCGATCTCCACCTTCATGTACGCACATGGCTCGCCGGTCGATATCGTAGGCATGGTGGGAAAACGCTGTCAAAAATGACGGCCATATCTCGTGAGTCATTCGAAATATCCTGATCAAACTCCCATGAAAGAAACTTCATTAAAGAAAGTTACGTTCAAAAGGGCACGAACTTTTCACATGCCGTCGTAAATAACGCAATTTCGTTGTCTGTAAAAATAACTTTCAAAAATACGCTAATGCCATTCTACAATTTACCTACCTAATATGATACTTACACTACACTAATACCGCTGCAACTTATGCTGCTTATATTTCCGTGTAATAATTTACTTGATGTCATTCCTTGCTCACGCTAGGCTGCCCCCACCCCCCATGCGAACCAGCTGTTCCGTGGATGATCTAGGGATGACTTTTTGACTTTCTGTGTAACTTGCTCTAAGTTCTGAAATTGTCTCATTGTTGCTTGAACGTTCCACAAGTTAGTGAGGCGCAAATGTCGGTTTTAACACCTTTTTTGTGGAACGCCACAACTATGTTACAACTTGAATGTGGCTAAAATTGGGCTGGGGGATTGATTGTCCCTTTGCCCTCTTTTGCTGCTCCTGCGCCCTAGGTCGTGGGCCCCAGAAACGTCATGACTCTAGGCAACTTTTCCTTTCATGCTTCCTTTCAGACCAGAGGCACACAACGCAGCTCCCGTCAAATACGCCTGCTGGCGCTATTCATCCATTTCCGACAACCATAGAGAGGCTTCCGGGCATGTAAGAAAACATTCTGGTAACACGTACTTTCGTCTTGTTTGTTCCGGCTTGTAAGTAGCTGTTCAAGTCAGTCCAGGGATGTAATAGACGTCTGAAGGTTTACGTAACCGGTCAGGAGAAAGCACTGCCGGAATCGCACCCGCCAGATGTTGTACGTGACGACGCTAAAATTTATGAGTTGCAACAGCAAGGATCTCAAGATGCAGAATGCAGAGATCAAGATCAGAATGCAGAGTTGTCGATTCTGCATCTTGAGATTCGAGGATTTAGTGTCCGTTTACATTTTGCCTAAAGACCTGGCTTCACTGGTCGTTCACGTGAGGGTCAAAAATATAGCCGAGCACGTTTGCCGGGATGTTCTGGGCTTCGTTCACTTCTTTACTAACAACGCGATGGCAGAATGTGAAAACGATGAGGGAGAAGCAACTGCATCTACCTGTCAACTGGGTTTTTTCAGAGGCAGCGCTGTACAGGAAGGCCAAGACTGATGGCGTGAAGTGTCAGGCTGGCGAAGAGGTAATCTTTGCTGAAGTACTGGCCGAAGTGATTTGCATTTGTGGCAAGCAAGGCTCCTACGCATTACTGGTGAGGCGCATCATTTCCTCCTATGACTTTTCACTTGGCGTTTTTCGTGTGACACGAACAGCAAGAATTGGGTTGGAGTACTGACCTGCGAGGTCTGGAACCGCCTGGGTTTCATGAAGTTCGGGCTTTCCATTTGCCGTTCCAAGGCATCTTCCGCGGGTCACCGGCATCATGAAGAAATAAATGTTTGAGGCCAAAAGTTATGGAACCCCTTCAATCATGAAATCTTACTGGGTGCGAAATGACCGGTATTGTCGAAGCGCCATTTAAACTCCAATTACAGCTATCATCATGAAATGCTGTCTTTTGGTTTAGTTGATTTTATTGGTCTTACTTTGACAAAAACTGGCCGAAAATGCTGCAGCAAGCATTCTTGTTCCACATGTCCAGGAATTTGGTTAACTCCGCATCGATGTCCTATGCCAGTATGCTCCCACCCGTGGAGATTTTAAGCAAGTGCTGCATGTCCTGTGGTAACGTCAGATGCATTCTGTTCGGGATCGTCATATTGAAGTGTGATATCTGTCTCATTAGTCGTTTTTCGAGTTCCAGGCGATGGATGGGCCTGGCTTCATGTTCTTACGTTGTCACACATGATTCGGGTGAAAGTGGGCCCTTTGTCAACAATCTAATCACTGTCCGTCTGAAGAGCTGTGAACTGGGAAGGGCGAAAACTGTTTGGCGTATCTGGCGGCCATGTGGTCGAGTGCTTCCATCAGTGGCGTGTCGTTATATTAGCCCGGAGCTCGCCGATGAAGTTCCGGACAACGGTGAAGGTCAGGCTCATCCTGTCAACGTCATCCCAGCCCGTCCGATGCCTCACCACTCTCCACAGCATCGACCAGACCAGCCCTGTCCATCCTACCGACATATGCTAGCCACCCTGATGTTTTAGGAATATTCTTCATCCCTACTGTCAGCTCATTTTCGCCATAGGCATCATGCGTTGTCATGGAGTCATGGGAGCTGATTCTTACGTTGCGGTTTTTCTCACATACGCGCTAATGGCCGAATGCTGAAGATCGAAACGGTGGTCTAGATCTAGAAAAAAATCCACGAATCGGAGATCTAGATCGGAACGTCACGGTTGAGTTCTCTCCACAGGCAATTGTCACTGACTGCACTGCCGCTAAACTATGGCTGCGTTAATAGCGATACAGTGTCATGCGTTGATTGATAGCTTAAGGACTACATTCCCGTATGCATGGCTGTCACACTGTTTCCTTAAAAAGGGTATGTGTTCAAGAAAGACTCATCTTTTTGTCGTTTTTTTTGTAATGCATCCTTGAACAAAAATGAGTCACGCGGTGCAGCATTTCATTTCAACTAGAAGAGTTCCGCAATGCCTCAGGAAACGATGTTAACCTTGACGTTAAAAGTTAAGTTGTTTATCCGAGGTATATCATTGATGAATTCATTATCGTTTCCACACTCCGACGGAAGAGGAACTTGTGAAACCCTCCTGGGGCGGGAACTGAGTCCGGGACCTTCTACCAGAGCTCAGCACCTTAACCACTTAGACATGTGACGAGATCTTTAAAGAAATACTGATGAAGCTAGTTCTCCCCTGACATTCCTGACGTTTGCCAGCTCGTTTCGATTACCTTCCGTGAGTCCATTGTCCAGTGACGCGGCTGTGACCCAGCATAGCCCAGCATAGTCCCAGGCTGTGAACCTGGGTTATGCTGCTTTTCGAACGTGAACACTCTGGACTGTGGTTGTTTTTATCTCTGCGCTTTAGTGTAGCAGCATACTTTCCACGAAGGCTGCTGTTTTCATTTATTCATTTATCTATTGTTTGACATGAGGTGTATCCCCACATTCGGGGGCTATTAACACACATTTCGCAATGGGCGAAGGACATGAATGAAAGCTGCCGAGTGTAACAGGGTATGGTAAAGGGTATCGTTGAAAGAACGCGGGGAGGGGCCTGGTCCACTGCCCCACCTCCCGTGAGAGTTAAACGCTAACCCTTCAGTGACCCACGGGACCTGTGATAAGAACTGACATAACCGGATAACATCCCCTCGCCCTTCCCCCATTCTTCTGGGGTGTTTCTCGAACTCTCGTGATGGAGACGTCTGAATTTTACACCGGCGCGCGGGCGGCGTCTGCGGACCTGTTCATTGTTCCGTACAGTGCTGAGGGCGGGGCACTGATGCGGAGATGAGGCCCTGGGTTTGGTTTTCAGGGGCCGACCGGACGCGTCGGATGAACCGAGTCTGGCTGCGCAGCTGGCCAGCACCAGCCATGGAGCTACTGGGGACCAGCTCGCCGAACCCGGCAATCCCGGCGAGCCGGGACAGATCCAGGAAAGGTGAGTGCCACCAGTGCGATTGAGATCCTTCTTTTAGGGCTTTGGCGACTGCACACATTCTCAGATTCACTTCGAAACGTATTTCAGAACTATGTTAAAATTTCCCGGCCGCCACATTGCATCCCTGAGATGCAATGGAAGCGTAAAAGAAAAGCAGTCTACAGCGATGGCTGGAGGGTACTCGGTGCTCGCGGCTACCGGTGATCCATGTATTGATGTCATACGGCAATTGGCAAATGAAAGGAAAGGAAAAGAATAGGTTTCTTTCTGACTAGAATGAAAAACGTTAGCGAGTAGTTTCGTTTTGCACCGCACGGTAACACTACGTATAATTTGCACTAGCCGTCCGGTTTTTCTGGCAACTGAAACCCTGCATGTTGCACTTTATGCCATGCAACCAATGAGAATAATGTGATCCCTTGAATGTTTTTAGTGTCTAGGCAAATGCAGAATGGCGGTTCAAAATGAATGGAATTACGTCCAGCACATCAGCTATCTTTGAATCTGTCCTTCGTCCGGAATGACGTTTCATGTTTTCGGGGCGTGTTAATGTTGGTATCATAATCTGACGAATGTTTGTGACAAAACGGTCTTCGGCTTTGCTTGCGTAACCCCAGTGAGCCTCATTTGGGTGACGGCCAACAGCTTACCCGCATTATTTCGACTTGCAGGGCCCCTTACATTCCTTCCCCTTGCTAACGTGCACATAAAACTTCGTTTCATCTTCAGATGTACCTGTATGTTTATCTTCCTAGGGGAAGGGGTAGGCAAATGTCAAATTTTGTCATATGCCACTGGCACATGGCAAAATTAATAGGAAAAAGCAGCAAGTTTATGCAACTTACCCCATGTCTAACGCAAAAGAAAAAAACGTATAATGCTTGCCTTTGCATTACATATATGATCACTATTCCGCATTCCTGCGAAATCGCTAAATATGTAGTGAAGACCGCTTGGCTCGGGCTGGGGGATGGCCCCATGACCCCCATTTGCTACGTGTCTGATGTAGAATGCACTTACATACTGCGATATCCGTACCTTTAGCATGACTACATCGTTATGCGGTTGTCTTTTTGATACGGTTTTCCAGTGCTATGCAGCAAAGCCAAAATTGAATCGGATGGTATCGTCCGGTCTTCCGTGCATCCCCACTTTTTGCTGGAGAGTTCGCTGGCGGTTCGTAAGCACTGTTTCTTTCAGGAGGCCGTTTCGCGTCTGTCTGGGCTGGGTTGATGGCCATTTGGCCAGACGTATTCAGGATGGAAGGGCACTCAACGAAGCGGACAGAGCGCGCCTGACTGATGTCGTGAACGAGCTGTACATCGAACAATACGATAATAAGTGAGTTTTGGTGTCAGGAGCGGGTACATGACTCGTCGGCGTTTTGTGCAAAGAAAACAACCGCTCAGCTCGGTGGTCCGTACAGTTTCCCTAGGAGGCTTTACTACAGAGTCTGCGCCAACCAGGGATGCAGGACAGAGAAAGTCCATCGGAAAGAGTACCCAGTGATGTGATACGACCCCTGGTTCCCATATTTGTGTCCTAAAAGTTCTCTGGAATAATACGATGACTTTGTAATTCTGGAATAGCTGCGCAGTTTTGACAACTTTCTAGGTGATTCCTAAGTCAGTTAGCCACAGTTTAATAACGACCGTTAAACCGTGCAGACACTGCCATTTAACGTCATAGCTCATAAGGAACAACATACCATGGACTGGCTAGACTAAATGCTTAGCTGTATGTCATTTTTTGTGTGCTGTGTGCGCGTACAAACCAGTATTTACATTGTTAGATTGTTACAGGTGCATTCGAAACTGGAATCCTTACCAAAACGCCATCCGGGGACGTCATCATCTGCAGCGGTTCTTTTCACATACGGCGTTGTTTCTCTGACTCGTTTGCACCCACAGCTTGGCCGAATGGCGGTGTAGTTCGTGAGCTGATGCTTTGGCACTGTTGCAGAGCTAAGTTACGTGGCCCTGTCGTACCTCGCCGTTATGACATGGTGAATTTGCTGACTTCTGCCATCTAGTTGTTTCTTTGTCTCGTAATTACCCGTGATTTGGTTGTGTATAAGCCTGACATTAATCCGGACTGTCATGCCGTCGAACATCACAGTAATCCAGGTGTGAAAACGGAAGTCGGGGCTTTGGCTGTTGCTTCTTGTCTAGGGCGTGCAGATTTAGCAGCTCTGCTGCGCACTGCTCACTTTTTGCTTCTTTGATAAGTGAGAGTTAGTGCTGACAGTCTGGTTTCGGAACTGGTGGAGCAGTTTCTCGCCTGTACTTGGACGTCACCCTCCACGGCAGAATAGTAACTCAAGGAAGGGTGTTGACACTCTCGAACTGTTTAATCGCTTTCAGGTTTAACTGGTTCTTACGTGATACTTCCATATCTGTTGGCGCTTTCTCGGAGGTAAATCCTGGAGATGTTCCCTCCACCAAATGATGCGTGGACTGAAATAATCATCAACGACGTCAAAACAACGCTTTCGTTTGGCAGCAACCTGCCAAAATCATTAGTTCATTGACATGAACTAATGACGGGAAAGGCGTCCTTTGCATCACTGCAGTCGGTCCGAGGATTTTTGGATCCCATCTGGTAGTGCCGCTGGGCTGCAAAAACGTTTTTTTCTGATCTGTCTTCAGGTCCGTTCGTACAACACAGACGTGACATCATCTCTGCGACAGGACAGGACGCAGTCATTTGTTGTTTATTAGAGCATTAGAAGACGTTGCTAAATTGCGTGATTTTTCTTTTGCATAGCATTGAAGCTGAGTGTTTTAGTTTCACTCCAGCTATGGACGAGCATTTTTCATGTATGACGTCACGTTCAGCAAGCAATGGTGACCACACTGTGACTTTGTACTTTCATGGAATTATCGAACTGGAATTGACGAAAAATCGGTTTCTGTCAGCTTCGGCCATCCACTTCCAGTGGAATGAAGGCCTCGTGAAGGGCATCATCAAGGGAAAGGGGTCGTGACCTTTTTCCTTTGGATCGTTGGGTTCCCCTTTGGCGGCGGCAGCAACAGTCATCAAATGTGCCGTGTTCGGACCAGGTACGTGCTGTACCGTCCCCTTGCTGTGTGGCCCCTAAGCGTAGATCCTGGCATCGTCTCTGAACGTCTGTCAGCAATCATTCCCAAGCTTAGCTTTGGGACTGTTTAGCATTGCGTCTGGTGACGTCGTGGTGAATGCCAGGCTTGGGTGAACTCTGGACACTGAGATCTGACCTGACAAACACGTGACGTTTTTCTCCAGCGCGGATCCCTTGAGGTGACGGCTCTGCTGTAGCCGTGCTAGAAGACAGATCGCTCTAATTTTGGTCTTGGTCAGTCATGCATACTGATACAGATTTCTTTGGATCACCGTTGTTCGGCCTACCTTGTTGAGTTCATCCGGCGCCTAAGACGTCGAATTTAGTGACTTCGCACCTCGGCGTCCTGGCATAACCTTGAATTAGTATGTAAATGTAGGATGGATCAGGTGATACCAGATGATCTTTTACGACAGTTTTTATAAAGATTTTACAGGGGATAGTTTTCGTTCAGTCGGGAAGTGTCACGGAGTTTCTTTGCAGGAAGAAAACGCCCTCCACACATTGGAAGTCGTACCCTTCGTCACGCATTCCTCCCAGACGGTGCCACTAGTTAGAGCTGCCAGCGTTATCCCGGCACGCAGCTAACCTACATACTACATCGTCAACCATAAAATGAAGACGGCGCAGCTCAACTGGCGAGGGTTCGTGTTCCGGCGCCGACAAGTACCAGGGTCGCGTCTGGATTGCCGGCAGCGCATTGCCTCCCCGCTGCAATCGACGTGAGCTGCTTGCGACGCTAATGCCCGTGGAAAGCTGCATGTGTAGTTTGATAATCGAACTTCGGTTTTGTTGCGACAGGATCCTACGACGCAGCTAATTATCAACAAATTTTGAACACAAGCATCGGATCGGCGGCTGGGAAGAAGTCGTCAAAGAGAAAAGGCAGCGGGCGGGTCTCTTGAATTACCTGCAGAAACACACGGAAGATCCCAACGTGCGAGAACTCAGGCACCAGACGCCGGTATCGCCTTCCTGAGAGTGCTGAGGTGAACACCCGAATTGTATTATCAGCGTTCAGTTCACTAGACCGACCTGGTGCAGAGGAGTAGTATTTATTTCTTGTTTCATTAATCAAAACTCGCATTGGCCACCTGGACCATTTTTCCATTGGTTGGGAAGGGGTGAAGAGGGAGTGTAGAAAAGTGTCTTGATCTTTTGTGTTCGAGATCGGAATGACATAGGTAGTGGTATATAGGCATAGGTATAGGCATAGACATAGGTAGGCCTGATACATGACTGACGAGCTGTTAGGCCGAAAACGTCAGTAGACTATCTCCATAGGTTATCCATAGCATTTGACTTATTAAGTGTAGTAGCCCCGCCAGCCGGCCCAACCGAAAGGCTGTTCCCCCTCCCCCCCCCCTTGGCGCCGCCCGTTCGCACGGTGCAGGCCGGTCGGAGACAGAGTATGTAAAATGGCCCCACGCATCGTCCTTTTATCGGAGTGCAAAAAAGTTGGACATCATAGGAAGCACATGTCAGAAATGGGTACAAAATGGGTTTTTGCGTGCGCATTTATGTTGTTGCTGCCAGTCGTGCAACCTTTCTGCTCTCGTTTAAGTTATATACACATTCACGTATTTTACTATGTTTCCCTGTTCTCAGCTGGAATGATTTCCCTGTCCGCAGATGGCGAGGACCTTGACCCATTGGCGATTACTGTTCGTCAAAAAGAAAGTAGTGCTTCCCACGCTCCAGAGAGTGGATCCGGCCATGTTCACGAGAACGGAGATCAGCGTGCTGTGAACATTAAGTATTATAGATTTTTTGATGACCCAGTAATGCCCAGACGTACATTAAAAATTTTTGCGATTATTCTTTACGTGGTGGATACATGGTGTTTCATACGCTTTGCGGCGCTGCTGCGGTCAAACAATCATGCTGCAAGGCAGATCTGTGTCACCGCATCGTATGTGTTGGAACTGGTGTTACAGCGGAATTTGTTTCCAATTTGCCGTGTATGAGGTCTTCTTTTTTAACTGCATAAATGCAATCGCGTTTTCTTGTCTCCGCTGATGGTTTCCCAGCGCCTCGGGCTGAGCTGTCTTAACAAAGCAAGTTTTCAGGGTGTACAATCGTTGGCACACATGTACAGAAAATCTATTTTAGCTGAGATGTCTCGCTTGGAGGGGGGATGGCGCGCTGCATCACTGCAGACCGGATAAGGAAGGAAACTATGTTTTTTTCAGCGCGGTTAGTCGTTTTCTGTGCTTCTCAGGGTTCCCTCCGTCTTTGAGGCTATACATCATCCTCCCCCCGGGAAATGTGGTCCCCTTCTCTCCAGGTACTGACTCCCAGTGGTTGTCCACACCTCACAAGTGGTTATCACTAGCACTACATCCAGTCAGTAGTGCTAGTGGCTCCCAGCACTTCCGTGCCCTCCTCCCCCCAGCGCTGGCTCCGTCTCAGAGGTGCTTCACCACCACTGGCTCACAATCTTCCCCCTCAATGAAAGTCCTCAGCGGCAGTAGTTTTTTTTTGTCTGAGAGGGCAAAGGACTGCCTTTAAGAGGCCGAGACCATCGCTGAGGAAGACCAGCACTGACATTTGGCGCTGCGTCTGTGTGATCGCTGACTTTTTCGGAAACTAGAGTTGATTATGTCAATACCGAAATTTTCGAGGAACGTTAGGCCTCCAGCAATAATTGTGAAAACGAGTTTCTGCCCTAATCGTCAGCAATATTCTGGCATTTGCGTAGGACAACGTCTGCACCCATTTTTGATCCGTGTTCTTCTTGACTGCGTAAATGGCAAGAACATTTATGATTCTGACCGCTCGCCTTACAATAAATATTTGCTCTTTTTCATGAAGAGGTGACGAGTTTTTAATGTATTTGGGTTTGAATCTTGTCCATTTTCTCCTTCTTGAAGCTGGCGTCTAATGATTCAATTGTTTTATTTAACTGGAAAATTGCGGTGCAGATCTGGCCCGAGCTGGCTCACGTGAGCGGAGGTAACAGTTCGGGGATCAGGGAACTGACATACTCCAGAGGAAACCTCGGTGCCACCCTGAACAGCATGTATTTCTTGAAGACTAACGGGACGTTAGACGTTTAAACGCGTACTTAAATGGTCTGAGGGCAGCAACATGATTTTCGTTGGAAACACATTGTTTGTTCTTGATCCTTTGACGCATTATTGGCGATTGTCGGAACATGAGTGCGTGATCCGATGTACGTTGGGACCCTTCACTGATATCTGCTCTCACCACAATGCCGATGGAAGGCTCAGTCTTGAATACTTCTTGATCCTGGACCCTCGTGAGATGGATTTTCATATTCATTGTTTTACACTTTTTGAGGAAACCATACTTTGGATAAATCAAATCCTGCATAATTTGAGCGCCTTATATTTTGCATGCAAGAGGGGTCCGCTTGGACCACGAAATCCGTAACGGGGGAGGGATGGCATGGGCTCGTGCTCCCTTGTGCACTCTCCCAAACTGGATGTGGTCACGATGACGGGCTGCTGATGTCACATCTGACGATTTGGAAGCGCGCTGTTTCAGAGGAGGCTCTGGAGCACGTGTTCTTCGAATGCCAAGAACAACACATAATCTTCGGCACGCCGAAGGGGCTGAAGGGCCCTCTAGGCATTTGAGACCATGAACAACACTGTGGACCATTTTCTTACCTGGGGAGCCGCTCTTAGAAGCCTTGTTCCAAAAGTAGGAGCACGATCAGTGGAGAACGCAGCGTTCTTAGTCACAGTACACATGGAGAAAACTGACCTGTCTAATCCGCCAAAAATTGCGAAAATCGCTCAGCACGCCGACTGAACGCATGTGACCGGCTGCTGCGCTGGCCGGATGCCGACCGCGGCGCCTCGTTCTGCGCTCTCCGATCTCCGCAGCGGCGGCGGCGACGCGGCGTCTGTACCACTGACCGTACCCCGCACTGGGGAGTCCCGGGCTGCGAGGAGCTGAGTGAAGAGCCTGTGGTTCTGTTTTTGGGAGCGCGGCATGGTCGGGCCTCGTACTGTCAAGACTGGAGTACTACGTAAGGCTATTATTCCCAAGTTAGACTGCTGTAACCCAAAGAGATGTGTGATGGACGGAGGTGGCGTTGGGTTTTCCGGTGATGTTTGTTCGCACTGATGTCCGGGAATTATGCGCTGTGGGCCGTTCAAGTTCGTTTTGTTTGTTAGCTTGTCGCGGATTGGAGTGCCAATAGTCATTTGGCAGCATTTGGTATCGATGACCCGGTTTTTTCTTTTGTCCAGATGATGATATTTTGTCGATCTTGAATGAAGGCAAGGACATTGTATACGTCCTTAAAGCGTAGGTGAACTTTTTACGTATTTTGATATTCTGTTGCATTTTATCCCCATAAAATATGATGTGCCGGGCAAAATCAGCGCGGATGTAAAAAAAAATTGTCATTGGATAAGAACCTGTACATGACTGAGATTCACAAAACATAGCGAAGTTCACCGCATAGTCCGAACATCAAAGCCAATTAAGCCGTAGCAATGACGAAATGACACACCAATAGAAGCACAGTGAAACGACAGCACTGAGGTAGATTCCAAAGCACAGATATACCTGAAGTCTTCAAGGCCGACTGCAGTCAGCGAAGCCGACGCTCATCGATGATGTCATTCGCTGGCAGTGATATGGAAACACATTCGTTGTCCAGAATATCCTGGGGCCGGGCGCTTGCCCTCCCTGTGAGGCAAATTGGACCAAGAATCTGCAAAAAGTGTATCCTCTCTCTCCCCCTCTCTCTCTCCATCTCTCTTCCTCATACGTGAGATTGAGTAAGACTGAGGACCGTAAAATGTTTAAACCTTCCTCATCCGACAAAGATGATAATCGTAACGTTGTTTCTCCAAGACAAGCCCTCGAGAAGGAAAGCGACCGTTCAATGCATCAGCTTCGAATTTTTTTGATAAAACGAAAAAAGTTTGAATCCAAAGCAACTTGTCAAAAATGTTGGGGGTTGCGCGTATTGACAAGGGTTAGTTCGGCACCAGTTGGCGTGTTTTTGTGCCCGCCACCGTCTGGAGGTTGTCAAAAAAGGGCACCCCATTTTATCTCAGGCTCGAACCATCGGATTTGAAGTGGTCTACCAGTCTATGGCTCTGAGTCTTGCGACTGGGAAAATACTACGCCAGCACTGGTCGCGTGGTTGATGATATCACAGACGATCTAAACCGCATAGCACGACGTCGCAAAAACTGACACCGGCTCGTACATCGTATATTCAGCAATGCTGGTCCTGGAGCCTTCATCTGGGTATCAAACATAATGTCACGGTCTTCTGCACCAGAAGCATGCCAAAATGTTAAAAAAAATGTCTCGTCAAGCTCACCTAAGTCAGGCCAAATACTGGTTTTGCTGGGTTTACATGTCAAAGATCTATACTTACTCGCGGCGGTTTTGGTCCACGTGGCAAAAAGGGCGGAGGCAAAACATTCTGGTGATCAGTTACGCATTATTCGCTTTTCATCCAGTCAAGGTCAGTCGAGGTCAAGTCAGATAAGGTTGCATTAGTTTTCCTGACAAAAGCAATATTTACTCGCTGGTATTCTTAACTACGTCAAATGCAGAACTGTAGGAATATCTCGTGATAAATCTCCTGGGTCTGCTGTGTATTGGGTCAAGGTCAAGCCAGGTCAGGACAGAAAGTCATTTTCTTTTTCTGACTACGAACAATAATTTCCCTCTTCTGCTATTGAGCGATCTTCCACAGACAAAGCAGTATTTCATTCTGATGATAGATAAAAAGTCTGGCCTGTGATATCAAAAGAAAGTTTTGGCAGTAGCAGCGTCATAAAAGAGGATAGTAATATTTGGTTTCTAATTGACTTGGCTTAAAGAGGATAGTAATACTTGGTTCCTAAATAACTTGGCTTTAACACGCGGAACGAGAATAACCACTACATACAAAGGGTGCCAGTTTTAGGACTGAAATTCTCCAAATTAAGGCTTGTATTCCCTTTTACTGTACAATTATGACCATAAATAGCTGTGTAAATGTATTAAGAACTTTCTATAACCAGAATGACGGCGGAGGCAGCAAAGGTTTCTGCTCTTTTGTGCAGGAGAGGGTCCGGGCTCGCCTCACATGACCCGCTGCGGAGACGGAGCCGACCGGTCAATGTGGCCCATGGACGGCACTAGGCATTATCTGTGACAATGAACATGCACATTGATCAAGGCATTCGAATTTTAATTTAGCCTCGACATGACGGAGCTCTTAATCCTCGCCGGACGGGAGAGATTTGCACTCGCACCGAAGACGGAGGGGGGTTGGTAGGCACCCCCTTGCTATTTGGCCTGTAACTGAACTAACACCTCGGGACCAAGAGCGATCGATAACTCTGTGTTCAAGGAATCCAAAGGTGCCCGGTTTGAACCAGTCAGGTGAATCCGTGACATGCTAGGCCAGGTGGAACTTTATGCTTCAGAACAATAAATCGATTTTTCGGAGTTAAAACTACTTTCTGGAGTCAAATGGTTCTCAAATTGCTTACTTTATCGTTTTTGGTGCCAAACATTACTACAGAAACGTGTTCTAAGGTCAAAACCTGTTGTCTTAGGTCATTAATTTTGTTTGATCGTGAAAAAGTCATTGACCTATTTAAAATGACCTGTTTGCATGTGGACTGCCATTCTGAACCGATTTCATCTCCGTCATGTGCCGTTTATGCATTCCTATTGTCCTAAAACAGTAAGAACCGACATTTCGCGCAAAAATGGCTCAGCAAGCCGTTAGTAATGACGTCATAGTTCGGTAATCTGAGATGAGTTGGGCCAGTCTTCTTTCCAAAACATGCGCAATCAAAGCATCGCCAGCTATGCCAAATTTCACGGCGCCGCCGTGCGCCGTTATGCCGTGGTCTCGGAAACACGGCTTGGGCGGTGTCATCCACCGCCTCGGCTGGCGAGGGTTAAGACGCTGATGGGAAACCGAGTTCAGGATATCCGAGAAATAATCTTTCCATATGCGTCCTATGTTCTCAGGCCCGCTGACACCGCCGACTACAGATGCTAGAGGAGGAGAGTTATTAAGTTTTCCGACTTCTTTCGAATAAGAAGTAGTATCGCGAGGGTCACTCGATAACCTGCCAGCCAACGGCTTGGCCCGGAGGTCTTTCTCATGACTAATGCACCATCGCAGTGCGTATTTAAAATGAGATTTAGCAAAATGCAGCTTATATAAGTATAGCCATCCTTAGGTTTACCAACAATAATCTTGAAACAGTAAACCTTTTATCAGTCTTAAAAGGATCTTGATGTAATCGGAAACGCTGATTGGTGTACCAACAGTAGTATGAGATCTTATTCATATTCCGAAGTCGTCTTGAACCCCCAACTCTCGCCGAGCCAACCTCCAGATCCATGACGCCGGGTCGAGCGGGAAAAGGGGTCATGAGACCACCCCAAGATCTCGAGTATTGTAAGTGGCAAAGAAAAAAAAAACAAAAACAAAAACGCGCTTCTGCAAAAGTAGAAGAAACCACCCAGAGTTCGTCCAATCAGGCCAGTATTTAGGTCACGAGAGGTCTCTTAAGTCAAATCATCCTTTTTGTCTTTTTGTTTCGTGCCCGTTTTTTCTCATTTAAAAGATGGTGTTCATGCTAGATCACGCCGAAACTTTGTTGGGACGATTATGAAGTCTGCAACTACTGTATGAAGGTCAAACAAGATCAACCTAGGTCAAACTTGACACATATCAGTCGGAAGTTTCTGGTGTTCGTCAAACCATCTACCGCATTTTCAATGATCACACACAGCACAACATAAAATCCTACAATATCGGTTCATGCAATACCCGTTACGTCAGAAAACCCATGTTCCAGACCATTTTCTGCAGGTAAGTCACAAAAACATCAGGCAGCGACACAGCCACAAGGTAAAAGCCCAATAATGACGAGGTGTTATTTTAACGCTGACCAGGGTCGTTATTTTAGGGACCAAAATTTACAGGAATGGGACAGAAAAAAAACTGAACAGAAAGAAAGCGTAGATGTGGTTCTGATCATCTGTGACCATGCGAAGTGTGTACGCACTGGGGATAACCAACATTTTTCAAAATGTCAGATGATGTCAGCCGGGCAAAAATGGGATAACTTAATCTGTTCTGGGTCAGTGATCAGAGGTTATTTGAAGTAAAAGATTGGCACAATGTGTAAAAGCGTGCATCATAAGGTACCCAAGTTTCCTGTGTCTGCGCCTCTTCGTTGCTGTCCATCCTTGAAAAATCGTAGGGGGTTCCTATGACATCCTCCCCTAATTGCCTGGCGAGGGTTAAGAGCACGCCATATGCTATTGTTCAAAGCATCCCGTGGGAACCATAATTCACTGAAATGACCTCGTTTAAGCTGGCCTGCTGGTCACCATGTCACCCAGGAGTCAAACTGAGTAATGTCATCTGGTTTAAAGAATAAGCTACACGCTTGAATTTTTCGTTGCACGATTGCGAACACTGGCGAAGGTTAAACCCATCGTTCAAGTGTCAAGAATGGTGGTCGGTACCCGGAACTCTTTCAAGAAAAAAAAGACGGAAAAAGGGCCTGGTGGCAGTGAAAGGGCCTCTGATGATGATAAATGATCTGGAGCGGTGATGTTTCCTGTGATGGTAAGGGGTCAACTATGGCGACAAATGGGCCTCCCGGAGTAGTAAGAGGCCCCCCCCCCCTGGCAATGCTTGAGGGCAATGAGGGCCTCCCTTGACATACCTGTAGTTTGGGGCATCCGGGGAAAAGGGGGAAGGGAAAAACATTCCTGTCTCCCTCTGTCCAGAAAGCGGAGGTACAGGCCCTTCCATAGCAAGCAGTCTCTGGATACAGCAGTCTGACACCTGTTTGAAATGACTTGAAAAATATGAAGGAGTAAATGTAGAACACGTGATGTCTATTGGAAAGTTCAGCACCGTAGCAGCACGCGTTAAAATTGCCACTTACCAACAGAAAACGGTTGTTACTAGAGTAAGCAAAACGTTAAGTTACCTAGCAAAAAGAAAGGAAAATACGGTCACGATTAGGAATTGAAATGTTACATCAGTTGATCTTAAGTCATTTAGTTTTGTCGCAACGCGTTGGGGTCGTTTTCTATGTACCACAAAACGAAGTGATATCTTCGTCTGTGTTTGGGTAGGGAGAAATTGCCAGAACGAGTCGCAGCTGCCTTCTCTGAACATTTGTTCCCTTTGAAATTTTTTAAGCAGAACAAACAAAAACAAAAAAAAAATAAGACCTGTCGTCTTCTTTCGGTGTTTGACAATTTTGCCATGTCCAAAACGCAGTCAAATTGTTTGGAACGACCAATACCCGATTTCATTGTTTAATCCTAATATATACAATGTATGATGTATGTACAGTGATAAAATGCGCTACTACTATGCAATACCATAAACAGTTCCCTGTATATACGATCATATGGCTTGTTGACCTAATCTCCAGTCACTAACACATCACGGATGCCCTGTTGCATCCTTCAGTATGCGTATAATTTTTATATCGCTCTTCCAAAAATTTCCCATAAATTAATTTGTCAGAAAGGCCAAAAACATCATGTCATTAGGACTGATCTAATGCCAAGGCAAATAGTTTCCCAGAAACTGACCTCATGTATCTTACAGATAATGAGTTGGGGTTTGGATAGCACTATTTAGTTCTGTCTTTATTTGGCAATAACTGGCGTACGTCTATGTGTGTTTTTTTTACATGTTTTGCTTAAAGTTTAACGAGGCCAGCAACCTGAAATGACCTGGTGTTTCGGAATTTTGTTTTGCGTGTAAAACCAATGTGCCAACAGCTGCTAAAAACTGATTTTAGACTTCAGACCTTTTTTGTTTTTGGACTTCATTCATACCCTTAAGGGGTTCTCGAGAACGCCAGAGCGATCGACGCTTGGGCATGCTGATTGGTTTCAGAAACAAAGAAGCAACATTGCGATTGCAGCATGAATTGCATCATGATGCTACCAGGTCGGCCGACACCTACAAAATGTTCGGTCTGAAATAACCATAGAATCTACCAAATGATGTTTTACGCTGTTAACCTTTCAAATCAACTGCTCGTGATCGAGCCACCAGGAACGCGTGTTCCCTCTCGCCCCAACCCCATTCTACCCTAGGATGTGTGCTCTAGAGGGCGATATCCAGACCAGACGTCAATGGGACATTGGCAGTGACCACAGTGGACGACTTCACCAGGGCTCATGTTTTGCTGACCGCGTGTTCATTTCTCAGCAGCAGCTGGCGCAAAAATACGGGCCACTAAAATACCTCAGTGGTCGATGCGGTACAAAAAATCAAAGGTGTAGTCTGGTGTTTTCTGGAGTAAAGCGGCTGTCGTCACCATGCCTTGCAAGAGCTGAACGCCATGTAGCAGGTCCCATTACTTGGGCTTAACATAGACTTAAAACATTTGAAGGCGTTTTTACTGTTTTGAACCCGAAACTGTTCCCAAGACACCTGTATCAGCTTCGCTATGGTCGCAACTGCATTGCGCAAGCCTGAATATTCTGAAGCTGCTTCTCAGCCAGAGCTTCAAGGCCATCAACTTCCATTTCATGATTCGTTTCTAAATTTCACGATATGCAGTGTGATGTCACAATTAGTTGGCAAATTAGCATGCTGATTCATGATATCACGTGATAAAATTGTTGAAAGACATTAGCGATTAGACTCACATGAAAAGCCTTACTCTCTGTCAAGTTTAATTGGTGGCCATGTTAATGAGAACACGCATGTTGATGTGATAGCGCACACTATTCCCCGAGGGCTAGACGGTATGGCCGATTCCCTGCAGGGGGAGGGCGTATACGCCCCCAGAGTTCTCGCGAATTACACATCCGATTTCGTTGCAACCAACGGCAAACGATTTGGCATGATGTGAATGACCCGACCCGACATCAACCTGAAAGTTGGTACAAAAAAGACACCCTTCTACGTCATATATACTCCGGGGTTGGTATTCGGGAAAAATAGCCTTAAAATTATCATTAGAAAACCAAATTTGGACGTGTGACCTTCAACTGGCCTTGCAAAAATTACTTCAGCTTAACAAAATTACATTTGTATTTTGTCCAACGTTTGACCTATACACCCATCAAAAGTTTTAAGTTGTGTTTAAAAAAAAACAAAAGTTTAAAACGCCATTTTGACAGCCATTTTTCTTTTACCCTCAACATGGCCAAAAAAGGCCTGAGGTACTTACCTAAAACGTTGCCTGGCTCCACCCTTATTAAGATCGATTTACGAAACCTTGTTACAGTGCGTAGAAAGAATACGTAGGAAAAGTGACCACCTTTCGTGAAGCTGCGCCAAAAACCCTGGAACTGGCAAGCAAAAAAGCCGAGGGGGCGGACTCAACCCCGTTGCCGGGAATAGGGTTAAATCAACATTTACGCATTGAAGTTCAAATTTGCTTTCATTGAACGGTTGCGCACCACACCTTTAATCCTGATTGATTGTTATCTTTGCTGCCAGCCACCACAAAAGAAAACACCGAAAACGTCACGGCCTCAGTTTCCGTCTGCAGTCCATCTATGTGCCACTTATAATACGGTTACGAAAGCAAACAGGTTTTGACAAACTCAGGTCGACAGCTCACCATCTGAAAAAAAATCCCAAACCCACTCGGAAGGATGGCAGACTGCCATGATCGCTTGGTCGCGTCCAGTCGAACGAAAGGGAGCTAACTGCCGGGAATAAAAACCGGCAGCTGTCCTTTAGCGAACATCAGTCTCCCGCACCGCCTAGTAGCAGACATGCAGCTGGTACGTACGCGACCGTGGAGTGACAAATACGTACTGTTTGTAATTTGTTTTTCGGTCTGACCTATGTCCTGCTGGTTTGTTTTTTTTTCACTGCGGCTCGATCAGTTTCTGTTCTTAATAATATTTGTGTAGTTAGATATATTGTTTGCATACATTTTGCGATGGGTGCAGCAATCCTTTGGCGTGACGCCATTTGTTAGTAATATTTTATGTATGACTTCACACACCTTAACATGACCAACATGTGAGAGAATGTGTTTTGCTGTTTTTCAGTATACAGTCGTGTTCCTTGCAGCTGCTGCTTTGGCTGCGCCACAGTCTCAGATCAAGGACGTCGGCCAGGACTTGACTGGCCAACAGTACTCTAGAAATGGTCAGCCTGAGATCCGTGTCATCAGTCAAAAGTTCGTGCAAGACGTTTACGGGAACTATGAATATAGCTACGAACAGGACAACGGACAACGGGTGAGAGAACAAGGCATTGAACCATGATACCTGATTGGTATCACGGGACATTTTTGTTTTTTCGTGAACGGGCAGATTTCTCATGAAATAATAGCAGCAATACTTGTTCTACGATCTCTTACATTTTCAAGTCAATAGCTTACATATTTTATGTATTTCGTGAGTATCCCGGAACTTGAATTTGTATGACTTATATTTCGTTAGTTTTCTATTTGTTCTTCTGTTTGGCAAACTGCATTCGTTCCAACTATTTTTCCCAAGTGGCGAATTGCTCCTATTCTCCCTCAGGTGGAGGAAGTGGGTCGGATAGAGCCCGGACCACTGCCGGACACAGGCAGTCTCCGCCAGAAGGGCAGCTACCAGTTCGTTGCCGACGACGGCCAGACCTACCAGGTCAGCTACGTGGCTGACGAGGACGGCTTCCAGCCGCAGGGAGCCCACCTGCCGCAGCCGCCGGCTCAGATCCCCGAATACGAACAGCTGAGACGGGACTACCCGCAGCTGTTCTGGGCTGAAAACACCGTAGCCGGCACCGTCCTCTAAGAGCAGCTCAGGTAGCAACCGTTTGCTGATGAGCGATGTAAAAAGCAGTCATTGGTTGTTCAGAAGCTTATTTCAATGACGTTCGTAGTTTACGGATATCCATCGGCCAAATAAGCCGCATTTTCATTGCTGAATTGGTGGTTCACTTCAGACCTAGGTCTTCAGAGAAGATGACGTGATCCCTCTGCTGTGAATTGCTTTCGGCCATGAAGGCTAAGGCCTCGTCTACCATGGTAATTGGGGAGCTCAGCCTCCGCAGTGCATCACCAGTCCCTTCCTCGTGAAGGAAAAACTGGGCAGCTGGGGGCGGGGGAAAAGGATCGGAATGCTCGAAGTGATAAAAGGTAATACCGGTTTTTCTGTGGAGACGCAACATTTTTTTCTTTTTAATTCCAAACCACTGCAAAAATGTCTCGTCCGCCCATTTTCCAGTGACGACTGTATATCAGTGGTAGTGCATACAATACAGGGTTATGTATGGTGTTAAAATAAATGTGTGAAATAAATACGTACGCTTATACAATAAATGCAAGATTCTTTGCGGAGATATCAGATTTTTTTAATGCGAAGTCACTGCAAAAATGTTTTGTCTATCAGTTCGTCGTACGCTTGCCTCGCCAGTGGTAGCATGTACAGAAGAGATCTGCTGATAACGTTTATCAGCTGCAGTAACACAAAAAGACAAGAGCCCAAAACATTGCGGCCGAAATATGAGGGAGGGGGAAGGCACAGGGTAGATGGTAGGTTACAGAAAAAAATAACAAGGTCCAGAAATAAAGAATAATTATTTCTCATGCAGCTGTACCCCGAAAACCAGTACTGACGCATTTTTATGTGGTATATTTCCAAAGAATTAACTTCTTAAAACCATGCATTTTTGCCTTGAACATGACCGTTTTTCGCAACTACTTGTCTTCTCGTAAAGCATAAGTTGGTTTTAACCACGCCTTTCCAATATGCTTGGGGCTCACGCAAAATGCGAATGACCTGATATTTGACCCAGCATGACCTCTTGCAGAGTCAAATATCAGGTCAGAGAGCATTTCTTGGTGCAATTTTAAACCATATTGCAAAAACTAATACCATTTGGTATCAAATGACAGGATTTATAGCAATCTAACAAACATAAACATCGAAAAAGATCAATATTGTCCGGCGTAAATCTTGAACGGGAAAATATCTGACGCCAGATATCGATATGGAGATTAGAGTGGAAAAAGCAATTATTTCATCAAACAAAACATGGAATGAAAAAAGAAATATCGAATGCATCATGTTCAGCAGCAATATCAAGGTCGCATAAATATAAACAGACTATATACCAAATGGTAGATGAATGAATGACATTGTACCGGGCAAGGATCAATAACGCACTGAAAATATATTTAAGTGCAAAATATCATAGGGAACCTAGTAGTGCAACAGACCCTGAAATTCCTTCCAGGGACTGTTGTTTGCCAGACAGCATTTCTCTTCTAGAGGATTACCGATTGAGCACCGGAAATTAACATGTATGCAGATTACTCGTGATTTCATTCTTATACCACCGTAGTAAATAGGCATTACTGGAATAACAAGCTGGAAGATCTGCTCCAACCCCCCCCCCCCAACAAAATTCCGTAGACAAAATATCGACACAGCCCTGGTGGATGCTGTGTTGATACGTCGACAGCACCCGTTGGCACGATATGGTAGAACAATGCGATACGATGGGGTGTCCGCTTGCACATCGCACAGCTTGCATGGCATGGCCAACAATGGTAATATAAGGGGTTTGCCCATCCATGTTGTTATGTTTGTCGAGCCATTGCATTAATGTGATGATGACTTGAAACTCAACATCTTCCGGTGAAACTATTCAGGCAGCATGCGAACCCAGTTACCTAAAACGGTTTAGCGGTCTTCAATCGTTATTTATTGACAAGACTGCTCCCTCCTCCCTCGATGACACTAGTTGAAATTGGGTGGGGGAGGGCATTTTCCCGCGCATCCCCCATTCAATACCACCCCATTTCCGCCGTGCCTGACCACAGATATCATAGAACCATTCAAGTAGCTGTATCACTTCTGTTTTGTACTACGGTTATCCTTTGCCGGGGTTGCCACTAAGGATGGGAAACGATACAGCTTTTGATTTTTACCAGCAAATTGTAGACTTTTACCTTGTTCATCGATCATCGACAAATTCTTCTATAAATTAGGGTTTGTTCTAGATTTTACATTTTACCAGAATTGGGGGGATGGGGAAAAAATAGGAACACGTGGAGACTCGCAAAATAATTACGTCCCTTCAGTCAGCCTGGTTCAGAAGAGAAATCAACAGGTATGGCCGCTTAACTGCCTTCGTTTTCTTGGAACTTCACCCGCCGGTGTCTGTCTTACCGATCCGAACCGTATGCTTCCTCTGCAGATGGTAACAAAGTCCTGTAGTATTGTTTTTGCGCGTGATACCTAATTATCTTACCCGTTTTGCAAGCAGCCTCGTCGTCTCCAGGCACAAAATATTACGAAACTTTGGAGCGCTTTCCTGCTGGTAAGGGCCATGGTTTTATGCCGTATTGCCCCGATAACCTAGCATGAGCAGTGTGGCAGATTTGGACGTGATTTTATCGGTGCGGATGTCCACGAGAATTGGTAGCAGCGGTTTGGACGCCGTGCAATGCGGGGCGGGTACGGTGCGAATTACCCGCATCGCGCTGCGTGCGGCGCAAGACCTGAGTGGAATCAAATATATCTCCTGAGGTGAAGGAAGCTGTATACGTGAGCAAACCGCGAAAGTTACTGAAGTAATTACTTTCGAGGTTTAAGATGCATGCCGTTTTTCACCAAACGGTACCAGAAATTCGCACATTGAGCTTGAGGGCAAGCCGATTCCATCTTATAAAAATAGCAGTGCATCTCATGCGTCATAGTAATTTTATTCCACGCCCGGAACGACAGCTGATAAAGTTGCTCGTCGTTTTGTTTTACGTATCAGCTGATAAATATCACCGCAGTAATGCGTTGGAATGGCTGGTACACTGAAGGAATAAGTCATAGCAGTGAATGACCTGAACTAAATTATTAGGAAATGTCCACAAAAATCACACATGTATTGAATTCATTAGCAATCTAGGTAGTTGTAACCCTGTGAGCTGCAATGTCCGTTCACTTTTGTTTCCACCTTTCATCTTTTATTGCATTTTCCAGTGCGTAAAGTCTACGTCAAAAATTCCGGCAGCCTTCGAAATGGTTTTGAGTCTCCTTCCAATTAGCAGGCTTATTTTTCAGTCGAAATGTGCCTGGTGTGACATCACGTAGTGTTTTATCCATGGTGGTGTAGGTGAGGATGTTGTTCGAATCCTGTGTGATGCGATGTTTTTCAAGCAACAGCGGAATGATCGTTGTGGAAACAAATTTTTACAAAATATAGTTTACATATTTTTCTACTTGTGACATCTTCATTTATCGGATGCGTATCTCGCTAATTATATAGCAAGTTTAAAGGCGATAAAGTGTTTTAACACCTTGGGGAAACAGACATGCTGAAATGCGATTACCAAACCATCCCACAACTATCTTACTAGCCTGTTGTGCTCTCGTCGGATGATTCCCCTTTCCTTTCGCTGCTGAGTCTGACAGAATGACTACGGAAGTCATGCGGTCGTGACTGCCTCTGTTAATGTTAAAGTTAAAAATAAAAACATTTCGGATTTTTCTTCCAAACATTGTTTATAGAATTATCATGTGCTATGAACTTGTGCATATTGTGTGTATCTCTTTTGTACAAACACAGAGCATCAGTCTAGCAGGTACACCTCATTTCAGACTGGCAATACCGGGGGTCTCACGATAGAAGGACCAATTATCTTCGCTGGAGGTGATACGGGTAAAGGTTTTTTTGGCGCGCATGCATTTATCTTGAGATTCGTTTCTGCTATTTTGGTTTTCGGCTCTGGCTTTGCGTACACCATGCTGCCCTATAGTACGGAAAAAGGCCGCGTGGTTTCACTTCGAACATTCTTTAACGATATTCCCGGCATGGAGGGGGGGGGGGGTAAATTCACCCCTCGGCATTTTTGGTTCCCATTTACAGGGGGCTTTTGACGCAGCTTCACGAGACTTTTTCCAGCTATCCTGTCTACGCATTATGGCAAAATTTCGTAATTCCACTTTGCTGAAGGGTGGAAGCCAGACATCGTTTTTGTGAGGCACCTCAGGCCATTTATGGTCCTGTTGAAGGTTAAAGAAAAATGTCTGCCAAAAATAGTGTTTTTAAAACAGAACTTACGCGTATATATGGTTGTATAGGTTAATACTTGGGCAAATTTACAAGTGGAATTTTGTTGGCCTGAGGCCACTTAACAAGGCCAGGTAAAGGCCAAAATTCAAAACTGGGCTTTAAAGTAATGATTTTCGCGCTATCTTTTCCAGTGCCAAACCCAGAACATATATGACGTAGGAGGGTGCTTTCTACTTATGTACGAAGGTTCAACTTGATATCAGGCCAGGTTACGGAACTATGACCTAAAATGTCAGTGTGCGCACGCTTTTTGCGTGCGCGCACGCTGTATAACAACAGCAGTAAAATGGATTTTTACAAATGGAGTGAATTCGAATGACTGGAAACATTTTCAAATAATATTAAATGCACACCAGATCATTCCAAGTAACTCTAAGGTCACTGGAGGTCATTTAGGGTGAAAAGTCGTACTTTGGCCTGAGGAGCATGTGACCATGAGTTCCCTCTTTTTCATGTTCCTGGCACCGCCTATGCTAACATTACGCAAACATTGCAATACGATTTATACTTCTTCGGTATAACATGACTATAAGAAGCTGAAAAGGTGTTTTTACCTTCCTTTTTAATTCAGTTTTTGAAAATGCAGTCCTCGTATTCTTTGAAATCCTATGAACGCCTGTGAATTTTCTCAAAATTGTAAATGTATGGACCAATGACAAAAGTCCCATTCATAATCTCTCGATTCAGGCATATGTCTTTAAAATCGGTCCATAAACAACAGAGTTATGACAAGTCCAAAAATAGCCTCATTTTGAATTTTTCTCCCTGTATTCACCCTTTTCAAAATTTTCAAAGCTTTCTTTTGTAAAAATGTGGTTTGCGTCATGGCAAATCGATTGTCGTTTGTTGCGATGAAATCGGATGTATAGTTCTCGAGATCTCAGGGCGGACCGAATCCGCGCCCCCGCCCCGCTGCCAGGAATCGGCCATACCGTCCACCCTTCCGGGAATAGGGTTAATAAGGGCTCGATGGACATTTCAACGATTTTTTAGTCCGTAAAGCGTCAGACCGGAATGCACTTTTGAACATAGGCCATAAGTTTATGCAAGAAGGCAGTGTGGAGAATTTGAACAAGGTGGAACATGTCCCAGATTCAACCAGCAATGCAAAAAGACGGCCGAAAAAGCAAGGAGCGCCCTGCAGCAAAGTTCGAAGAAGTGTGCGGAGACTCAACCAAGAATCTGGGTGCAGCAAAGTGACAGTAGGCCTGATCGCGAGAGATCACATTCAGTTCTTCCCATATAAGATCGCTACCCATCATTAACTTTCGCGGACTCATAGGCAGACCGGAGCCGCCCACAGCGCCTAGTTTTTGACGTGTGAGCGCGTCGGCATCCTTTTCAGAGGTTGTTTTGACGGTCGTGTGAAAAGCCAGAACCCCAGGTTCTAGTCTACAGAACCACCAGAAAAGTGGCTGAACGGGCCCTCTCAAGCCAGAAATGCACTGCTTGGCGCGCCCTGAGCGCGTATGGCATCACTGGCCCATTCTTCGAAGAATCGGCCGGTCAATTTGTCACTGTGAATGCCGTGAGGTACAGGCGGGTTCTCTCCAGGTTTCTGAAGAGACTCGCGCAAAGACGTGGTGTCAGCCTGCAGGACCAGTGGTTCCAGCGGGACGGTGGTAATGCTCTCTCAGCTGCTCTGGCTCGGACATGGTTGCTAGAAAGGTTTGGCATGCGTCTGATCTTTCCGAGGGAGATAATTTTTTAGCAACCTCGTTCTCGAGACTCGAGTCCCCTGGCCTCTTCTCTGTGAGGGCACCTGAAGTCGCAAGTGTGTCGAAACGACCCCAGAACCGTCTAGGAACTCGAGAGGCGATCAGATCATCCGTCGCCGCGGTTTCCAGAGCGACACGCAGCCCTGCGGTCCAGCCCGCCAAACGTCGAGCGCCAGCGCCCGGAGAGTGAGGGCGCTCGTCTGGACGACGTGCTCGACCGGAGGAGGTGAAGGAGAGGGAGCAGCGGTCTGCAGTGCATGCAAAATAGCATTGCTCGTGGTCTATGTTGGTGAAAGTGGTATAAACTATTTGTGGTTAATGCATTCTGTACTCTGGATGGAAATGTGCCCGTTTTCGTGAGACACCCGATATTCTTCATAAAGTCCCGTAAAAGCTGGACTGCGTGATTGATGCTGCATTGCAAAACCTTTTCTATCAGTGCAGTTCTTTCGGGTGGTGTGTTATTCTGGAGCTGTTTCATAGTTTTCCTCAGATCTGTAGAAACATTTTCATAACTCCTGCAGCTGGAAAAATAGAAATCCAGCATCTCAAGCTATCACAGACCACGAAATTCCACACATCAGCTGGCAAAGCTCGCAAACAACCCTGCCGGCTCTCAAAGCCCGCAGACTGCTAACCCGTGGGCTCAAGTGACAGTTTAATCTGCACTCGTCCTTTTCCTGCGATTCATTGACTCCACATCGAGCAATGATGAGTATGTAATTTTCATATGCAGGCGAGGAATAGGCAATGCATAACTTAGATATAAATTCGATCTGTATTCATATTCTGGAGGGGTCTGAAAGGGAGTCAAATACATTTTTGCAACACACAAAACGATATATATAAAGATAGATAGCTATAATATATATAAAGATATATATATGTATATACATATGTATATATCTAAAGGTATGACGAATGCTCTTATTTGTGAACCATTACCAAGGTTTTCACATCAACGAAGGTCTGCAAAACAAGGCACAGAAACAAACAAAAGGGCATACGGACACAAAGACTCATAGCCAAACAAAGCGTAACATTCTTCCTGAAGTACTTACAAGCATGCACGATATTTCGGACACCAACGCGCAAGTAAAATCTCGGCATAATTGCACGCCTAGAAACGTGGGTCTTTCAAAACATCCCGACTGAGGGCTGCATGAGAGATGTTCCTGCTCTCGTGCGCACGCACCAGCTGCATGTCAGCTGCTAAACTGTGTCGGACACTGATGCCCGCCGATGGCCGGTTTTTATTCCCGACAGTCAGCTGTCTCTCGACCTTTCGTGCTCGACTCGACTCGACGAGGCGACTCGGTCACTCTTTCGTCCATACGGGCAGATTTGGAAACTTCCGAGCGGAGGAGATCGTGTTGTGGGAGTGGCGAATTTCACTGCTTTGGAAAGTGCTAAGACCTCTAGTAATTGGACTGCGGTTGAAAGGCATTAAAATGGATATCTGTGTAACTCAACGGTCGATAAATGTCATTGTCCGGCTGGATGTAAAAATAGGGTGAATTATTATAGTGAGTGAGGAGGGGCGTTGAGGGTTACGAGGATTGGAAATGGGAGCCATTCATCCATGGTTTTGGCACTCTATGGCTTGACAGTTGTGATCGTTTTGCCGAAAAATAGCGATTTAAGCTGTGATGTGTTTTTATGCAACATTTGCGATGTATACTGCATCTCCTATAAGAAAAAGCGACCCATTTGGCCTACTGACAACAGGAAAATTGGATTAGAATCAAAGGCCAAAATAATGTAACCTGTGAAATTGAAGCGATATCGTTCTGAACTGTTTAAAAACGGGTGACAGATTTTTTCTTGTTGGAATGTAGCGTGCCAAAGAATTTGTAACCACTTACTCTAAAAATATTTTGCTTACATGTTGTCCACCGACGCTATAGGAGGACCATCATTTGCTCAGAAATGATATGTGGTGAGAGGGGTTTTTGATCATATGGTTCAAGTATCCGGTAGGGGAATTATCAAACAGTGTAACCATGATCCTTGAGTACCTTTGATGTATGTTTCCCCAAGTTAGGGCACGCACGCCGAAGAGGAATGCCCAGAGCACACGGGCGCGCCATGGCCTTGGAGTTAGCAATCCTTACTTGAGTCAAGGCCAGTTTAGGTCAAAATCATGAACTTTTCGGAAAGGCTGATTAGCGTACCGACAGTAGTTTAAGACCTTATTCATTGCACAAAGTCGTTTTTGGCCCCTTAACCCTCGCCGGGCCGGCCTTTGCATCCAGAAAGCCGGGTCGGGGGGGGGGCTCATGAGGAACGCCAAGATTTCGAGAACTATAAGTCGACTAACAGAAAAGGTGAAAAATGTCGCTGGAAAGGCTTTGAAGATACTAGAAGAAAGTACCCTCAGTTACTCCAGTCAGGTGATTGTTGCGGCCACCAGAGGTCATCTTAGGTCAAATTAACCTTCGTCTTTTTATAGGCGCAGGAGTCGCGTGTTTTCTCATTGTAAATGACTGATGGTTAGATAACGTCTGAGCTTTGTTTAGGACGGATAGCAAGTCAGCAGGTACGTAGGCCAAACGGTCAAATTTAATGCATATAAGTCGGGGTTTCATGGTGTCTGTTGCATCATCTACCGTATTTCCATCCATCAGACACAGCATAGTTCCTACAACATCGGTTCATGCAATATTCGTTCTGCTTCGCAAAGCCCATGCCCCAAACTATTTCCTTCAGGTAAGTCACGCAGACATCTGGCGATGACGCACCCATATTTTAGAAAGCCTTGTATTTGAACGGATGTTGTTTTGCGATGGCCAGAGTTGTTATTTTAGGGACCAAAAACAAATGGACTCCGGCAGAGAAAACCGAACAGAGAGAAACACGGAGGCGGCTTGTGGCCATGGAAAGTGTGTACGCATTGAGAACAATCAGTATTTCTCAAAATGTCAAATCATGCCAACCTGGGCGAAATGGGATTGGGTCAGATTTGTAAAGTAAGTTCTTAACCCGCGCATGACCATCGGTGAGCGACACTCACGGCCGACTGGGGGAGGGGGGCGTTAACCGCTCCCCTCTAACTCACGAACGGTTGGTCGCACGATAAAAATAAACACACCCTTGGAAAGCTTGTTAGGAGTAGAGCTCGAAACTGATCTGATTTTTCCTTCTGGCTACTATGTAAGCAATTTGCGTCCTATATATGTCTTCTCATAATCGACTGCATGAGACCGAGAAACGGCCTGAATCTCAAGGGCTGTGAGTAATAACGCATAGGTAAAGGCACCAACGCACAAATAAAGGTCTGCAGATGTCGATACACGTCTAATTTCTCAGATTCGTTCAATGTATACGCCGAAACGTTGAGTTAAAGACAAGGCGAATTTTCACGCCGGTTGTCGGCGGGCGCCTCAGCCGTGCGCAGTAAGAAATAAACGAGAACTAATTTTAGCGCTCCTTTATTTTCGTGGCACTATCCATGTAAATTGTATTGACCTTAGTGGTTCTTCTGGCGGTTTCTCATGACTGAATTTTGGAAAAAGTTTATTACATACCGATCTACACAATTGGCTCAGCTTTGTTCACGAGAACCTGTTTATTTCCAAGACATGTAACTTTATAAAACTTTTTGAGGTTCTTGATATTACTTATCTTTGTGCAAGTGAGTTCTGCCATTTTCTTCTCATTCTGAGTAATTCATCGCTGATTTTGACGATGGTGCATTTTGGCTCACAACAGTTATTTGTGACCTGACCTCAGGTCAATGGCTGGAAGTCATTGTTACTTTTCCCAATGACGGTAACTAAATATCTGCTTCACTCCACATTAAAAATGTCATGAAGTATTCGGTCAATTTCCGAAAAAAAACGACGGCATGTACTAAAAATGGGCTTTACCATAGATCAATGGCCCAGAAACTTCCGAAAAATCTGAGATGGCAGATTTGTTGTATCTATCAAGATTACTAATCCCTGGAAGTACTACTGTGATATCTTGTTTTGCGAAAAAGTTAGAGGGCGCTAAACTCTTTTGGACATAGGTCCGTTTGACCTGGCCTAGGTCAGGCACCTGACTTGTCCTGATGTGCAAACTTCGGCACAAGGTGTAAAAATGATCAAGCAAAAGGTGCGTGAAGTTTCGTGGTGCTGTGTTTGTTCGTTCTCTTGCAGTCCTAGAAAAACCTTAGGGGGTGCGGTCAATTGTACCCCCCAAGTCTTGGCGGGTTAAAATATGTCAGCGTCTCTGAAGCGCAAATGGCGACAAATAAACATTCAAAAACTGAAAATCGATAAACAATATTCGGCTGCGAATCTGCAAATCCGTAATAAAATGTGGCCTGACTTCAGGTGACTGGTCAAAAGGCGCATTTATTGCGCAAAGGCGTGAAAAGTTTCAGGGCTTATAGTTAAACGTTAAGATCGCCGAATTAGTCCCACAATCCCAGGTAGATAAGATGGAACAAGTAGATGGAAAAGCCAAAGGTTGACATGATGTTAGGTCACTGACCTTGACATTCCCGAAAAATTCAAAATAGAAGAATTGGTGCATATGTCGTGTTCCATCAGTGTTGCAAGTTCCATGTGAATCGTACATCTCAGGAGAAGTTATGATGCTGCGTTTTTGAACATGGTGGTACTTGACGTGTTCTGGGTCAGTGACCAGGGATGGCTTGAAGTAAAAGATTAGCACAATGAGTAAAAAGGTGTATCAAAAGGTACGCCAAGTTTCCTGTGTTTGTGCCTGTTCATTGCTGTCCATCCTTGAAAAAACTCAGGGGGTTTTCACATCTTCCCCTAATGACCCGGCAAGGGTTAAAGGCGCGCCATATGCTACTGTTCATAGCATCCAATGGAAACCAGAACCCACTGAAATGACCTCGTTTAACCCTATTCCCGGCAGGGGGGGAATCCGCCCCCCTCAGGTTTTTTGCTTGTCATTTCCAGGGTTTTGACGAAGCTTCACGAAACTTCGTGGCTTTTCCTAGTTATTCTTTCTACGTACTGTTAGGAATTTTCGGAAATCGATTTTGCTAAGGAGATGAGCCAGGCAACGTTTTTGGGAGGCACTTCAGGCCATCTTTTGGTCATGTTGAGGGTAAAAGGAAAATGACTGCCAAAAATAACGTTTTTAGATGGAACTTGAAACTTTAAATGGATGTGTAGCTAAATCAACACAAAAGACAATCTGGTAATAAAGGCAACAAACAAATACAATGTTGTTCATCTGAGGTCATTTGGCAAAGGCCAGGTGAAGGTCAAAAGTCAAAATGTGGTTTTGTAGTAATAATTTTGGCGCTATTTTTCCAAACTCCAAACCCAGGAGATATATGGTTTACCGGGATGAATTCTACTTATATACTAAATTTCAGCTTGATACCAGGCCGGGTTACAGAGCTATGACTTAAAATGTCAGTGCGTGTACCCTATACCACAAAAGCCGGAAATGAAATTTTTGATAAAAGAGTGAATTAAAATGGCTGAAAACGTTTTCAGGTAATATTAAATGCACACGAGAGCATTTCAAGTGGCTTTAAAGTCACTGGAGGTTATTTAAGATCAAAGGTCATACGCTGATCTGAAGAACATGTGACCATGACAGCCCACCATCTTCCATGTCCCTAGCACCGCCTACGATAACATTTTTCAAGCATTGTAATAGCATTTGCACTTCTTCAGCATAACATGACTAGCAGAAGCCAAAAAGGTGCTTTTAACTTTTTGTCCGTTCATTTGTTGAAAAACTAATTCTCGTATTTTTAAAACCCTGTGAACGCCTATGAAATTTCCGAAAATTTCAAACGTATGTAGCAATGGTTATATTCCCATACATAATCTCTTGGTTCATGCCCATTTCAACGAAATCGGTCCATAAATAACGCAGTTATAAGAAGTCCAAAAATATCCCCTATTTTTAATTTTGGCCCGTTTGTGTTTACCCCTTTCAAAATTTTGAGACCTTTTTTATAAAAATGTAGTTTACGTCCTGGCAAATTGACTGCCGTTTGTTGCGATGAAATCGGATGTGTATTTCTCGAGATCTTAGGGGGGCTGAGTACCCCCTGCTGGTAATCGGCCAAAGCGTCCAGCCCTCCGGAAATAGGGTTAAAATGTGTAAAAGTCTGTTTCTATCGTGTTCCCAAAAATTTCTCCTAGTACAAAATAATTTTTTCCTTGGAAGGCCAGAAACAGCATCTCACTGATATTGAGTTGAGTCAGGGTGAAATATTTTCCTAGAAAATGACCATGTAAATTTTGTATATCATGAGTGCTTGACTTGGATAGTGCTTTCAGCTTGCCAATGTCTTTTTTCGTAAAAACTGGCGTACCCTGAAATGTTTCCTTACATGCTTTGCTTAAAGTTCGAATAAGGTGAGTGGCATGACATCAGCTGATTTTTAATGTTGTCTGAGGTGTAAATTCGAGGCACTAAAAATTGCTAATTATTCTCAAGAATGTCCCAAAATGAATTTCGGGCTTATAGTTTTTTTGGACTGTGTTCAAAGCCTTGAGGAGGTTCTCGAGAACGCCAGAGTGATCGACGCTTAGACATGCTAAATGGTTTCAGAAACAAAGAAGCAACATTGCGATTGCAGCATGAATTGCATCATGGTGCCACCAGGTCGGCCGACACCTACAAAATATCCGGCCTGAAATAACGACAGTATGTACCAGTGTTTTACTTCGTTAACTTTTTTCAGGGAAATGCCCGTGATCGAGCCACCAGGAACGCGTGTTCCCTCTCGCCCCATCCCCATTCTACCCTAGGATGTGTGCTCTAGAGGGCGATGTCCAGACCAGACGTCAATGGGACAATGGCAGTGACCACAGTGGACGACTTCACCAGGGCTCATGTTTGGCTGGCCGCGTGTTCATCTTCTCAGCAGCAGCTGGCGCAAAAATACGGGCCACTAAGATACCATAGTGGTCGATGCGGTACAAAAAGTCAGCGGTAAAGTCTGGTGTTTTCTGGAGGAACGCGGTCCTCCTTATCATGCCTTGCAAGGACCAAACGTCATATAGCAGTTCTCATTCTAAGGGCTTAACATGAAACTGAAGTAGGCAGTAGAAGAAGTGGGAAGAAGGTGTTTTTACTGTTTCGGTCCAGTGACTGCATCCCACCATTTCTGTGCAAGCTACGCTATGGTTGCAGCTGTATCGCGCATGCCTGAATATTCTGAGCCGCTAGCCGACCATCACTTCAGCACCAAGCAGTTACATTTCATGAGCCGTTGCTAAATTTAGCAACATACTCCGGGACTTCATAATGAGCTGGCCGATTATAATAAACATGCCGATTCATGACCTCACCAGTTGAAATTGGTAGCTGGCATTCACCATTAGGCACACACGAATGACATGCTCTAGAAAGTTTGGTAGGAAAGCATGCCTACGGAAACACGCATGTTCATTTGATATCATTTTAAATCAACAATGCCGTATTGAAATCGAAATTTGCTTTCATTCAATGATTGCTCATCACCTCTTTAATCCTAATTAATCGCAATGTCTGTGTACTGTCACCACAAAAAGAAATGGAAACCACCGAGAACACCATGGCTACAGTTTCCGATTGCAGTCGAACTACGCGCCACTTATACGGTTGCGAAAGCAGACAGGTTTTGACAAGCTCAGTCCAACACCTCAACATCTAAAAAATCTCAAATCCACTCGGGTGGATGGCAGGCAGCCATGATCTCCTGGTCGAGTCCAGTCGAACGAGAGGGTGCTAACTGCCGGGAATAAAAACCGGCAGCTGTCCTTTAGCGAACATCAGTCTCCCACACCGCCTAGTAGCAGACATGCAGCTGGTATGTGCGCTGCCGTGGAGTGACATATACGTACTGTTTGTAATTTCTTTTTCGGTCTGACCTATGTCCTGCTGGTATATTTCGTTTCACTGCGGCTCGATCAGTTTCTGTTCTTAATCATGCTTGTATAGTTAGATATATTGTTTGCATATACTTTGCCATGGGTGCGGCAATCCTCTGGCGTGACGTCATTTGTTAGTAATATTTTACGTATGATTTCACAAACCTTAACACGACCAACACGTGGGTTTTGCTGTTTTTCAGTACACGATCGTGTTCCTTGCGGCTGCTGCTTTGGCTGCACCACAGTCTCAGATCAAGGACGTCGGCCAGGAGTTGAGCGGCCAACAGTACTCCAGAATTGATCGGCCGGAAATCAAGATTCTCAGTCAGAAGTTCGTGCAAGATGTTTACGGGAACTATGAATACAGCTACGAACAGGACAACGGACAACGGGTGAGAGAACAGGGCAATGGACCATGATTCATGGTTCGTATCACGATACATCTGTCATTTTTATCTCGAGCGGGTAGATTACAAACGGAATCATAGCAGCCATGCCTGGTTTACGCCTCCTGTAAGCCTTTACGCCCCCCTTTGTAAGCTAAAAGCGTACACATTGTATGCATTTCGTAGGCATCCTGGGACTTGAGTCATTTTATTAAGCTGTTTTATTACACACGTTTGGAAGACCTGTGCTGCATCAGTTTTCTATTTCTTCTTTTTTAGCAAATTACATTCGTTCCAACTGTTTATCCCCAGTGACGAATCGCTCCCATTCTCCCTCAGGTGGAGGAAGTGGGTCGGATTGAGCCCGGACCTCTGCCGGATACAGGCAGTCTCCGCCAGAAGGGCAGCTACCAGTTCGTCGCCGACGACGGTCAGACCTACCAGGTCGGCTACGTGGCTGATGAGTACGGCTTCCAGCCGCAGGGCGCCCACCTGCCGCAGCCACCGGCTCAGATCCCCGAGTACGAACAGCTGAGACGGGACTACCCGCAGCTGTTCTGGGCTGAAAGCGCTGGAGCCGGCACCAGCTTCTAAGACAAGCTCACAAAGCAGCTGTTTGCTGATGAGCAACGTGAAATGCGGTCATTTGTTTGTGAAAAGTTTATTTTAAAGAAGTCTGTGGTTTACTAATATCCATCGGCGAAATAGGCAACATTTTCATTGTTGAATTGGCGGTACCCTTCAGACCTCCAAAATGATCTGATCCCTCTGCCGTGACTTCCTTTCGGTCATGAATGCCAGGGCCTTGTCTCACGCGTTAACTACTAGGTTCAACCTCCGCACTGCAGTCACCAGCCCCCCCCGTGAAGAAAAACTGGGCAACTGGAAAGGGAGGGACAGCTGGAATGCTCGAAATAAGAAAATCCAACGCAGAGTTTTCTTTTGAGACGTAACATTTTTCTTTCTGAAACTCGAAGTTACTGCAAAAAGGCCTTGTTCATCCATTTACCAGCGACACTTCTATCACCGGTGGTAATGCAGTGTAAAGTGTATGGCATACAGCATAGTATCTAGCATACTATACAACTGCAGGCTTATGTATTCTAATAAAACAGGCATGTGGAAGGAAAATCTATGATAATACAATAAATAAACCGTTTTCTGTGGAGGCATACGGTTTTCCAGTTACGAAGTCACTGCAGCAATGTTTCATCTACCAGTTTTTCGCACGTTCGCATCACCTGTAGTAGTGTGCGCGAATGACATCTGCTGACCCCCTTTTTATCAGCTGCGATAACACCAAAAAAGGGAAAAGCACAAAACAACGCGGCCGAAATATGAGTGGAAAAGGACGGGGTAAATAATGGGTTAGAGGAAAAAGAACGAGGTGTACAAAGATCATGGTTGTATTCTGTGTAGCCATACCCCGGAAACGAGGCCTGCCCGGTGTCTAAGTGGTCTAATTCCGAACAATTTACATTTTTAAACCATCCATTGTTGCTTTGATTATGACCTTTGTCGCAGTTGCTTGCCTTGTCGTGAGGCATAAACTCGTTTTAAACACACCAACCCGATACACTCAGAGTTCACAAAAAAACTAATGACCCCGTAGTTGACCCCGCATGACCTTTGGTGTCGCTTGTTGCAATTTCTTTGTCACACTGGTCGCATATCAGTTATTGTCTTGGAAGTGGAACCTAATTTGCTGGCATGTGTTGTTCGATAACTAGACCTGATATCGCACAGTATCAAATGGAAAAATGTTGAAAGAAAGCCAATGAACTTAAAACATCGAACTAGATAAATAACGATGGGCGGAAATCTCAAACGGGAGAATATGGAAGGCCATATGTCGATCAGGGTTTGATGTAGAAAAACAATTATTTCGTCGAACAAAATATGGTATGAAAAACATCGAATGCGAAATGTTCAACGGAAATATCAAAACCACGTGAATAGCAACCAGCCGTATATAAAATGATAGGTCACTGAATGGCGAAATATCGGGGCAGGGATGAATAACACACCGGATAAATATCAATTGAAAAATGTCGCTATATATAGGTATTTATATATAAAATAAAGAAAAACGCGGCCCAGAAGCCCATGATCCGTGGTAAAACGCACTTATGAATAATATGGGTCATGAAAGAAACGCGTTCAGTTTGCACAATGTTTTGTTCTTACCATTACTGATTTTTCCTGTAATCGTTCCAGTATTGTATGGTTAAGGTCATTGCCCATGTGGCAGGGTGTAGAAGTCTACATTCTTTTGCTTGCAAGGATAAGTGTTTGGTATCGCTTTGCATCTCATAATGCCATCATTTCGAGACATCCCTATCACTCATGAAATTGCCTCTACCCTCGTAACCATTCACGTCTTACTTTGCAGACGCTAGTGACCTGGGGGGCTGGGAACACCCATGGGAGCATAGTGTCGTCTCGATCCTCGCCGATGAATACAAATCTACCATAGCAAAGGCTTGTTGTTGCATGTCGAAGGAGAAGTGTCGGTGACGACTCTGTCCGGATACTCTCAGTCACTGCTTGGAACGCGGTCGCCACACATTACACAGGTCACAGAGTTCGTAGAAAGGAGAGAATGAGGACTGTATTGAGTCATATGTACCAAAGGAATGGCACCAGGAAACCTAAAATTATACCTGTGAATCATTTCTATAACGTCCAGAAGAGCCAGTCAAGCACTGTAGCAACGTAGTGACATGTGTCATTGACTTGGTCAGATGAGAATGCATCTCTCCGAATTTTGCGGAAACTAACGTCATAATCATAGCCCTGCATCAAAAAAGACGTGGTAAAACAAAACTCGGTAATGTTCTGCAAAGTTATGGTTATTGGTAAAGTTATTGGGGCTGGTTTATGACGAAATTACATCATGTTAATTGCTGATGTTGTGCGATATCCCTTGCTTTATGTCGCATGTGGATATTGTATGCATTGTGTAGTACCACTTGGTTACCTAGTCCACATTTGACTTCCGAGCTGTGCATTAACGACATGCTCCAACGGACTTGGCTCCGCCTCTGCAAAAATATTTTTCCTTTTTACACATGTGAGCCGAAAACCGCACCTGAAGGTCTATGATGCTGTCTGGGTCGAAATGCAAGGCTGATTTTGAACTAGCGGGGTCAAACCATAGAACTGGTACTTGGTTTAAGCGCGGTTATGCCTCATGAGACGGTTAACAGCTGGGAAAAACATCGCTTTCAGGACAAAAATGTCTGGTTTGAAAAAAGCCAGTTCCTCGTAGCGAACCACCCTAATCAATAAACGGTGCCGCTTCTAGGGGCTACATTAACCGTCGCCGGCCGAATGGCGCTGATGTCGACCCCCAGGCAGTGTTTCCAAGGCCACGGCAGTACGGCGCACGACGGCGCCGTGAAATTTAGCGTAGCTGGCGATTCATTCATTGAACATGTTTTGAAGAAATGTGACGCCAGGTCATCTCACGTCACCGAGCTATGACGTCAGTACTTGAACGTTTCAGTACTTCAAGGTTTGCAAGGCGATTTTGCGCCAACTGTCGGTATTTTACTCTTTTAAGGTAAAAGGTATGCATAAATGGCAGATGACGGGCACGAAATTGGTTTACAATGGTCGTCTACATGCGAACAGGTTGCTTTAGATACACTGGTGATTTTTTTCAATGTTAAAAGAGGTCAATAACCTAAGATGACCTTTTTTGCCTTGGAAAGTTTCTGTATTAATTTTTCACACGGGATGTGGTAAAAAAATGTTTTCAAGCCAATTTAGCCCGAAATGCGTTTTCAACTCCGAAAAGTCGATCCGACCTATACTTCCCAAGCATCAAGTTTCACTTGATCTGGAGGTAACTGGTTGAACTGACGAGGTTGAACGAGCTACTGTTGGATTCCTTGGGCACACGGCTATTGATTACTTTTGTCTCGTGATGCTAGCTCAATTAGGGGCCATATGGTGGGGGCGAAGGGGGCGCCTATCCCCACTTGTGGTCGATGCGAGTGAGAATCCCTCCCGTCCGGCGAGGGTTAAGATATATTCGGATTTTTCGTGATTTCATTTTTACATACCAGGCAAGTACTGCTGAAATACCATGCTGGAAGACTTGTCCCCCTCCCGTCAAAATTTCTTAGACGAGGCCCTGGTGAATGCCATGAAAAATGGCGATGCTGGCGTCAACAACACCAACCTATACTTCCTTTTCACGCGCAAGAACGATGTGATAGAATGATGCGATACGACAGAGCGCCCTCTTGCATATCGCACAGTTTGTGAGACATGGCCAACAACAAAAATATAGACGGTTTGTCGGTCCATGTTCTCGTCTTTGTCTGGACATTGCGTTAATGTCGTGGTGATCTGACACACATGTTCCGGTGAAACTCTGCTGCAGGCAACGTGCAAATCTACCTTAAAAATTTAGCGATATTTGTTCGTTTCTTAGCGACCAGACCGCTCCCTCTTCCCTCGATGGTGCTAGTTAAATTTCCAAATTAGGTGGGGGCATCCCCACCCCGCTTTGGCCGTCTCAGACTACAGTTATAACACCTATAAAGTACCTGTATTTTTCCCATTGTGCTATGATTCTCATTTACCAGGGTCGCCACTAGGGTTGGGAATTGATAAAGTTTTCTTGTTTTTATCAGTAAATGATAAAATTTTGCGTTATTTGTCGCTTATCGATGCATTTATCGATCAATTTGGTTTATTTTAAACTTTACACCTTACCTTAATGGGCAAGGAGGGACCGGGGCCTTTCATTCACGAAGAGAATCCTTCCATTCAGACGGATTAAGAAGACGTCAAGTCAGCAAGTCTGGCTTCTTCGCTTCCTTGAAGCTTGGCCCGTCTGTGTATGCCCTACTGATGTGGACCTTATGTTGACTCTGCAGATGATAACGTAGTCCTGTAGGAGCGTTTTTGCACTTGACACCCAACTATCTTGCCCGTTTTGCAAGAAACCTTGTTTCCAGGCGCAAAAATGTTACCACACTTTTGGGCGCTTTCTGGCTAGCATAGGCCAAGCTTTTATCCCATATTACCCCAGTAATCCAGTCTGAATAATGTAGCAGATTTTGACAAGGCCCTGTCGGTGGAGACAGTATGGCTGGAACATGGACAAGGAAGGACTGGAGCGGTGCGAATGCCGTGCAGTGCAAGCGACCGGCACCTCGGTGCATGTGGCGCATAACCTGTGTCGAATCAAATAAATCTCCGAAGGTGAAAGAGGTTGTTTGTGTTTGCAGACAGCCAAAAATACCGAAACGCGCCATAGTCGTCGCAAACGGACGTTCTTTTCAGAAATAACCATATGTTTACATTTATGTTTACGCTGATATTTTTGCGGTTTACGTTCTTACAATACATGTTTGCATTTACGTACAAAGAATATGCCATAGTTTCGAACAGAAAACATTCGTATTTGCGAGCGGAACACAGGGCACACATTGGGTGCAATTTTGAGCACAGTTTGTTCGACGTATTACGCCAAGGATCGGTGGATGCCAAGAATCCGTCAAAGCAAATCGGTGCGGTTCCACTACGCCATGTTTTTGTTTCGGTGGGTGCTTGTGTGGAAAGTTTGTTCCTCTCGATTTTGTTTTTAATTGGGGGCAGAGGAGGGATTGAAATGGGCCCACCTGGTGCCGCACCGTTCGCAAAAATCGGTTCGGATCGGTGCGGAAAATCGCTGAAGTCTTTGCGGAAGATCCGGTGCGTATTGTCGAGCGTCTTCCCATGCTTTGTAGACAAGCCAAGAACGACGCACTACGCGCAGCCCAGTGGCACGTTCCGTCGTAGCAGACACTGTGCGCTCGACTGAGATGCGCATGCGCGAAACGTTGGCCCATCCGAAATTGTTCTGGATGCTAATTCATTGACTGCTTCGTGAAATACTGGTTTAAATACCAAGAAAACAAATACGAAATAGCAATAAACAAGTTATTTCACAGATATTTACGTAAAACAATTTCAAACGATTGAAAAGCAGTATAGCGGTGAGTGACCATGAAAATATTTCACTATTGTTTGCTCTTGCGGATTGCGAAGAAGTGGTGCTTGATTGCACGGATGTTTATCTCCAAGCTTATTTCCAGACTATTTGGATATTATGTGTATATGAGACAGTTACTGATTCAATCACTGTTTTACCAGACGGCACTAAATGGCTGGTTCCGTTATTTTAAAAACATGCGTTTCCAATACGCATTCCCCTTTTGAATGTTCTTTGAACACCTATGAATTTCGAAGTTATAAATACGTAGGTCGTTATTTAATAGCTTTATATTCTTTTTAGATCGAAGTCGGTGGATGAATGTCGGGCTATAGCACAACCAAAAATAACACACTTTCCTGTTTTTGTCTGTTTTTTTTTTTGTTGTCCTCCTGTATCCGTCCCTGTCGTTTTTTTCAAAATCGTCTTCCAAAAGAATGAAGTTTTCAACACGGTGAATCAACCGGCTTTTTCGCGAATCAGTTGGGCTAGCAGTGGGAATGCATCTTTCGTTTATGTGCCCAGGAATAGGGTTAAGGAAATCGGATGAAAAGTTTATATGGTCTGGGTATCGAACCTACGCCGTAGGGCAATCGGCTGATTAATTGCAAATGTCTTCTTTTATGCCTCCATTTACCGTCTGAATGTTATCGTTACTGAATGGAAACCTTTTGCATATCCATTGGAACTGATGCCCGTTTATTGTCAGGTGCGTGTCTGTGGGTTATCTGCCGCAATAAAAACAGTGGAGGGGTGGATAGTGCCGCCCGCAATATTTTCTGCACATTCCTACATGTTGGAAGAAGTCAAACTGTTCCATTCGACCCTGGACGTACCGCCTGAGTTTAATCGATATCATTGTGGAATCACTTACAGCAATAAGAGCTTGAACGACCGCACATCTGATAGTGCGTGCCTGAGCTATACCCATAACCGGTCGTTACGAAAAATCATTTTACTCAGAATTTTGGAAGTTTGCCTATGGCAGCGATGGAAGCTGAACACCACTACAACATCACTGAGCGCACTACGTCAGAATCAAGGCCCTAGAAGTCCGTCAAAATTCGCATTCTCGTCGCAATAACATTGTCGTGAAACTGTCCATCCGTTGCACGCGCGTAAGTTCCATGATTTTGCTCCACTAGGGAGATACGGACAGGCAGTTGTGATGAAAAGTTGTGACGGTCTGGTGGCGAGGTCAGGTCCTTGATAGGTCCCAGGCGAGGTCCTTGATCCGAGACTGTGGTGAAATCAAAGCAGCGCCCGCAAAACAACCTAATCGCAAATAAACCCGCGCACGACCGTCGGTCCGTTTCGAACATGGGCGATTGGGGGGGGGCAGTTGGCAACCCCCCTCTAACTCACGAACGGTTGGTCGCACGATAAAAATAAGCATACCGTTGGAAAGCTTGTGACGAGTAGAGCTCTAAACTGGTCTCATTTTTAGTCTTAGATAGAATGTAAACTTATTTACGTTCTATATATGTTTTCTCGTAGCCGAATGCATGAGACCAAGAAATGGCCTGAATCTCAAGGGCTGTGAGTAATAACGCAAAGGTAAAGGCACCAGCGCACAACTAAAGGTCCACAGACGCCGATACACGTCTAATTTTCCAGATCTGTTCAATATATACGCCGAAACGTTGAGTTAAAGACACGGCAATTCTCCCGCCAGCTGTCGCGGTGTGCCGGTGCCGTATGCAGTACCAAATTGAAGGGAACTAGTTTTAGCGTTCCTTTATTCTCGCGAAAAAAAGACTATCTATGTATATTTTATTGATCTTTGTGGTTCTTCTGATGGTTTCTCATGTTTAAGTTTTGGAAAAATTGATTAGTTACCAATCTACAAATTTGGCGGAGCTTTATTGGCGAGAGCCTGTTTATTTCCAAAATATGCTACTTTTTCAAACTTTTTGAGGTTCTTGGTATTACTTACATTTGTGCAAGTTAGTTCTGCCGTTTTCTACCCATTCTGAGTAATTCATCGTCGATTTTGACGGTGGTGCATTTTGGCTCACTACAGTTATTCGTGACCTGACCTCAGGTCAATGGCTGGAAGTCATTGATACTTTGCCCAACGACGATAACTAGATGTCTGCTTAACTCCACACTAAAAATGTTATGAAATATTCCGTCAATTTGCGAAAAACGGCGATATGTCTTAAAAATGGGCTTGACCTTAGGTCAATGAACTGGAAAATTCCGAAAAATCTGAGATAGCAGATTTGTTGCATCTATCACGATCACTGATCCCCGAAAGTATTTTTGAGATATCTTGTTTTGCGAAAAAGGGCGCTAAACTTTTTTGGACATAGGTCCGTTTGACCTGACTTAGGTCAGGCACCGGACCTGACCTGAGATCAAAATTTTGACATGAGATGTAAAATTGATGGAGCAAAAGGTACACAAAGTTTCGTGACTCTGTGTTCATTGGTTCTCTCGCAATCCCAGAAAAACCTCAGGGGGGGGCAGTCAACTGCCCCCCAGTCGGGGACGGATTAAAAAAAGGAAAACAAAACAGCGAACCATATTTTCTCGCAAGTCGGTCGTGTTAACCCTATTCCCGGAGGGCTAGACGGTATGGCAGATTCCCGGCGGGGGGGGGGCGGATTCGGCCCCCCCAGAGATCTCGAGAATTACTTGTCCGATTTTATCGCAACAAACGGCAATCGATTTGCCGTCACGTGTACTACATTTTTATAAAAAGAAATTTTCAAAATTTTGAAATTTGTGGATACAGGGGGCAAAAATGTCAAAATGGGGGGTACTTTTGGACTTCTTATAACTCCATTGTTTTTGGACCGATTTCGATGAAACTGGCATGAATCGAGAGATTATGGATAGGGCTTTTACCATGGGTCCCCAAATCTGAAATTTTGAGAAAATTCATGGGCGTTCACAGGGTTTCAAAAATAGGAGGATTAGTTTTCCAACAACTGGATGAACAAAAGAGGCAAACACCCTTTTGTGGCTTCTGCTAGTCATGTTATACTGAAGAAGTACAAATCGCATTACAATGTTTGTATAATGTTAGCATAGGCGGTGCCAGGGACGTGGAAAAGGGGCAACTGTCATGGTCACACGTTTCTCAGATCAACTTGTGACCTTTGACCTTAAATGACCTCCAGTGACCTTGGGATCACTTGGAATGATCTCCTGTGCATTTAATATTAACTGTCAACGTTTTCAATTATTTGAATTCACTCTATTTCAAAAATTTCATTTTATGGCTATTGCGATATAGGGTACGCGCAGTGACATTTTAGGTCATAGCTCCGTGACCCGACCTGATATTAAGCTAAAACTTGGTACACAAGTAGAAGGCACCCGTCTACGTCATATGTATTCCGGGTTTGGCATTTGAAAAAACGGCCCCGAAATTATAGCGAAAAAAACAAATTTTGACTTTTGACCTTGACCTGACCTTGTAAAATGACCTCAGGAGAACAAAGCTATATCTGCACATTGCCTAACTATTTAGCTATACATCGATATAAATTTTTAAGTTCTATCTTAAAAACTCTGTTTTTGGCAGACATTTTCCTTTTACCCTTAACATGTCCAAAAATGGCATGAGGTGCCTCCCAAAAACGTTGCCTGGCTCCGCCCCTGAGCAAAATAGAATTTTGAAATTTTGTCACGGCACGTAGAAAGAATAACTAGGAAAAGTCACTAAGTTTCGTGAAGCTGCGTTAAAAAGCCTAGAATTGGCAAGCAAAAAACCCGAGGGGGGCGGATTCCGCCCCCCCTCCCCTGCCGGGAATAGGGTTAAGACGCTGGAAAACATATATTCATGTACCATATGAATAACAAATGGTGCAACGCCATAGAATCGCTGCATGGGCTACAAGTCTGGTGTTGCCGCCGTTCCAGCTGCGTGTCTGCTGCTGGACTGGGTTTATGCCTCGCCGGATTGTTTATCCGGCAGTCAGTTATCTCTTAATCTCTCTGGCTCGATTCGACTCGACGAGGCGACTCTGCTAGAAAGCTTTAATTGGTTAAGGGTCAGTTTTAGGCTGTCAAAACCTGTTGCCTTTCGTAACTGTGTAATGAGTAGCCCATAACTGGATTGGAAATGCAAGCCAAGGCCCGTATTCAGTAACTTCCTTTTTGTGGTGACGAACGACATACGTTATTCCTACTTGCAATTAAAGAAATGCGATGCTTAATCACTGAGTGAAAGTAAATCTGGTTTTTAAAACGGCAGTCTGGACTAAAAATAACGTAAAATGTACATTGTGTGTTTTCACTGGCATGGTGGCTAATCAAACATGAGAGCGTAAGATGGTTCAGGACGTATCTCTATTGTCTAATGGTCAATTTCCGTTAGTTATTTCAGTATATGTCATAAATAGGTATGTTCATATGCCAGCTGAATGAACCGACTCTGAATGGGATTGACTGCCTGCTGAATCAGTTCTGACTCTGACTCGCTGCGGTTTTCTAAAACGGAATCGCTCCGATTCCGACCCAAAATGAAACGCGTCGATATCGAAATGTATTGCGTGATAGTCCACTGGCTTAGAAAAGCAATGGAAATGATTCCAATTCTGATTCCGGAAATAACCATGACCGAACTCTGACTGTGATTCCGGCACTTACCAGTTGAATCCATTCCGATTCTGACTCTGGCCGTAAAGAAATCGATTCCGTAATTGAGTCCAATTCAGATGGAATCGAGCACGAGTCTGTTGAAGTGATGACTGACAAGAGGATTCAGAAATCTTCGGGCTTTTGTGGTAAAATTGTGAGCACAGCCAAGACCGTACAGGTGCTGAGGAAAGCAGTTGCTAGACTAAGGCGTTACAGATGATTGAATTCCATGTCAAACCTTATAATGAAACCTGCCACACGACGTCAAACCCTTGCAAGGCATGGTGACGAGAGTCGTTTTCCTCCAGAAAACAGAAGGCTTTACCGATGACTTTTTGTACCGAATCAACCACTGTGGTCTCTTAGTGGCCAGCATTTTTAGACCAGTTGATGCTGAGAACTGCACACGCGGTCAGCCAAACAATAGCCCCGATCAAGTGGTCTGCTGAGATCATTGCAATTCTTACCACCGATGTCTGGACTGCAGCAGTTATCTCCCGTCTGGGGTACTCATCGTTGGAGAGATGGTGGGATTCCTGGTGGCCTGATCACAGACTGTTAACTTGAAAAGAAACGAGATAAAACATCATTTGTTAGAGAGTACCGTTATTTTAACGGAAACAGAAAAGGTGTCGGTCGGTCTGGTGTCGCAGTGGTACAGTCGATGCCGGCAGTCGCAATGTTGCTTCTTCGTTCTTTAAATTATTTAGCATGCTTGTTCTTCGTGCACTGGGGTTCTCGAGAATCCGGTTAAAAAAAAAAACGGCGCAAAAAAACTAGAAGCTTGAAGTTTTCTGTAGCTGTTTGCACGCAGATTGAACATTTGAAAACGAAATTTCAAAAGACGGTCCTGTCGGGTCACTGACCCATTTGAACTTCGAGCAAAGTATGGAAAAAAACTTGGAACAAAGGTATGGTATTTATTGCCAAAAATGATTTCAGAAACAAAAAGTGGTATACACTATATCTCCAGCTCATTTTCCATCAAATGCATCTGGCCATTTTTTCGAAAGTTGTGTGCCCTGGCCCCAGGTTAACCGTGCTGACATGCGATTTTTGATCTTTCTGGCGAAATTTATTCAACACAAAAGATAAGAAGTTTTCTTGTGCGCATTTCAAAGGACGCAGCATGTTGTTCGTGATGAGCCAGTGATCCGAGGTCAGGCCACCTGGCTTCAATATCGTATGTGCCACAAATCGGTATAGAACGCATTTGTCACTCACATCTAGTAATGCGTAATATTTGTACATCTCATTCGTTACCTAAAATTATTCCAGTGGTCTGTTTATCGGAACGCCATTGAATATCATGGCATGTTATAAGACGGTGTGCATAGTAGGTTTGCATGTGTACTTTCATTCGTTTGTGAAATATAATTGCCCATTTGATTGAGACTGATCTTGCATGACATATTTCATCATGCAAGTGTGCATGATAAAATATGTTTGTTTTAGTGCTGTTTGTATGACCTCAAACGTCTTTCTTTAATTTCCTTTGTTCTCAGGTGACCGCACTCTTTAACCGTACTCTTTAGAACGGGACTGACACTTTTCCCGAGTCGTACCCTTACCTACTTGACCTGACCTGACTTAACCTTAGCTTCCAATTTCATTTAATCACGCCTTAGCATGATTACAGCGATCAAATGATTTTAGTTTGCCATTCGCATGCCACCCTAATCACGAGGCAAATGCTGTAGGAACTGACTTTAATCGACCTGGTACGGTATAAGACGACCCTTGCTAATCTTTAGTGTTACCGTTTAAATGAACAAGGAGTTGATGCGTAAGTTGTCACATTGTAAAGCTTCATTTGATGCGTATGGCTGGAGTCTTGAAATACACCATGTGGAAAGCTTTCGTAATAAATGGCTATGATTTTATGACAATATCCTACTCCACTGAATCCAATCGAAAAAATACCTTTCTCATAATGCGTGTCAATTCGGAGAGTTCTAAGCATTTGTGAACCCCTCAGTCGCAGTCGTCTGCAACAGAGGCACAACTGCTAGCGCCACCTGGTCAGACAATCCACTACTTAGGTCGCCTTGTTTCACCGTCAGGTTAAACTAGCGTACCTCACGCATACACGAACCCTAAAATGAGCCTGTCATTCCTCTTTCTTGCCAGCATGGCTGGCGATCCCGAGGAAAGGGGAATCTAGCTCCTCCCCCAATATTCAGGTCCTTTAATATTAAGCCTATGGCAATAACTGGAAAGGAACGGCCCCAAATCTTATGTTGACACCTCCCCAGTAATATCGGAAATCTCAGAAGATGGCTTGACAGGGGCATGTGCCCCTTCCCATCGAAAACCACATCAGTGCCCCTATTCTTGCTGTCGCCCTTGCTCCACCAGAACCGGCCCCACCGTCTTCTACTAGCTACAGTTGCCTCTTCTTCCGAAAATACCCATGCCCAACCGAAAGCGCTCTAACCAAGTAAAGGCATACCTACCATCTCCTACCGAAGGTGTCCCGCCTACAGAGGGCGCCTCTGGCTTCAAAGACGTCTTTCCCAACTGATGGTGCTCCTTGCCACCAGAAGTGCCGCCGCCTAACTGAAGACGCCACGTCCATCGAAGGCGGCCGACCTGAACATACAGAAGCCTCTTATAGTGTCAATCCCCCCCCCCCTCCAAACTGAAGGCGCCCCAAACTGAGGCCACCCATGACACCCCCAAAGAGAGTGCCCCGCGATCGAATTTCCTGGATTTGCTCCTGTTCCCTGCGGTACGGAAGCCAGGATTTTCGTACGGGATGGGAGATCAGGGTTATAATAAAAAGGTTTAATGCTACACTTACCGTTGTATTGCAACATGAAAAAACCGATCCTATGAAATAGAACACCTGTAAATATTTAAAACCAAACTGCATTGCCTTTTTTATTTCCAAGGATTTCTGTTTTGCTTTTTGTTTTGAGTGTTTGTTGTTTTGTTTTTCTTTGTCTGTTTTGTTGTATTGTTGTGTTGTTTGTTTTGAGCCATTGTATTGCAACATGAGACATTCGATCCCGTGAAATTTTGAAAGATTTTGAAAGAAAACTCGCATTGCTTTTTTATTTTTAAGGATTTTTATCTTTCAAACAAATCATAGGTAACAATCGGCGGTTTTTAAAACCTCTTGACGCAAATGGCGTTAACTGACGCCTCTACTCTAAGTCTTGGTTATGGCAATGATTGCTTGCATAGCAGGGCACCCCAATTATCTCTGAATTTAACTGTCGGACCTGAACGGGTCTACCACCAATCGATTGCCATAAGTCTTGCAATTCAGAAAATACTATGTTAGCCCTGATCACTTGATTGATGACGTCTTAAGTCACGTACAACGCATAACACAACGTCGGAAAAACTGACATAGGTTTATACATCATGCCATCAGCAATACTGGTCTTAGAGCCTTCAATCAGGCATCAAACGAAAAACCACAATCTTCTGCATCAGAAGCATGCCAAAATGTTAAAACTGTGCGGTCGAGATGAATCTAGGTCAGGTGAAATACCAGCCTTACTTTACATGTCAAAGATCGGTACTTATTAGCAGCCATTTTGATTCACGAGACAAAAGGGACGAAAGTGAAACCTTCTTATGATCGGTTTTGCATTGCTTATTTTTCATCCAGTTAAGGTCAGTCTAGTTGAGGTCAGATAAAGTTGTATTCTGTTCTTGACGAAGACACTCGCTGGGATTTTAACTGCGTCAAGTACAAAAATGAAATGACGTCTCGTGATAATTAAATCTGCGCTGTTTCGTCTTTATCAGGTCAAGGTCATGCCACGTAAGAACAGATAGTTATTTTTCTTTTTCTGACTATGAACAAGAATTGCTGTCTGCTGCTACTGAACGAGCTTCCACAGGCAATATTGCATTTCATTTCGTTTTGATATCTACCTATGACGTGACCTGACACGACCTCACTTTGCATTTGGTGAACCGTGCGAAGAGAAGCATGTGGATTTGCTTGTCTGGCTTGAACGATGGGGAAGGTATGCGGGAATTTCCATCACCCCCAATACAAACCAGTCCAATTGCTCTCATGCATGTTACTTAGCATGACCTCTAATGTTGACGTGTCACCGTTTTATATGCTTTTGAGGACTGCGTTCTATGTAAATCCAAATAATCCACCCATTATATTCACGAATGTTATCAAAAAACGAATCATGTTCGCGCCACTGCCCGAAGAGGCGAAAACATGCATGCAAGGATTTATTTATGACGTCATATCTCCGTGACCTGACTAAACATGGAAATGGTTTTGACGTCAAAATATGTACAATTTATTGGAAGACAGGTGTGGAAAATTTGGTCGGGTTGACTGGAATGGTTCAGAAGTCTTTTAAGAAAAACCGATAGGGTGCCTTATTTGACGACGTCCAGGCGGTGCCGGGTTAATATATATGTATACCCCCCCCTCTCTCTCTCTCTCTCTCTCTCTCTCTCTCTCTCTCTCTCTCTCTCTCTCTCCCTCACCCTCTCTCTCTCTCTCTTTCTCTCTCTCTCTCTATATATATATGTATATCGAGATCGACACGCTATATATATACACACGGAATCTTACGTCTTACAATCATTCCATATATATATATATATATATATATATATATATATATATATGGACTGATTCTGAGACGTATGATTGTTCTTAAGGAGATGGCTCACGACACGTCCAGCTTGCGCGACTCTACCCTTAGCTGGATCTCGTCCGTATATATATATATATATATATATATATATATATATATATATATATATATATATATATATGTGTGCGTGTGCGTCTGCGTGTGTGTGTGTGTGTGTGTGTGTTATTGATTTTGTTACTGGGACTTCCTTGTTTTGTTCTTTGACTTCCTCGGAGGAGTCAAAGAAATCGGAAGCACCAAAAGCCATGATAAATGTAGCTATGTGTACTATTCATAAGTGGTTCTAGGGAAGAACGCCAACGGAAGGATTCACTGGAAAACAGAATCCATCGACATGACCTTTGAGATCACCTGTAAGGACACCGTATGGACCATTCACATCGAGCGCCATCATCTAGTGAAAACGTCCAACTACCCGTTTCCTGGTATTTTGATGATCTATCACGTCAGGTTAAGGAATGGCTGCGGGTCGCACCCACCCCCCTGCGCTGCCAAAGGCTTACCAAGGAGCGAATACCGACAAGTTTGCCTAAATCTTGCAGCAATTAAGCTATGCTGAACAGACCCATTAAGCTTTATTTGAACCGCTTCGTGAGTATATCACTTGTTCCTGGGACAAAGTTTCAGACAGATTAATTGTTACAAGCCTTGGTTTTGAAGGCTTTAACATAGTCTTTTTGACCGTTAACTGCTTTGAACATAGGAAAGTGCGGCGAATGTTATTTCTTTGTCCTTAAATCTGGCCATCTTTCCATTGATATGATTTCTACATTGTTTACATCATGATTTTTGTATTTGTTTACACCTCCGAGTGTGAACTGGTGCGCTGGGGAATTCCGCCGAAGGATCTGGTTGCATCTGTCCCCAAATGTTCGAGCATATTGAAAATGTCTCGGTGGGACTTCATTATCGAATGACGTAAGCGTGACGTACACGTGCATTTGGGCCGTTTAAAATGAACTACTGGCTATTGCAGTCCATCGTCATGCAAGTTAAAACATGGGATGAGAGTCAAGGAATGAATGGTTTTCGCACACACACAAGCAGATCACAATTATACATTCGCCGCTACTACATTCAGTCCACGAATGCCAGCTAACAGATGGCGCTTCAGAGCACGTCTGAAAGATGGCGCTGGGAGCCGTTGTATTCCTGGCCGTAGGCCATTGTGTTGAGAAGCCGCCAGTGCAGGAAGACGTCACTTGCCCATGTCAGTTTTCGATCGGGGAACATACAGGCCGCTATCCAATCGATTATGTCCCGCGCGGGCCTCTGCATGCTGCGAACATCTACCACAGAGCCATTTATTACACAGCTAACAAGCACTCCATCACTGGGCAAACCAACAAAGAGCAAACCCGGGCACCAAAAGTGTTGCCTATCCTCATCACTGATGCTTCTCGGCACGTCCAGTATAGCTTGTGATGTGGAGGTTGTGGTGTGGAGGTAGGAGTTGTGGTGTGGAGGTTGTAGTGCGGAGGTAGGAGTTGTGATGTGGAGCAGGTAAAACGTTTGTGGACTTAAAAGCTGAATGATTGAGGTGAAATCGTACCTTGGTAAAATAACTCATCACTTGGTTCCTCTCGGCATACGTGTAATGGTATGACAACAGGTCTACTTACAAAGCCGCAATAGATGTTTTCAGAACGCCCGAAGCGATTCTCAGAAATGAGTTCTACAATGAATCTAAAGGTTCCAAGGAAGCATCACCGGCGCTGGCATAGATGAGTGAACCATATTTCAGAATGGGCAAGACTAATGATTTATACAGACGAAGAGTGGCTCGGTCTCCCCCGTAGCTGGTGCCCGCGATACATGTAAAAAGGTTAAGTCGTTTGTGAGCTTTCAAACGACTCTGTTTCAAACGATGTGTTTGCGTATGAACAGTATCGTGTCTAAAACCATCGCGAGATATTTAAAAGATATGAGGTGTGGTATGATGATTCCGCAGACAGAGTTCTGAAGCCTGCTGTATATATGTTTTTTCATGAACATAATGACTGCGCATCTGGGTATGCAGAATGTGCACCCGTTCATCTGCGACCATTTGCCTGTTTTTTTTTCTTTTAGTGCTAGAATGAGTCGTGTGCGAATGAGTGAATGAGTGGTGACAGTGAGTGGAGACAGTAGCACAGCAGTATGAGTGAAAAGGAGTGGTCTGGCTCGGTGTCAGTGCACCAGATGGCACTGTCATCGGCGAGTAGTATGAGTCGGTCTGTGGTAAATCATCGAGCAAGTCGTTTATCGTAATGTTAAATAGTACAGGCGATAAACAGCTCACCTGGGAAGCCCATTTTGAAGTAAATTGACATCAGAAGTAACGAAACGATATCGCACTTGAAGGGGCCTCTGCCCTGGCAAAAATCCCGGGATGCAATGTGCGAGATGCCTTTTAAAAACAAGTCCGTAAATGTTAAAAAGAACGGTAGGCTAGAAGACCATGCTATCGGTGCAACTAACCTCTAACAAGACAACAATTGCGTGACAAGATGATCAATAATGTTTCGTTTTTTCTACATTCGCATTTTTATTCGGAGAACATTTGGTGTGATTCCAGATTCCAAGTTAAACGTTTCATTACCACTCTTGCAAAAAATATTCCTAAGCAGCTGGTCAAAGAAATCGGGCGATAATGAGATGAGTTGTCTGGATCTTTACCTGGTTTTTGTAACGGTAGAACAACTGTCTCTTTCCAGCTTTCTAGGAAGATATGTATCCACCATAAGTCATTGAACGTGTTAAGCAGAAACTGTAATGTCATAGGAGGCAAGTGTCGGAAAAAATAGTGAAACCTATCGGTATCAACCGAGTGGTTCCCAGCAGACGCAGTGGCTTAGCTGCCAGCTCATACTCGGCAAATAATGCATTGTTAACCTCAGTGTTGTCAGAGTTAAGTGCGTCATTTGATAAGATGAACGGAAAATTACGTTGTGCATTAAAATCATTTTTTTAGTGTGCTGCAGAGCTGCGATGGTTGAACATTATGGATTCGCAAGGCCGAAAGAGGGGAGCTGGCACGTTTGCCTGCTATGGATCGGAGCAGTCATCTTATTCGTCTTAACTGGGCGTCTTGCGTGAATTGGAAAGTGAAGTTATACCATGTATGTCGTCTGACGCATGAATGACGTGTTTTGTTCTGTCTCCTTTGTTTCGTAACATAGGATGAGAATTGTTATTGTGTTGTAAACAGCTACGAACGAGACGTTTACGACGTGCCATAGCATGCGCCTCTTCTAGCGTTCACAAGGGAACCGGTGTGCAACGCTTTGAAGGGAATGTCACTGGGGCCCGACGATGGGCAACGGCCGGTTTTCGTTCCCAACTGACTCAAATTTTCCGTCTCGATTCGACTAAGCTCTGGCATCCATCTGGGCAGATTTGGAAACCACCGGTCGCGGATATGGCTAAACCTGGCCATGCAAAAAAGTGACCCAACAGGAAGGTTGATTCTTGTCGGCAGCAAAAGTTGTGAGCGTTTAAATGTTTGAAGTTACAGAGACACAGCATGTTATGAACTTAAAGTTGAACGGTTGGAAACACAGCAGATTCTGGTGGTTGCCCTCTTTTCATAGAGGGCAACCACTACGAAGAAGTACACCAACCCCTTTTAGATAACATTTCCGGTGTCAGTGTTTACTGTTTTCATAGAAGTACACCAACCCCTTCCAGGTAACATTTCCGGTGTCAGTGCCATCGTGTTTACCTTGTTGTCACAATACAATTTTGGGGCTTTCTGAATAAATTTGTAGCAAATTCTGCCCAAAGTTGCATCACTGCAAGACCCAGCAATGCCCACAACGCAGATTCTCGTGAGCATGTCAGGCTAGTTTCTGAGCGATCATTCCGGAAGCACGCACGTTAAATTTTCTTTTGGATGTTGTTTTATCCATAACACTATAAAACCATTATGTTACAAGTTTTTACAGGAAAAGTGCAATTTTTGGATGAGGCACCGGGCTGTACATTGGTATGGTGGATTTACTACACTGAATTTTACTATCGTTCTGTTTTCGTCCATGTAGAAAGTAATGTATTGATATAATCGAAAATCATGTATTTGTACATATCTATGCATATATATATATATATATATATGTGTGTGTGTGTGTGTGTGTGTGTGTGTGTGTACATTTGTAGCAGCGTAGTCCAGATTTGGCAGCATAATATAAATCCAGAAAAGGTGAGGTATGCGCAGAAACGGCGAGGTGACTACTAAAAGCGGTGGCCGGTGAATTCGTTGAGGAATATAGCAAATTCAGTGAGGTTTAGACAGAATCCGGTGGGGCGAGAAATTATTCCCCATAAAATGCACGAAGGGAGCGTTAAATGCCCCATCCCGCAGTTAGCGGAGGGTTAATATCAAATGGGTAATCAAGTGGAATATTTAGTTGTAATATTTCCAGCTTGCTCAACAAAAAAATATTCCGAATTACACTGTTACTTCAGTGTATTGCAATGTATGTCTCCATATGTGCTCAGTGGTGATTGTATCGTACGGTCAGTGCAGATATATATATATATATATATATATATATATATATATATATATATATATATATATACATTCAGTAGCCCCGCAGTGTATTTAGGGCAAAGGGGGCCAGAGGGCCAACGACATTAGTCGCGTTTACATAGCAAATGCGGTTTGGCAGACAGGCGCTGTCTCGTACGTAGCAGAAAGTTGTAGTGTACTGGGTGTTTGGGTAAAATGGCAGACTAATGTGCTATTAGTTAAGATATGCAGAGAGCTGCCTCCAATTTCAATCTTTTAGTGAATGAATACATCACAGAGCGTTACATGGTGAACAGATATCACAGAACTCCAGCAATGAAGTTCTATATTCACCGCGGATGAAGACGGCGGCGGATGTTCGTAGTCGCCCAGCTCATTTCGAGCCATGATTTGGCAATCAGGCCTCACAAGACGGTCTGGGCCAGTCCATATCCTTCATAAGACCTTTCGGGGCCAGACGATGATTGGTCGATTCGTGAGAGCAGAAAAGAGCATGAAGGGAAAACGCAGCACGCGGATTTAGCGCGTTCTGGTTTGTGAAATATTCCAGCAACGCTGATTGGTCGTCAGGGGTGTCAGTTTGCAATCAGGGCCATCTTTTGAGAGGGCCCTGGCCCATCCAGCGTTGATTTGGGTGCAACCAATGTTGGTTTTGGGCCACCCCAATATTTTCTGCCGGCTTTAAAGGTAAATGAGTAAGTATGACGAAAAGAACGGTCGTTATGGATACGAGATAGATGGAAAGTAAAGAAGAAAGTCTAAAGCGCTGTATCTATCTATATTTTCATCTGCGGTCTTTATATACCTATATACATGGGATAAACGCATTTGTTTATTCGATAAATGGTAACAAAAAAAAACTTACAAATTTCCGTTGGTCAAACTAAAGCGGGCTAAATCCATTGAGAAACCTACCGGGCACTCGGTTCGGTCCTCCCAATCATTTAGAGAAATCAAAGCCTCTGTTTGCCATTGTTGATTCCTGTGAGACCCAGTACATAGGAGCATCAGGTATGTTTCACCTACATCTCACAGAAAGTCCTTTTCCCGATTTTACTGGAAGCAATCCTTTTCAAGCACTGGGACAGTTAAAACGAATTATTAATACGCTGCTACCCTTGTCTTGTCGTTGCCTTGTCAATGAGCACCCATGTCTGTGATTTTCTGATGCAGTGAGGTAGCCAGATAGGTGTGGTAAATCAGTAAACATTCATCTTCGTCATGAATGGTTTGTCCAAGGTTTGTCACCAATGCGCAATATTAAATAACATCTTAGAGGGCATATGAAGGGAAAAAAGTGTTACGGAAACCTCCTTCCTTCATAACCACGGCTGCCGTGGCAATTGGTATATAAACTACGACTACGACTATTGTGTAGTCCTTTCTTTCGATACTTCGCCGTTGGGATGTATTGAATTTCTCCGAGCAAGAGGGCTAGTTGCCCATGCTGCCACACCCCCCCCCCCTTGCCGTGGCTCCGCCGCTGTCGGGCGCATTGTCAGCCTTGGGGCCAGTGCTACTGTTATTATTGCGCGCGAAACACAGTAGTTAGATCAGCCTGTTACGTCATTACCAAAGGTAGGCCATGATTTACGCCAGCGTTAGAAAAGGATGATGCAAATTAACCTATAATAGTTAGAATGTGTTCCAAAGGTGGCTAAAAGAGCTTTAAAAAATTAGGAATGGCACTTAAAGTGAGATTATGATAAAAAAAATGGTGAGGCATTAGTAGAACAGTTGGGAAATGAATGAAAACGGTGAGACACATGAGTAATGAATAAAATTTGGCGAGTCAATTACTGTTCCATTTTATGTGTCCTTTAAATGCATGACAGTGTCTCGGAACTTCCAGAATCTTTATTTATGTTAATTAACCATATGTTTACAAAAAATGAGAAAAGGGGCCATCTTAACTCTCGTCTGAATGATGTCATAAAGGCATGTTTTGTGGCTCGACGTTGTTCAATGTCACGTAACCGTTTTATTTTCGATAACGTTACGTTGCATTGCATGATGGCTGGTTTGTGTAGTCTTCCAACTATGCAAAACTTCGCTTCTGTACTATGACATTCGATATTTCAGAACAGAATGTTATTAGCATAATAACAAATATAATTCGCGCTCCCTTATTGGACTAGTTCCCCCCACAGACACATCTTCCCTTCCGTCAGTCTCCAGATGGTGTGTCTAAGAGAGTTTGCAAAATTGTTGTAAACCCTCTTACTTTGTAAACGTTCTTTGTTGAGCATTCTCAAGTGTAGATAACCCTGGTTCTCAACAGGTTAGTGAGCGTGACTTACCGCTGGCGCTGGCTATTCTTTCTCAAACACCTTCCTGCTCTTGTCGTTTAGACTGATTAAAGCGTCCTCTACCCCACTGCTTCGGGACCATCCCTGCGCACGTAGCACGACGTGACCGCGTCCAGGCGCGGGTGACTAGTGGACACGAGTCACGTCTGAAGCTTCCTGAGGGCGCAGAAACTTCGCCTGGCTGTTGCTGAACTGCCTGCTAAGCTGGGCAAAAGGACGGTGATCTTTTCCACCTCTGGAAAAAGGCCAGTTCATTCTTTGCCATGCACGACAGGACGATGATTGCATCCCATAAATATGCGACTGGCTTGCTTTTGAACGCGACTTGCAGCTGAGTGGCCAGATCTTCTTCGCTGAGCTCCGACTCCCAGGGTGATCCTTTCAGCTCGAATTCTCGGAAGGGAATCCCTCTTCATTCACTATGGCTCGGCGGTCTCAGGTGAGGGACGATGCGTCATAGCTGTCTTTCGTCACGGGATTTAAGCAGTGGGCTCCACGTCGAACAGAGCAGCACCCTGCTGTTTCCGGATGATGGACAGGGTCCCCTTGAACACTTCTGCCATGCTGGCAGCACCGACAGATTCTTTAGCTCAGCGTAGTTTCTCTAGGAGGAGGTCCAGTCGGCACATGCAGTCCGGTGACAATCTGACCAGCCCGGCTCCCGTGGTATCCTCAGATCTGTAAAACCTCATGAACTCTTCATGTACGACAAAATCATCTACCGCAAAACGTGCACGAATTGACCGCTGCTCTTGCCCGCGCGCGTCCTGTGTGCCGTCAATTTTGACAGAGAAAAATCTACAGTCGTGCACCACATCATTTGTCCCAGAGGTTTCCGGATCCTTGTGAATGTCATCGACGATCTTCCGCAACAGATCGCTGCTGAGCTGGGCCAGAATGTCATTTTGAATGCCAGACTACGACAGGGGTCTTTTCGTTTCAGCCGTTGAGTCGTTTCAGGACTATCCTGGCATCGCAGCTCCAAAAGCTATCTGAAGTTTGCCCCTCTCGTTGAGTTCACGGGGAGCCGGCCCCCGCCGCGCCAGGAACTTGATGCCTAAGATGATTCTGATCAGGTTTTCTTTTTCGTTTTTCCGACTGCGCTCATCTGCATTAGATACCACTTCGGAGACGGGCCGATCGCTGATGCAGGACATGGCTTGCTTATGCAACTGAGAGCGAGCATGGGCCGCCATCCTCTCTTTCGCCTTTTTCCGGTTGCTAAACCCAGCGGAGAAAAAAGCCGGCTCCTGGTGACAGATCCGAGGATATTTTTGCGGCTACTTAGACTTCACACATATGAAGCGACTTTTCCCTTGCTGAGACTGAAGTGCAGCTATCGGAACTCCCTGTACCATGCCAGTTGGAAACTTAGCGTCTTCACGCCAGTCTTTTGAACTAGTATGACAGCTGGATGGGGTTGATAGGATGGGTGACCTCTAATAGGCTTAATGATCTGTGAAAATGAAACCGGTAAATGTACTGGGATGCACCAGACGTGAACTGGTTTTAGTGGGTTGGATTAGATGCCATAACATTGCTTCAAAAGACACACAGAAGGCATCAACATAAAGAAATGAAGTGATAGGTTTGTATGTATCACCCAAGTTGTCTGTCAAGTTCGGCTGTTGTCAAAAACACAAGTGATTTTGTAAATATTGGGTCTTTAGGTGATGATGTTTAACAACCCAGATTCCGGTTTATGCCTTATCATTTGTATTCGCAGGATTCGAAGCGATTCGAATGGATCTGAATCTTGTAAGTCTCTGAATCCTGCAAGCCGGAATTCAAATTCTGCAAACCGAGCTTAGAATCCCAAAACATTATTTGAGTCCTGAAAATTAGCACTCAAATATGCATGCACAGACATTTAAATATGCCATGGGCTCATTATTGTTGTACAGAGGCACAATGTAGTGCGTATCCATCGGTATTACATAGGCAGGAATCGTCCCTTCTGCTGCCTTAATCCCTATTCTCGACAGGAGGGAGGGGGCTGCACCCGCCCTCCTCGGGTTTTTTACTTGCCAATTCCAGCGTTTTTGACGCAGCCTCACGAAACTTGGTGACTTCTTCTAGCTATTCATTCGACGTGCTATAACAAAATTTCGTAATCCTGTTTTGGATGAGGGGCGGAGTCAGGCAACGTTTTTGGGAGGCCTGTAAGGCCATTTTTGGCCCTGTTGAGGGTAAAAGGGAAATGCCTGCCAAAATTAGCGTTTTTAAGATACAACTTAAAACTTTATATGAATGTATATGCAAATAGTTGGGCAAAGATACAAATACGATTTTTTTCATCTTGGGGTCACTTCACAAGGTCAAGTCAAAGTCAAAGATCAAAATTTGGTTTCATGGTAGAAATTTTAGCGTTTTTTTTCAAATGCCAAACCCGGAATATATGTTACATAGAAGGGTGCCCTCTACTTGTGTACCAAGTTTCAGCTTGATATCAGGTCGGGTCGCGGAGCTATGACCTAAAATGTCAATGAGCGTACCCCACATCACACCAGCCGTAAAATGGGATTTTTGGAAATAGAGTGAATTCAAAGGATTAGAAATGCCTTCATATAATGTAAAATGCATACGAGACCATTCTAAGTGACTCTAAGATCACTGGAGGTCATTTTAGGTCAAAGGTCGTAGGTTGGCCTAATGAACATGTGACCATGGCAGTCCCCCTTTTTCCCCCCTTTTCCTTTCCCCTTTTTGACACTGCTTGTGCTAACTTTATACAAATATTGTAATATGATTTGCGCATTTCCAGCATCTCAACATGACTAGCAGAAGCTAAAAAAGTGTTTTTAACTTTCTCGTTAATTGGGATTTTGAAAAACGAACCCTTCTATTTTTCAAACTCTGTAAACGCCCATGAATTTTCTCAAAATTTCAAATGTATGGACCAATGGCAAAAACTCCTTTTATCGCCTCTTTTCATTTATGCCCGTTTCATGAAAATCGGTCCATAAACAACAGAGTTATAACAAGTCCAAAAACATCCATTGTTTGGAATTTTTGCCACCCTGTATCCACCGCTTCCAAAATTTCGAAAACTTCTTTTTTATAAAAATGTGGTTTATGTCGTGGGAAACTGGCTGCGGTTTGTTGCAATGAAATCGGATGTGTAGTTCTCAAGATCTCAGGAGGGGGCCGAATCGGCCCCCCTGCCGGCAATCTGCGATGCCGTCTAGCCCTCCGGGAATAGGGTAAAATTCAGCGGCTTAATGGCGAACCCAGCTGCCGCGAGGTATACTCCCCAGGCAGCTGTGTGGTCGCAAATATTTTGAAGGGAATGTCGGGCCTTACGTTTGGGTCGGTCTCCTGTTTCGGCTCAAGCGCCTCCTGAACGTAATGAAATGTGGCGTGTACTCCAGTCTTTATCGCAGTCTAAAACTTCCACATGGTGTAATGTTTGACCAAATTTTTCCCATTTTGTTCGGTACTGTAGTGATAAGGAAGGCAAAAATGCCTCAGACATAGTAATTGTAATAAAATATGTGTATTCTCTCGCTGCCTGGGGTAGTGGCCAACGATTTCATTAGAGTTCAGTCTTGCATGCTTGATTATTTAAGTCTTTTTACACTTCCGTCCCTGATGTGGGAAGGGGTGGATCCCCTTTGTTTGAGACTGGGTGCAAGCATCCCCGTCCCCCTCCCTTTCGCGACGTCCATGACTGCGATCAATGATTAGATCACTGTGCACCATTGGTACGTGTGAATCGAACTCGGAGCATTCTGAATTTTCTTTCCCTGGCTCAGTCCTTTAAGGACATTTATATTCCCTTCCAATTTCGTCTTTCATATCATAGTAGGAGGTGTAAGACCTTTGTTTCTCCGGCCGTATATTGTTTTTAAGCAAACAGAGTCCACTCACACATAGCCTTCAATTACTCCATGTGATCCCTCTTGGATCCATTTTTGAGGTCTTCATACATTTTATAGACTATGATGGTGATACATTTCATGCGTTGAAACTATAGCTATGATGAATATTGGCTTACAACGCCGATAACTAAACAAGTCAGCATTAGTCTGAAACATCAGTGAAATGGACTGATATGTTCCCAAAAACGTCTCCAGGAACAGATCCTGGGTTATAAACGTTGACATGTTGAAGTGACAACACGAAAAACTACGTAGGAAATGTCACTTAATTTCAGTGCAAGCAGTTTGTCTTTGGTCCCCGAAAGACCACCGGGAAAACAGTCCCAAACACACAAAAACATGGCTCTGGTCATCGGAGGAATGCTTTCCGTAACTTTAAACGTAAACGCGAAAACCCACCGTTCCATCCGACACAGAATTCTGCCGGAACAATGACTCAGGAACGAAGGTCGAAAACGGACAAATAAAAAACTTTTCAAACCTTTCTTTCCTAACATTTCACTGTGTTCTGGGGGTTGATAAGTGCGGACAATGACAGACCTTTGATTGCTGTTTTTGTTCTGAATCAATGCAGACAGACCCACAGCTGGGAACATTCCCGTGGCTCAGGGCGTTAACGGACGTCTGATGATACTCTAAACGTTTTTTTTTGTCCCGTCGCGTTTTCCGATACACTAAACGAATTTGCATTTTCACAGCCTTCACTGCCGATTGCTGCATACCACACCCGTCTTGGTCAAATCCATTACATAAGAGCTAAAGATACTCGGAATGATCACATATATTGGTACATCTGCATTAACATACATACAAACAATTCTCTGCTTGCAGAGATACACGTATGATTGTCACTTGCACAGCATAGCAAAAGCCGCATGTTTTGTCTATTTGGGTGAGGTGGAAAAGGACGCAAATATATGAGCTGCATGTCAGTGCTAACAATCACAAAGTTATTGCTATAACAAAACCACAGACAAAACAAATGGGCACTTTTGGCAAAATGAAGAGCATTACACAATTCAGTACATCCTCTGCTCGTACCGACCGTTGAACTGTTGTTAAACGAACTGCTGGTCAATGAACTGCTGGTCAAACGGTTGGTCAATAAACTGTTGCTGGTTGAACTGCTGATCGTTGAGAACGATGCCGGCTCCGCCGTTTTCAGCCCAGAACAGCTGCGGGTAGTCCCGTCTCAGCTGTTCGTACTCGGGGATCTGAGCCGGCGGCTGCGGCAGGTGGGCGCCCTGCGGCTGGAAGCCACCCTCGTCGGCCACATAGCTGACCTGGTAGGTCTGGCCGTCGTCAGCGACGAACTGGTAGCTGCCCTGCTGGCGGATGCTGCCAGTTTCCGGTTCTGACCCGGGCTGTACCTGACCCACTTCCTCTACCTGAAGAAGAAATACTGAAGATACAATACGCAATGGGAAATGAAAACGAATACGTGAAGACAGCCGAAATCATGTAGTACGAACGAGGAAAATTTTTGACGCCGACTCCCGAAAAAGTGACGAGTGGATGGTTTAAAAACACGAAGATATGTCCGGTCCGTGCAGCTTTCGTTTCTCTGTAACTTCGTTTAAACTTTGAACGCGGCACACAAATCAAAGATACATAGTCATCGGTTTTCGTTATAACACTCAGCAAGCCACTTACCAAAGTTCATGACGTCATGAAATCCAGCATTTCTTACCCGCTGTCCGTTGTCCTGTTCATAGCTGTACTCGTAGTTCCCGTTAACATCCTGTTCGAACTTCTGACTGAGGATGCGGATTTCGGGCTGTCCGCTGCTAATGAACTGCTGGCCGCCGAAGTCCTGGTTAAAGTCTTGATTGAAGTCCTGGATGAAGTCCTGGGGCTGCGGTGCAGCCGCCACAGAGGCAACGAGGAAGACAACCGTGAACTGAAATTAAGAGAACACGCTGAATTTATTCCAGTAGGCACCGGAATATTTTGACTCGGTAAAATCTAATTTGCCGAAAAATTGTCATCCATGAGCGTTTGCTTTGCAGCCAGGTGCCACTGTCCATATCTGAACAGCTATTGCTTAGATACATCTGGATGACAAAACATATCTGGGCGCGTTCGAATGTTAAAACACACATTTCCATCGTTACAAGAAGCAGGAGCACAGGTACAAGCGGTGCACCTCTCCAGGGTCCACCAGTAACACGGGTCTCTAAAATCACCACTATAAAATCACACCACCGCATGACCACAACGAGTGGTCACAGTGGGGCGACCACTCGCTGGTCACCGCCACTCCCGCGCACGCACCAGCTGCATGTCTGCTGCTGGTCTGTGTCAGAGACTGATGCCCGCCGGTGGACACCGGCCGGTTTTTATTCCCGGCAGTCAGCTGTCTCTCGACCTCTCGACTAGCCGAGGCGACCATGACGCTCTGCCATCCATCCGGGCAGATTTGGAAACCACCGGACCGGGATATGGCCAAATCTGAGCATGCGAAAAAGTGAGTCAACACGAGGATTTTGAAATCCATCGACAAGAGAAGTTTTTTGCCATCGCTGAAATGCAACAAGTTATTCAGCTTTCCGATAACAAAAGCTGGTGACATATAAACTTTTGCCATTGCTGAAATGCACCAAGTTAACTCGACTTTAATTAGACGGCTGCAAACACAGCGAATTGCGGTAGTTGTCCTTTTTTGCGAAAGTACATTACACCTTTCCAGGCAGCGTTTCCTGTCACAATGTCATCGTGCTTACCCTGCTATCGCAGCACAGTACTGGGACTTTATCTAAAAGTTGGCATCAAATTCTACGAAAACCAAATCTGTGTTATTACAAGACGCAAAAATGGCTATAAAACAAGCTTTCTCAGGCATATCGGACCGGATTCTGAGCAGCTGTTTGAGACGCATTTACATTAAAACGAGTTCTTAGCCATCTTGTTATAAGGAAACTTGCATCCATAACGCAGTATAACCAACATGTTCTTAGTCGTTCCAAATACGTACAAAAGAGTACTAAAGGTCTTCTGACCTAAGAACTGTTTATCAAAAGAAGCTTGCATTCAACATTAAGTTCATGTCCATACACACTTTACACAATCTATGTAACAGCGTACTTCAAAACATTTTTGTTGGATAAGCTAGAACTTGGACGAAAAATCCCTCCTCATTATCTGTGATATTTACCACCCATTGATTAAGGGAATGACCCTTTTAATACCCGTTGCCCCCGCGCATCTTTATACGAGTAATCACAGCATCTCCAAATATCCTCTGCCGCAAACCTCTTCGCACGTTCATTGTGCATGTGGTGACAAAAACTGAGAAAGTGGGCTGTAAGAAAAGTGACATGACTGAACTCTGTTTCCGTATGGGGGACTTCAGAAACTCCCTTCAGGTTTTTTGCCTTTCATTTCCAGAATTTTTGAAGCAGCCTCACGCAACTTGGTTATTTTTCCATTATTTTTGTCCTATGTATCATGCGAAATTTTCAAAATTATATTCTGGTTAGGGATGGAGCCAGGCTATGTTGTTGGGAAGCATCTTTGGCCATTTTTGACACTGCTGAAGGTAAAAATACGGTTACCAAAAACATTGCTTTTAAGATAGAATTTACAATTTTACATTAGTGTATAAATAAATGACTAGGCAAACATGCACAAATGCTGTAAATCCGAGAGCTCAGTTTACTATAATCCGACGCGACCTGATATTAGCTTGCGACCTGACCTAACACTGAGCCATTTTTCTTTTACTTTATGTTGTGTTATGCCGAAGATCAATAACACCGCAAACAAAAGGGCAAGGACTACTTTTGGATTGCACCATTTTGGGTCCCACAACCGTGATCAAGAGGGTGCTATATAAGGTTGGTCACATGATCGGACCTGATATAGAACCATAATCTGATTTGAAGAACGCCTGGTTTTATGCAAAGATTGGTCGTTGTCTCATGATATATACCAGAGCTGGATATTTAGATGTAAACTTAGCTTCTACTACGGTGACCTGGCATGACCTCAGATGACCTAAGGTCTTATCAGAGCTTGGAAATGTTTTGATGCAACTTTGAACTGCGAAATCGGCTTCATTGTTTATTTGTACCGCAGGGATCATCACAACGAAGTTTGAAGACTCCGTCTGGCCAGCTCACCCCAAATGTCACCTCACTTGACCTCATGACCCTTCATGTGGGTCAACACTATTTGTCGTGTTAATGACTATTTTGGCGCAGGAATGTATTTCAGGCACTAACAAGCGGAAGACATGATTCATAACCGTTACAAATAGGGAGAAGGGCGGGGAACTGAGCTGACCTCAGGTCATTGATCATGACCCAAAAAACAAAGCCCGTATGTAAACAATTACTAGGAATGTCCTCGTCTACTATTTCTGAAATGTTCAGGTCGATCATTCGCGCGGCGAAGTCCGTAAAATACTTTAAAAAAAACATCGGAGGTTGGGCACTTTTACTTGACCCAGACCAGCGGTCTGACACAACGGGAAGTTGAAAACCCTACAGAACATTAGCGGAAGATACAAGAAAAGGTACTGAAAATTTCAACGCGCTGCGCGCGCCAACTTTTTCTATCACCAAAAGTCACTGGGGGGAGCGTCGTACCCCCTGTTGGGCGAAAGAAATGTAGTTTACGTCATGGCGAATCCATGGTCGTTTGTTGCGACGAAATCAGACGGGTAGTTCTTGAGGTCTCGGGGGAGGCGGGAGGCGAAGAACCCCCGCCCCCCTTCTCATACGGGCATGCGCCCTACCGCTGTGGGAACGGAAATAAGATTAAGTGGTCATCGTATCCCTCGCCAGGGTTTGCTATTTGGCCACCTTCGACAGACCAGGGTGCGAGGTGTTTGTGACCCCACCTATTTCTAAACCTGACGTGATAGAATAACGAAACAGAAATTATCGTGCAATTTGGTCCTTTAGCTACACCATGGCACCCAATCTGACTCTTTTAAGTCAAGTGGTGACCTTACAGGCGGGCGCAAACGAGGTCAGGACGGCGGATTGTGGTTTTCATTGGCTCCCATGAGACGAAAGATGCGGAACGCTCTCGAAGCGCAAAAACGACTTCGGGCAAACAATAGGAACTCAAACAACTGTTACTGTCTAAATCAGCATTTTTGGTCACATGGTCCTTCCAAGGGCGATGAAAGGTTACAGAAGGCATTGACATCCACTCATGATTTTGGCTTAGGTGACCTTAATTGAAGTAAGGACTATAGTGTATAGGCCATTGACACCACGGGTGATACCTCTGTTAAAGATAAGTAAGGTTTAGTGCCTTAAGATACTTTAAGTAAAGCTTAGTACCTTATGTACCTTAACCCTATTCCCGGCAGGGGGGGTGGAATCCGCCCCTCCTCGGGTTTTTTGCTTGCCAATTCCAGGCTTTTTAACGCAACTTCACGAAACTTGGTCACTTTTCCTAGCTATTCATTCTACGCGCCGTGACAAAATTTCGAAATTCTATTTTGCTCAGGGGCGGAGCCAGACAACGTTTTTGGGAGACACCTCAGGCCATTTTTGGCCATGTTGAGGGTAAAAGGAAAATGTCTGCCAAAAACGGAGTTTTTAAGATAGAGCTTAAAATTTTATATAAATGTATAGCTAAATAGTTGGGAAATGTGCATATGTAATTATGTTTATCTGAGTCCAATTTACAAGGTCAGGTCAAGGTCAAAAGTCAAAATTTGTTTTTTCGCTATAATTTCGGCGCCGTTTTCTCAAATGCCAAACCCAGAATATATATTACGTAGAAAGGTGCCCTCTACTTGTGTACCAAGTTTCAGCTTGATATCAGGTCGGGTCACGGAGCTATGATCTAAAATATCAGTGCGAGTACCCTACACGCAAAACCAAAAAATGAATTTTGAATAGAGTGAATCAACGATTAAAAACGTTTAAAGATAATAATGAATGCACACGACATCATTCCAGGTCACCACAAGGTCACTGGAGGCATTTAAGGTCAAAGGTCACAAGTTGATCGAAGAACGTGACCACACAGTTCCCCTTTTTTATGTCCCTGGCACCGCCTATGCTAACATTATACAAACATTGTAATGCGATTTGTACTTCTTTAGCATAACATGACTAGCAGAAGCCAAAAAAGTGTTTTGGCCTCTTTTGTTCATTCAGTTATTAGAAAACTAATCCCCCTATTTTTCAAACCCTGTGAACGCTCATGAATTTTCTCAACATTTCACATTTGCATACCCATGGTAAAAGCCCTATCCATAATCTCTCGATTGATGCCAGTTTCATCGAAATCGGTCCATAAACAACGGAGTTGTAAGAAGTCAAAAAGTACCCCCATTTTGACATTTTTGCCCCCCTGTATCCACAAATTTTGAAATTTTGAAATTTTTTTTTATAGAAGTGTAGTTCACGTCACGGCAAATCAATTGCCTTTGTTGCGATGAAATCGGATTCGTAGTTCTCGAGATCTCAGGGGGGGGGGCCGAATCCGCCCCCCCTGCCGGGAATCGGCCATACCGTCTAGCCCTCCGGGAATAGGGTTAAGACGTTAATTATCCCATGAGTACCTTCGCCGCACCGTTATTTCACCACATGTTCTCGAGAAACATGTCGCAGGTCGATAGCCTTTCAATGCACCAACTTCAAATTTTTGAGAATACGTGAAAAAATGCATCCGGGACAAATGGCAAAAAGCACCAGGGGCTGCGTTGCATCGGCCTTCCCCTCTAATGACGAGGGTTCAGTCACGTCCGGAGGACGTCGTAAAAGGAATCATGTTTTGGCAACTTCTCAACGTCTTCAACTTCAACTTCGTCTCTTAACTGCGCGATGGTCGATGCTTTTGCATACCATGATGGATGTGGTTTGTATTGCGTATCTGCACTACCAGCAGATTTAATAAGGGAGACCCATAACCCTATGCTAAGTCATGCTAGGTCAGACATGTATTTTGCATTTTTGGATACCGTATAAATATTTTAAAAGAAAGAATGAAGTGATCCTTTTGCATTTTCGGATACCGTATAAATATTTTAAAAGAAAGAATGAAGTGATCCGATTTTGGGTGCCTCCGGATAAACGGACGAATTTTCTTGCGTATTGTGGACACACCTTACACAGCCAATTTTTGTACTGTTGACTTTTGACGGTTTTCTCCAGTTTTTGATTTAGCGAGGTCAAGTAACGTCCATCTTGAAATTCCGGAGGGCTGGTGTGGATATACTGGCCCTTGAAACACTATACGGCGTTCGGTGATAACGTTCAAAATGGACTGAACCTACTCTCAGGATCGCCCGAAGGTGTCCGGTGAGCCCCACCGTCGTGTGGAGATGTTACGAGTTTGAAACGCCGAAATGTCGCATTGTTGCATGTGCATGTTAGTGTGACCTTTAAGGTTCTACCCGCACAGAGAGGTTTCTGAAAGCGCCTTTTTTGATAGTATCCAAAACAAATGGGTCAAAAACATGCTTTGCCGTGGCCGATAGCAGGGACTTCAAAACCGACACAGCCTATGGAATTGAACTTTGATAACAAGGGATCAGACGACATTTGGAGGAGCAAAACAGGGTTTTCGTCAAAGCAAAACGACCCATGTCGTCCTGTGGCATGCATAGCTCTAAATACTTAGTTCTTATCTGATATCAGTTACTTAGGTTTTAATGATAAAGGCTTCAGTGCATCTTTGTGCAAAATATTATGAGTAGTGGCTATGTAAAGTTGCAAAGATATGGGTCAATTGTCCCCTGTCTCCAGAGTTGTTTTTATTCAGTTTTGCCTGATAGACCAGACAGCGTCTATGTTTATCGCTGTTATTGGTCTATTGGTATAGTCTATTGCTATTTGTCCAGTCTATTAGTCTTTTCAGTCGCGTAGCCAGGATTTCGTCCAGGAACGATCCAACTCAAATTAAGGGTCCCAACCAACCCCAAATTATGAGAACATTTCAGATTATGACCACTTTATTTTCAAAGGTGCCTAAAGAAAGTCGGATCCGGCTCTTATCTCACCTACAAGTTTATAAAAACGATATAATATCATTCGCGTATTGTTTTCCTCCGCTGGTACTACACATACGCCAGCGCGCAAAAACATAGCTCGGGGTAGGGTGCTCGAGAGGAATGCGGTCAATCTGTGCTCGATTCTCGGCTTTCGAGCTAGATATTGTTAATTCTGTAAGTGTGTTGAGTCGTGCTTTTTCCTGCGTTCCATTGGCCGGCTGGCCCTTCGCCACGCGACCCCGAACTGACACCATTGACAGATCGGTAACCAGAGGGCAGTCGGCTTCCCAGTTCGCTACAGTGCGCGTTCGTTTAAGATTACTCGCTAAAGCTTACTCATCGCTCTCGTGGCCGTTCGCTCATGGTTAATCTCTGAGGCGCGTTCTTCATTCTTCCCCATCTTCGGCGCGCGCTGCTCAGAGGTACTTTCTGAGGCCGGCACCTTTGTCCTTTCCCGGCATATTTGTTTTGGGGCAAGGTGGAAGCCGCCATTATATGTGCAGTCGAACTGTTATTGCGTCATGTATCGTTTGCAAGTAAGTCACGCTTCTGTTGGCTGTCGGGTTAGACGGGAAATTCGAAACAGAAGTCGTATTCGAAGCCCGGCGTCGTTTCATTCTGATGTGTTTTGAGGCGAGAGCTGGATTCTAAAGTGACCTGCCATCAGAGAGCGTTACAGTATCTTCGCATATCACCAAAATAAACCTATTAAAACGCGCTGTTGGGGCACGTGACGAAAGAGGCTCTCCGTCTTCTCCCTTCTGGTCATGGCTGGCGTATTGTGAGATTGTCTACCACACAATAGTAAATTTGACACCGTACAGCGCGTCATGAGCTGTGCATTTAACCTGTTTGCTTTACTACCATAATGGCATTACGTTGCAGTAATGTCTCAGCGCTTCTGACCATTCCAAGGCCCCCAAGTCCAAGGGCTCCTGACCATCTCAAGGCGGCAGGGCCCCGGTTGTCCCAGGGATCATAACTGCCCCAGGCCCCTGGCCGTCTTAAGGTCCCTGGCGATCCAAAGCCCACTGACTGTCCATCAGTGGGAATCCGGACTGTCCCAGGGCCCCTCACTGTTTCGGACTCCTGGCTGTCTTATGGCCTGACTGTCCCAAGGCTCCTGGTCGGCATAGTCTCCCGAGTGTTCCAGGACTCATGACTCTCCCGAAGACCCCCGACCTGCCCTGGGCCCCTGACTGTTCCAGGGTCCTGGCCATCCCCCCTAAGGCCTCTGAAGGCGCGGGACGCTGTCTGTCTCAGGGTACATGACAAGGCGCCGCACTGTCTCAGGGCTCACGACTGCTCCAAGTCCCGGGACCATTCCTCAGCCCCTGACCGTCCCCGGCTCTGCCCATCCCAGGGCCCTGTAAAGTGGCCCCGCTGGAGTGTAAAGGGGCCCCTGTTTACTTGTAAAAACGCTCCCACCGACATGAAGGATGCTTCCTACAGGTCAGTTGGGGCATCTTTACATGCAAGCAGGGGCTCCAGAATGAACGTTTAGGGACCTCTGCCAGCCTCTGTTAACATAAAATAACATTAACAGCCTCTGTTCACAAGCAAACAGGGGCCCGTTTACAAGCCGGCTGGGAGTCTCACCACTGGCCAGCAGGGGCTTTTTGCAGACCAAAAGGAGGTCCATCTAGAGTCCGACAGGGAACCTTTCTGAACCTCCAGAGGGCCCTCTCCAGACCAGCGGGGAATTCCACTGCCAGTTAGCAGGGGCCCCTGAACACTTATCCAGACTACGGGGCCCTCTTCATTGCACACGAAACCCTCTTGTTCATTTGGAGTATGTTTTTGTAAGCCTTTTTTAATGCTCTGCTCAAAATATTCTTATATTTTTCTTTCATTGCTTGTTTCGGACAATGTGGAACGAACCATGGGCACTCCAAACTGCCCAAAAAATTTGGGTCTTCGGCCGTCAGGGGGCCGCTTGGCCTCTGGGAGGGGGAGGGGGCATGGTTCCTTTGGGGCCACGCTACTGGGGCCCATGACCTTTCCAAGACCGATGACTGTCCCAGAGCCGCGGCCATCCCGGGCCTTGTCGGTTTCAGGCTTTTTGACCACCCCAGGGCAACTGACTGTGTCAGGGTTTCCGGCTGTATCAGGGCTTCTGACCGTCGCAGAGATCATGGACGTCTCGGCGCCTCGATCGTCCCAGGACTCATGACCATTCGAGGGTCTCCCGGCTGCTCCATGCTGATGGCAGTCTCAGGGCCCCTGACCGCCTCCCAAAATCCCTTACAGTCCCTGACAGCCCTTGGAAATCCCAAGATTTTTTATCATCCCAGGGTCTTGACTATTTCACAGTTCCTGGTTGTTTCAAGACCCATGAAGACCATTCTAAGGCCCCTGACCTCTCTCGGTGCCGCTGGCGGCCTCAGGGCCCCTGGTCGACCTCCAGGGCCCTCCTTGCACTCGCGCTGGCAATGCCACGGGGTCTGTTACGAAAACCACGCTAGCACTCTTGTTCTCTTCTTTTCCTTGAAACATCTACAAAAGTGCCAGTGGTCTGTTACCATTTCCCTTCTTTTCTTCTTTACCACACTCTTTTCCCGTGAATTTGCTAATGTCATCGCATTCATGGCAGTATGCATTATATGACCATATGCACAAGTACCTTTATCTGGTTGCACTGAATGGCATACGGTATTGGCACGCGTTGATCGAAGTCGGAGTCTCCTCAAGTTTTGTATCTGGATCCGCCCTTAAGTCATTTTCATGTTCCCTTTCAAGCATTTGTGCATTGCTTTGGGTTGTCGCTCATGGCGTTCACCGTTGATGGTCTTCAGACATTTTGTAAACTATATGAATGGCCATTTATCACGCTTCGCATGCGCTGAAATAACAGCACCGACAAATGTTGTCTTGCAGCACCGGAAACCAATGGGTTTAACACTCATCTGAACTATCCATGAAATGACCCGACGTGCATCGTAGAAACCCTTCCTGGAGCCCATCCTCGCGCATGAAACAGGCCGACATTTCAATGCGACACTGTAAAAAGTTACTCAGTGAATGTCAGAAAATTTCTGCGCCAAAGTGCACTCGGTTTGTGTTTGGTGCCAGGAAGAAAACATCCCAGAAAGGGATCCAGCAAATGAAAAAGGTTAAGGGGACCGAAAAATTGTTGTTTCTGTTGTTTTAAACATACAGCGGGAAAAAATCCCAGCAATCCTCCTCAAAGAGAAGTCTACCAAGGAACTGACCCGGAAGGAAAAGTTAGAAAACTGATCGATAATTAGTTGGTTGCTCGTTTGTTTGCTAACATCTTGCTGTTTTTCCTTTTTTTATTGATGAATGCCGACATTCCAGCTCTTTGGATGCTGTAATTCTGAAGCAATGGCAGAGAGACCCACACGGTGGAGACATCCCTGTAACTCAGTGCCTTCACTGACGTCTGATGACACCCTAAGCACGTTGTTTTCTGTACGGTCGCGTTTTGCGATCCGTTTAATGGTTTGGCTCTTTGGCAGAGTTCATTGCCAGCCATTGGTGTAGCCACCGAGGGGGTAGTGGGGGTACATGGCCCTCCAGTTTGGGCAAAATGGGATTTTTTTCCCCACCAATTTTGGTTGGGAAGTGAACGATTTTTGCAATTTCCCGTTGAAAAAGTAAGATTTTGGGCCAGATTGTTCCCCAGATTCTGATTTGTCCCCTCCCCCGATTTCTGGGACGTGGCTACATCCACGGGCCATGCTGCCAGTTGTAGCATTTTGGTGGACAAAATTGCGCTCTTCTTGATCAAATCGAGCGATGACCATACCAAAGCATTTCAGCGCTCCCTACCAAAGTTACGCGGCAGCGCCGGACTGTACGGCGCACTAAGCAAGCTGGCCCACATGGTTTGTGTGCAAAATGCCCCGTTTTGCAGCACCATATTTCAGCTCTCCGATGCAGAATACAGTCATCCTTGCACCAGATGATAGCTCGTCTCAGTATCTTTTGACGTTCTTCATAACTTTTCGTCACATTGAACCGAACTCTTACGGCATAGCCGGTAAAAACATGCCTGCACCGGATTCTCCGACTTTCTTAGGCTTGCCGAGAGGGTGGTTGGCGGCGTTAGCGCAGTCAGCAAGTGCTTTGAATGCGGAGCGTAAGGCTGCGGGACTGAATCCCAGGCTGGCCATTGCCTTTGGACGGTGCAAACGATGCTTTTTTACGATTTTCCGAAGTTATCAGCCGCACTGTGCATTTAAATCTACAGTCTCTTGAGAGTCCAATATAACTGCATTTGAGCGGCATGTTGCCAAGGCGCCAATGAGTACCTTTTGAGCGATTTTTTCAGACAGCGAGCATCCTTTTGCCGCATTTTGATTGACAACGCTTTTCCACGCAGCTTGAAAACTTTTTTTTTCAATACATTCTTCTTCGGGCTGGAAGCTTTCCATGATTTATTCTAATTTGCGTGCATGATGAATTGTGACGAATGTACGAGTGCTTGCTGATATTCCATTTTATGGTATATACCTGTTGCCGGTCTTGTTTTTGGTTTGGTCTCGGACATTATTTTTAAAACATCAGGTATGACTAATGACTGGTATCATGTGACCATTATGACTGCAGTTCATTGCTCCATATGTTTTTTTTTTATTTTCTATCTGCGTTTCGGCCAGTTTGTTTAAATAACAAAAGGCTGCATTAGCCCGAAGTCATGCTAGCCTTCGGAAACCCTCGTGTTCACCCAAGTAGCGTCCCTCACTTGCGTTATTTATTCATTATCGGTCGACTGACAACGTGCTTACAACAGAAATCGTCGTAGACGCATTTAAAGGCCTGTGAAATTTCGTGGTTGGCTTGAGAACCAAACCAACAAAATGTGACAAAAGGACGCAGTAGTCTTGTTTTACGTAAATCGTTGGATGGGGCTGAACCGGTGGCCCGACAAGCTGATCTCCCCCAAATGTCAGTTTCAGGACGGATTTTTTCCAGTTTCTGTATATTTTGTTATTATTCATGAAATGAACGATATATACTGATGCGTATGAATATATAGATATGTATATATACATATACACATATGCATATATATATATATAGTATGTTTTACACCTTTACTACCCTGCATTTCAGTTTCGAAACTGAACCACGAAAAAAGTCGAGATACATTCACTTGATTCATTTATTCCTACGTTTACGAGAGACATATAAGTAAGTTACCGCTAGCCACGGTACGCTCATGACTCATACTTCTACAAAATATCAAATGCATCTTTTGGGACAGGATTGATAAGAATGCTAGGGGATTTTTTTCACGTCAGTGCTAATAATCCGGACATAACTGATGCATGAAAGTAAAAACAAACGTAGGTCTTTGACAAAATGCAGAACATCCCGAAATTAAATATACCTTTGTTGTTTGTATCAACCGTTGAACTGCTGTAGAACGAACTGTTCGTCAGTAATCGATTGCTGGTCAACAAACAGCGGCTGGTTGAACTGCTGATCGTTGAGAACGATGCCGGCTCCGCCGTTTTCAGCCCAGAAGAGTTGCGGGTAGTCCCGTCTCAGCTGTTCGTACTCGGGGATCTGAGCCGGCGGCTGCGGCAGGTGGGCGCCCTGCGGCTGGAAGCCACCCTCGTCGGCCACGTAGCTGACCTGGTAGGTCTGGCCGTCGTCGGCGACGAACTGATAACCACCCTGTTGGCGGATGCTGCCAGTTTCCGGCTCTGACCCGGGCTGTACCTGACCCACTTCCTCTACCTAATGGAGAAAAAGTGTGTTGTGTTAAATCGAACGACCGAACGGTAAAACCAGATTTAAAGCAGTAACCGGTAAAAACAAAACAAAAAAACTACGACTGCTTTCAGAATGCCTACCGGGTCTTTGCAGTCATGCAGATTTGTTGAGATTGCAACAGCTGATCAAACACACACGCGTAATTGCCAAAGCGACAAGAAAATCAGCAGTAGATTTACCAGACACGAGTAACGTCGTGACATATCTCGTTTCTTACCCGCTGTCCGTTGTCCTGTTCATAGCTGTACTCGTAGTTTCCGTTGACATCCTGCTCGAACTTCTGACCGAGGATGCGGATCGCGGGCTGTCCGCTGCTGATGAACTGCTGGCTGCCGAAGTCCTGGCTAAAGTCCTGGTTAAAGTCCTGGATGAAGTCCTGGGGATGGGGTGCAGCCGCAACAGAGGCAACGAGGAAGAACACCGTGAACTGAAATTAAGAGAACACGATGATTTTTCCCGAACGGCCGAACGCCATCGGTTTCCGGAAAAATTGTCATACACAAGCATCTGGTTACAGTCACGTAACGGTGGCCATATCACAACAGCCATTGGTAGGTCTGAACAACAGCAGACGTATCATGTCACGTTCGAAAATATATACAATAAAGACACGCATTTTCTGTCAGCACAGGAGGTGGCACATCTTTCTAAGTTTCACTGAGAACACGGGTCTCTAAAACCACTACTCGCTGGTCACCCCACTCTTTCGCACGCACCAACTGCATGTCAACTGCTGAACTGGATCGGAGACTGATGCCCGGCGATGGACACAGGCCGGTTTTTATTGCGGCAGTCAGCTGCCTCTCTACCTTTCGGTCTCGACTGCACGAGGCGACCATGACGTTTCGCCATCCGCCAGGCAGGTTTGAAAACCACCAGGCCTGGATATGGTCAAACTCGAGCATGCGAAAAGTGACCCAACGACGCGATTTTGATATTTTTGGATACCAAAAGATCTGAGCATTTGAATTTTCGAAGCTGCTGAAACACAACACTTCCTTGAATTTAAAGTTGATCGATTGCAGAAACACGTATACTGTGATGGTTGCTCTTTTTTCATCGGAGTACATCATTTCCTTCCAGATAGCGTTGCCTTTGTTAATGCCATCGTGCTTACTCTGGTATTTCAGAACATTTTTTTTTACTTTCCGACTAATTTTGGAGGAAATTGAATCCAAATTTGCGTTTTTGCAGGGTCCAAGAATGACTTGAACAAATTCTCGTAAGCATATCAAATCAGTTTTTGAGAAATCGTTCCGGATGCATGTAGGTTAAATTTACTTATTAGCCGTTGTTTTGAAATGGGTCCGTACTTGGCAAATTTATTCTGTTGGGGACGATTCAATTGTCTTTGAGTATACGTGGGTATAAAGGCTTGGTCTTATAAGAAGCCCAAACATTTCGGCACTTGAGATGCCTTCGTGAGTGGGATCGTCACTGGTTCCCTTTTAGTCACGTAAACTCCGAAAGAACTTAATCATAAATGTTTTACCAATAAAGTTGCATACATCACCTGATATAACCAATATCTTCTTTGTCTTTACAGAAAAAATGGCCAACTCGGCATCGCGCTGTAAGATTTTTGCTGTCACGTAGGACTTGTTTATTGATAACACTTTACTATGAACGTTGAGCACAGGTGCATGCGCGCTTCCCGAAAATTTGGATGTAGCTGCTGTAATTCAAAATCTTCTTAGTTGAAAAAGTTGGAAATTTTACAAAAAAAAAATCATCATATCAACTCGTGTTGATATTGCCCCGCCATTGGCCGGAAATTGGGCATTTGACGCCCCCGTATGCGTTTTTGTATATGTATCAAACGAGTGGTGACGGTGTCTTGAAGCTACCATCACTTTTACAAACATCAGTTTTGCATGCGTTGACACAAATTGAGAAAGAGACCACCTTAACCCTATTACCGGCACGGGGGGCCGAATCCGACCCCTTCGGGTTTTTTGCTTGCTGATTCCAGGGTTTTTGACGCAGCTTCACGAAACTTGGTCACTTCTCCTAGCTATTCTTTCTACCTACTGTAGCACAATTTCATAATTCTGTTTCGCTCAGGGATGGAACCAAGCAAAATTTTTGAGAGGCACCTCAGGATATTTTTGGTCCTGTTGAGGGGTAAAAGGAAAATGGTTGCCAAAAATAGCGTTTTTAAGATACAACTTAAAACGTTACATGGATGTATAGGTAAATAGTAGGGGAACATACAAATACAATACGGTTCACCTGACCATTTAACAAGGTGGGGTCGGTGTCAAAATCAGAATTTGGTTTCATAATCATAATTTTGTTCGCTATTTTTTGAAATGAGAAATCCGGAATATATATGACTTACAAGGGTGTTATCAACATGTGTACCAAGTTTCAGCCAGATGTCGTTTCGGGTCACGGAACTACGACCTAAAATATCAGTGCGCGTACCCTATATCATAACAGTCGTAAAGTGGAATTTTAGAGATAAAGTGCATTCAAATGATTGGGAACGTTTTCAAATAGTCGGAAATGGAAACAAGAGCATTCCAAGTGACTCTTAGATCACTGGAGGTCATTTAAGGCCAAAGATTGTAAAATGATCTGAAGAACATGTGACCATGACAGTTCCCCTTTTTTCATGTCCCTGGTGCTGCCTGTGCTAATATTTTACAAACATTGTAATACGATTTGTGCTTCTTTAGCACGCCATGACTAGTAGAAGCTAAAAAAGTGTTTTTAACTTTTTCGTTAATTCAGTTTTTGAAGAAAACTAATCCTTCTATTTTTGAAACCCTGTGAACGCTTATTAATTTTCTCAAAATTTGAAATGTATGGACCACTGGTAAACGTCCTATCCATGTCCTCTCGACTCATGCCAATTACACCGAAATCGGTCTATAAACAAAAATTATAAAAAGTCCAAAAATTCCCCCGTTTTGATTTTTTTGCACCTTGCATCCATCTTTTCCCGGAATTTTGAAAGCCGTTTTTTTAATAAAAATGCTGTTTACGTCATGGCATATAGGTTATCGTTTGTTGCGATGAAATCGGATGTGTAGTTTTCGGGATAAACGGCCATACCGTCTAGCCTTCTGGGCTAAGTCACTCCGGGTTAAGTCACTTCCAAAGGGCATCATAAAGACAACGATGTTTTGCGATTTGATGTACAATGACACGTAACTGCTTCATTGTCAATGTTTTTACATCGCATGATGACTATGGTTTTTATTACTCGTCTCCACAACTTGTAACTTTAATAGGGGACGCCCCCGACTAGGGAACTAGGATGACCGTGCTAAGTCATTCTAGTTCATATGTGTATTTTACACTGTACAGATTGAATGAAATCGTGTCAGAAGAAATAATCGATTATAATGATTTCTGTTCGTATCTATTGCACTTGCAAGCCACACAGCGAGTCCTTGCAACAATTCGGCAGTTTTTGCATTGTCTAGTGGCTTTATGCAGTTTTCGACGTAGCGAGTCAAGTAGTGACGTTCCATTTGACGCTCCGGATGACTGATTTGGGCATATCGGCCCTTGCACCGCCATGCAACGCCCTGTGATAAAGTTCAAACTAAATCATACCGATCTGTAGGGTCGTAGGTTTGTTTGTCCAACTTGAAGGTTTAATACTCCAACACGTTTTAACATTGCATGTGCATGGTATTTTTCATGCATATATATATATATATATATATATATATATATATGGTTGGACCTATTTCGTGGTTCTATTTGTGAGCAAAGTTTCTTCTCGAAGTGTTTTTATTTTGTAATATCCTGCCAAAAGGGCCAAGAGACATGTATTGCACAGGCCGACAGCACAGATTAAAATCTGTCTTAACCTGTCGTGTTGGCCTTCGGTAAACCCGGATCATGCGGCGCGGAGAGAAACATATTGAGTTATGGACACTGAAGTCGCAGTCTTAAGTTTTTTGCCCATTGCGTGAAGGCGGAGAAAAGTTTTGTTTTAGAGTTTTAACCGGACTGTTACGTCATAAGCGTACAAACATTGGCGTCATAATCATGGAAAAGTAGTAACTGCAGTAACGGCTGTCATGAGAACGAAACCTGATGTCATTAATTCTGGAGATGTAGAAAAAAACCCGTCAGCTTTGGAGATATGATAGACCTGACCTTTCTTTTCACTCTGCTTGTAACGTGGTGTTTCTGGGAATCAGTGAGTAAGGTGAGCCTTGTCCAGAAAAGCTTTAAAACAGAACGAAATAAAAGCTTGAAAAAAAAATGAAAACGGAATGTCACGAATATGTTTTCACGGTCGACTGGAGTAGACGACAGGAGAAGGACCATGCTTTCCTTTTCTGTTTTCGAGCTTCCTTTTCCAAGGATTCGCAAATGGTACTGCGTTCATCAGCGTCTGCTCGATATGAATATTGCGTAATTGTCTAATACTATTGTAATAATGAAATAATATTGTCTCACTGCACCAATAACTAAAGAAGTCAAGACTGTTCCGAAACATCTGGGAAATGTTGTGACACTTGTCACTTCAACAACTAACAAAAGCAATCCTGGTTCATTAAGAAGTTAAACATTTTGAATAATAGTGCACAGGAATAATACACAAGCACAATAATAATCCCCATAATATTACGTGACAAATGTCACAAAGATCATTGCCGCAGCGCAAACGGTTTGCATTTGTTCCTCAAAAAAAAAAAAACAGGGAAATAGACCTGAACACATGAAAGTATTGTTGAGATGATTGGAAGATTGTTTCCTGCAGCTTTTAAACGTAAACGGGAAAAAAACATCGGTTCCCACCAAACGAAATCCTGCCGGGCATTCGCCAAAGGAGCGAAGGCTGAAAACCGTAACGAACTGTTCATTGCCAACATTCATAGATAACGAGCTGTTCACCCGTTTGTTTGCTAGCATGTTGCTGTGTTCCTGAGACTGATGAGTGCCAACAGTTTCTTTGGTTACCGCCGTTCTTGGGAAGTGACTGACAGTTCCAGAGATGGGAGTACCGCGTACCTCGCGGTCTTCATTGGCATCTAGTCACGACCTCATGGTTTTTCGCACGGTCGCGGTTCTCGATCCCTTTGAAGATTTGCTCGGCAAAATTCACTGCCGGTCGGTGCGTATCGGTAGGACAACCGCCGCTCCTCTTCATCAAATCTGAGATCTGGCCATACCGAAATATCTCAGGACGAAAAAGGGACTATGAGAGAGATAAAGATACATGAGCTGATCGCATATATTGATACGTCCGCAATAACAGACATGCAAACAAGCCACGGCTAGTCAAGGTAGGTACACGTATGATTGACACTTGTGCAAAACATCAAGCGCATCCTGTGCCTACCAGGACAGAATACATAAAGATACGAGTGGATCTTCGTGAAGCTAGAGCCACTACGATATCATTAACGCACTAAAGTCGGAGACAAAACAAAAGGTCACCTGTGGCGAAACGACGAACACCATGAAATTAAATACTCGCTTGCTGTTCGCATAACCCAATGAGCCTTGGTGGGCGCACTGTTGTTAAACGAACTGCTGATCAATAAACGACTGCGAGTCAACAAACTGTGGCTGGTTGAACTGCTGATCGTTCAGAACGATGCCGGCTCCGCCATTTTCAGCCCAGAACAGCTGCGGGTAGTCCCGTCTCAGCTGTTCGTACTCGGGGATCTGAGCCGGCGGCTGCGGCAGGTGGGCGCCCTGCGGCTGGAAGCCGCCCACGTCGGCCACGTAGCTGACCTGGTAGGTCTGGCCGTCGTCGGCGACAAACTGGTAGCTGCCCTGTTGGCTGATGCTGCCAGTTTCCGGCTCTGACCCGGGCTGTACCTGACCCACTTCCTCTACCTAATGGAGAAAAACAGTACATTGTGTAAAATTGAACGGTAGGGCCATGTACAAGGCAATCACCTGCAAGCACACAAAAGCATCGAACAAATCTATGCATACCAAAGAGCTTGTGAGGTTTTTCGGTTTCATAAAATTTCTCCGAGCTTGAAACGACAGCGGAATAATCACACCAAAACGAAATGATTTAGAAAGCGACAAGAAAATGAGCAATAAATTTACCAAACACGAGTAACTCTGCGAAATCCATGGTTTCTTACTCGTTGTCCGTTGTCCTGTTCATAGCTGTACTCGTAGTTTCCGTTGATGTCCTGGTCAAACTTCTGACTGAGGATGCGGATCTCGGGCTGTCCGCTACTGATGAACTGCTGGCCGCCGAAGTCCTGGTTAAAGTCCTGATTGAAGTCCTGGATGAAGTCCTGGGGCTGCGGTGCAGCCGCAACAGCGGCAACGAGGAAGACAACCGTGAACTGAAATTAAGAGAACACGCTGGGTTTACCCAAAGACCTGCTCAGACGAAGATGACCTGTTACGATCTGAAACTCAGGCGCGTTTTTTTCTCTTGGCCATAGATCCGCTTAATTGTTTCTTGATCTGCTGGAATATTGCCGCAAAGACGTGGCTCATTTTTTGGCAGCATTTCTTACGCAAGCGTCAATACATCCAGAAAAAGTGCACGTTCAAGGTTCTAGAAAGAAAGAAATATCATAAACATAGATGAGGGTGGTACAACTGTTCTCTATTTCACCGAGAAAAGTGGGTATCTCAAAACACCACTCGTCGGTCGCCCCACTTCCGCGCACGCACCAGCTGCATGTCTGCTGCTGGACTGTGTCGGAGACTGATGCCCACCGGTGGACACCGGCCGGTTTTTATTGCCGGCAGTCAGCTGTCTCTCGACCTCTCGGGCTCGACTCGACTCGACGAGGCGACCATGACGCTCTGCCACCCATCCGGGCAGATTTGGAAACCACCGGGCGTGAATGTGCCCAAACCAGCCACCTGCCGCGACTGTGATTCGAGCGTCTGACTAGCAGTTGAATGGCTGGGATGTTTTCGGCGTCGCCGTGCAACGAACGTCATAACACGCCCGACGGGACGTTGAAATATGAGCCAGCGTTACTTTTCTTCCTTGCGTAGCCAATTCCCCAGCGGAATTTGAGCAAGGCATGTCGCTAGCATGGGCGTAAAATGGGAACGATGCAGTTCGTGGTTTTGAAAGATCTTATCAAGGGCGAGTTGGACGGAAAGTGGTGGCATCTGCGATCTCTGGCACAACGGCTGATGCCTCTGTCAGAAATGTTTATTACGTACTGTGAGCAAGGTGATCCCGTAAACATCGTCACAAGGGTTTTGGAAACCTTTTGCTTGGACCATGAATGAACACCCAGGTAATGAGTAATTTACCTGCTGCGGCTGATTTTGGGATATTTTGGCGTTTATAAAACCTTCCAAGCCAGCGATCTTATCTGTTTCTCCGTTTACAGAAATTATCTTGGGAACGACCAATGGGCTAGTGACCACTTAAACCTGAGAGGCCTCAACCTCGAATCAATCTCGAAGCGTTCTGCGACGAGCCTTTGGATTTTACTACGCAAAAACGCCCGTTGATCGTTCCCATTTCGTTGTTTATTGATCATTTCTTGCAAAATCATTTTTCTGCTTGTCCCATACGGTAGTTTCTTGTCAGTTCATATCAGGCCCTTTCTCCTGCAGCGATTTTTGTTTAAAACTATGATGACTGTTGCCATGTTTTACAAAGGCTACTATTACCATTGACTCTTTGACATAGTTCCTATCCGAAGACTGCTGCATGACCCAAAAAGCGTAACATTGTTCACTAGGTTCCATGTTTAGGTTGGTTCCAAAGACAAGGGCCAATGGGTTAGCGGTGCTTTACATTTCTTATCATAACGCTCTTGTGTGCGTATGTGTGTAAACTGGCTACATATTTCACTAAACGTCAAAACATTTTCTTTGAAAAAATGAAACAAATGTTATGACGTACATCACGATGGTCGTGTTTGACTCTACAGACTTTTTATTGGGCTGTTTTTTCCAGGCGAAGAGCAATTTATTGTTCATGCATGTAACACATCAAAACAAAATCAAAAGAAAAAAACATTACAACAAAACCAAATGTCACAAGCAGAAGAAACGCAAGGAACATTGAAAACATATTGCCTTTAACACATAAAGAAAATAAAAAGCAAATCAATTCTTACGCTAACCATAAAAATGTTCCATGGTGATGTACAGAAATACAGATGATTACGGTACACTGACATTTCCGACACTGAATTGTAATACCTATTCATTCAATTTACTCACCCAAAGGCCCTGCGTTGGACAGTGTTGGTGCAATATTCACCATCATGAAAATTATCTGACAGCGGATGTCAAATACTGTACACCGACAAACTGGGTGACAGTATGGGTAATGCCTTTGATGTTCATAGCTTCCGGTGCTTTAATAACCTAGGATTCAGATTATTCCAGATCAGATCAGAGTTTGCACAACAGCTCATAATAAAGCAAATTTGTGGCATATTAACCGTGTGGAGTAGGAAGCTTTGTGGTACACGTGAAGTGCGAGATATACCGCGTTCCTTTAAAAAAATTAAGAATATTTTGATGCATTGCTGGACAGTTTTTCGCTTTGTTACATTATGTTACACTTTTTGGTTTTGTTTCTGTTTTGTTTTTTTGCGTTGCTTTGGTTTCCTATCATTGTAAAGTGCTTAAAAACAAACTAGCAAAAATGCAAAGGCAAAAAAATGCAACCTTGAATAGCCATGACAACAACAAAACTTCCAAGCCAACACATTCAAGAAGAAAATGCAAAGGTCCGAAATAACAAGGCTAGGTGGTGTCGAAAAACGTCATACTTGAAAAACGTCATACTGGTTGCGAAGTTATTTGCCACCAAATGGCGTTTATGGCCGAGTTAGGCCGTTTATTTTTTATTGAACTTAATTGGACTTTGTCAAAATATATCCCTAATCCTATTCCATGCTGGAAGGATGGGCAGACTCTGCTCTCCTCTGGTTTTTCATTCACCATTCCCGGGCATTTGCGGGTAGCTTCACAAAACTTGGTGCCTTTTTTAAACATGCTTTTCACATGTTGTGACAAAACTGTAAAAGTCTGCGTCTTCCAAAGGCTGTTCCAGGACACCTTCACGGAGGCACGTTTGAAAATATCGCGCTTTCTGGAAATCGCGCATTTTGACGAGTTCATCAACTACTTTGATGTCCTTTATAATGTTGCAGGGGACTCAGTGGATTTAAATGTTTGTAATCTGTGCAGTTTCAGGTATTTCTTTAAGAAAAACATTGATCAGTGGTGGACTCAGGGGCATGTAAAATATGGTATTTATATTTTCCTATTCTTTACAATGTACGACTAATTGTTTCCATAAAACAAAGCTAACTTGTGATGCAGACATATATGTCCTAATTTACGCATACAGTTCACCAATATCTGCTGCCAGGGCGTCTCCAGGCGTCGATTTTAGGGAACACATCGAAGGCGCTTAACAGACATCTGGATCTCTGTGATTGGTTTTGTTAGTTTCACATGCATCAGGATCAAATACCATGTATTTCAGTGAAAATAAGGATCAGGAGCGGCTTCTTGGCAACGTAGAAGGGGTATTTTATTTTTTCTTATTCCCGAGAAGCTATGGCTCCATTTGCCATGTAGAAAGTTACTCCGCTCTTTCTGGTAACCTAGATCCTGCGCGACAAAGCGAAGGCGGAAAGCTCCAAAGCGTTGACCACCGCCGACCTCGTGCCGCGCTCACTCACAGCGGCGCGAGGGGTGAACAGCGACCGGACCGCCAACGGGGCGCGGAGTCATCCCGGGCCCTGAAGACGCCAGTGCGGTAGCGGTGCGTGACAGATTCACACATGTCGCGCCAACCCAGGGACTCTAAGATCGGTGATCTCCGTCCCGCGTCCCCGAGACGACCCCGGCCGCGAAATTCACGACCTTTTGCACCCGGCTGAGGTAGCAGGCGGCGGCCCCGCCCTAGGATGGCAGGCAGTGATGATGTGAGAAAAAAAAAACATGGGCCGGGATGAGAAGTTTGCGGGTCTCGGGTGTGAGATGGTGACGAATTGTATACAGACAAAACAGAATGAAGTTGTACTTATAACTAACTGAAATATGTGCTCCTCCCAGGACAGGATGTGGTCGATCGTAAATCCCAACATCTTCACGGACGGCAAGGAGGTACAATATGACTGAAGATGTTAAGATGAAGGGATGCGATTTTTCTTCAATGGCCTGGGTGTGCCGACTAGGAGGAGGGTAGTCTTGGCGGGGTCCATCTTCATTGGCAGTATCAAATTGGCAGTAAAGTAGGACTGGACTGTGCGAGTGGTTTCCTCCTGTCAGAACTTTAGGATGGACAGGTGGTCGGGGTGCGCTGAGTCGAGAACCAGCTATCGTCGGCGTGGGACATCAGGTTCCCATGCGGCAGGTGGGATGGAAGATCGTTCGTGAAGATGCTGAAGAGGACTGAGCCCACCGTGGGAGACATCTGAGGGACAACGTGGGACAAGGGAAGGGATAATAAACCACCTCTCACCACCTGCCGCCGTCCACCAAAGTAACTCCGGAACCATCATTGACTGATATCGTACCATTGCAGCTTGGTCAGGAGGACGCCGTGGTCAACGCAGTCAAAAGCTCGACTATGGCCGACGGCGAAACAGCGACATGTCCTGCACCGATCTGACGTGTCGTCCACTCCACAGCGTCGACCGCAGCGTTCCGCACGTTGTGAAGGTGGTAAGGAGAGACCGTCAGCGACGAGGTCGGCCGACGACTTTATACGTATAACTTTTTCTCATGTTTCCCGCGAAACAGATAAAACTAATGTGGGCCTAAAATTGTTAGCAGCGTTGCGAGGAACAGACTTGTGAAGGGTATGAAATGAAACTATCTTCCGGAAGCAGGGAAAACGCAAGTGGCAATAAAAATGTTGACTAAAGAAGTCCTGCGACAGCGGAACGGATTTTTAGTGGCAGCGGCACATCATCGAGACCAACAGCTCTAGATGAAGACAAGTCGCTCACAATCCTCGAGAGCTCGGGTAAAGTCGCAAAGTGCAAGACTAGCCTGGCTGTGGTAATGCATGGTGGAGGTGCTTGATAACAATGAAAAGTACACCGAAACTAAAGTCCGCATTGCAATGTACCCCTGGTAGCTTGGTCTCATATTCCGAGCGCCACCTGACCCAAGATCACCAAAGATCAAGGCCACAGGGCTAGGTCAGACTTGACGCCCATGGTAACAGGTCATGCAATCCATGTTTCTTGGCCCATCTGACGGAAGTTCTCAAAAAGATACTTTCAAAGAACTTTCGGTTGGGTTAAGCCCTTGAAATGTCCGCAGTAACCGTACCTATGCAACATTGCAACGTGTTGTACTTTCAGACTCGGAATATCACGAGCACTCTTATGAGCTCCATCTGCCACCTCTGGATGACCCTGAAAGTCAGTCTGGCCAATATTGCACATTTTCACGGAATGTCGCGCGACGTGCCAAGGACAGTATCTTCACACCGGTCATCCAGAGCATCAAACGGACGCCACGAGTTTACTCGCCGACCTAAAATCTGCATAAACCCGCCAAATGTTGCACTACAAAAAATGTCGCATATTTGCAAGAGAGTTCTGCGTAAGTTGTATGTGCAGCGTCTCGCAAGAAAATTTGATAATCTGTCTGGCTGCATCTAAAAATCAGTTTATTCAGGCCCGTTTGCAGGATATGGACTGTGATATGGATGTTATGTAGGATATGGATATTATGATATTATGTAGGATATGGACTCAGATATGGACCCGGAAAGTGGAAAATCCATATTTGAGCAATGATGACCTAACATGATACCAATGGTGCTGTATGTATATTGAGCGCTCAGTTGATGCTGATGTGTATGCAACTAGAGTCACTATGCATTGTAAGAACACCGGCAATATGGCTGCGAGGTAAAATTGAACGTAACATCTCTAAAAAAAATGGTGGTCCGTATGTGAAGTCATTCCGCCGTGACCCGGGATGACCTTGTCCCGATTGTTTTTGTCAGCTTGTGTACAATCAATGTAAAAAAAAAACAGTAAAAGTTTCAGGATGCTGCGTTTATTTTTTGGGAGGTATCTGAGAAATGTGCGGGGGGGCGGTAAACGTCCCTCCCCTTCTCAGTAGGCAACGGCGAGTAAAATTTTCGACACGGAATCAATGGCACAGGCTATGCTTTTTCATTATCAATTGTTTTCGGGTGTTTATTGTTAACACTAGCCGGCAATAGTCCCTCTTAGGGATGAGGTTGACTAAACCGTATGCCTAACATTACCCCAGAATGTGGCTGCGGCGAGAACAGATACAGAATTTTAGAGAAACAAACGGCACTGAGTTGGTTTCGGTCTCGATAGGTGGGAAACAAATTAAACCGAAAAAATTACCAGGTCAACACTTATATTCACACATCCTTCAAAAACGTGCTCCACCAACCCAGACCAGGCTGCTCAGCGAAAGGTCAGAAGGCAAGAATCTGGAAGCAACCTTCACGGTTCCCTATCAATGTACGCATTCTACTCGTACAAAGATGAAGTCGTTGCATCATAGGATCGTTCAAAGGTATATCCCGAAATAGAGATTCATAAAAGACAGTAATCATTCTTTTTATTATATAGATATTCTTCATAAAGAACAAGTAGGTAGCAGATAATCCATTAGGTCAGTTCTGTAATGGCATTCAAGATTTTGCCCACTTCTTTTACGAATGCCTGAGCACTAAACCTACGTAGCGGCCATACCCATTCAGATCTTACAAAGCGGCAAAACGCTTCAGTTAAGCACGCAGATATATTCTTGCTCTGATAAAGGTATGCAGCATGCACTGGAGCACATGCTATTCCCATGCATCATTATGCCGGTTTCTGTAAACATACAATACTATAAACAACATAACTCTTCAAACGTCATCATCCCAAACAAGCAAACAACAGAACTAGGTACATCATGCTACACAGATACTTGTGACAAACAAGGAAAATGGGGAACGCCGTGAACCTTATGAGAGTATGCTCCGCATAAGCTAAAGGTTTTCAGTTTCCTTCACATTTTCATAAGGCAGATACCGTTTTGTTTGGTTTCTGCTCAGCACCCTCTGTGGTTAATCTAATAATACTGATATTCAATCAGTCTATTGTAACCTACAAAGTCGGGGGTGACATCGAAGGCATAAAACCGGCTGCGCTTAAACGACAGATGATTCAACATTATAAACAGGAAAAACCATGCATTTAGATAAAAAAAACGGGAAAAAGTTTCATGAAAAGTGAAGGCACTTTATCGACGTCATTTGCCGTTTTCAAAAGTGCCGGTGTTTTTTTTAATTAAAGTAGCTAAAAGCCAAGCGTCAGACGAGAGTAGGCGGCTGGTACCTGATATATCACGGGCTGGTGATGTTGGCCCGTCACGAAATGCCTTAATCTGACGTGGGCGACGCTCTTTCTCGCAATCTTTGGTTGGGTTCCAAGTCACTACTCGGTGTTCCAGCTGGTGTATTCTAGCCGAGAGGTACAGCCGCTCCCTGTGCGTAGTGTCCGCAGTGTGCAAACGTTCGGCGTGGAGGACGCTGGTCTCGAACCCAGTGCGAGTAGTTGTGAGGCCTGATACGCCAGCTCTGAAGTGTCTGTGGTTTTTTACACTTTTTTTACACATTACACATTTTTATATACATATGTACATAAATATATATATATTTTATATACATACATACATACACATTTTTTACACTGAATATGTGGCAAGTGTTAACAATGCTGTGAAATCAATAATACACAAAAAATTTCTGGCGTGGCGCGACACCTAGGTTTCTGCCGGGCCAGTGACGCCACACCATAACAAAGCATCATACCAGCAACTACCCAGATCAGATTTATCAAAAAAGTATTCCCACTAGGCCAGTTTGATAGGCTTGAAAATACAACAGTTTACTCGTTTTCAGCCGGATGGGCACACACCTGTTCTCTATCCATAAACTGACAGAAGAAACTTTGCCTGCATCCATACTTTTGATTACTGTATCAACTGGGGAAGGAGCTTTCGAAGAAAAACAATATATATATATATATATATACCATAAACGTCGAAGCGCATATCATGACTCCGGAACAGTTCCATGGTAGGCAGGTGTGCAGGCGACTGCTTTGCAAATGATAATTCAATACTACGGAAGAACAGGGCTGTTTTCCAATTACGCATCGTGCAGTACCATATGTCAACGACCTTACTAGCTTGAAAATTTTTGTTGGCCAGGCTGGACCTCTCATTTTTCTTTTTTCAAGTCATTCTTACCTTAAATCGTCGCCATTTTATGTTTCAAAGTTTCTCGCACTGCGTAGCTTTACGAAGATCTTATTTTCCATACATATTGCACAGATCACTTGCACACTTTACATATATTTCAGCTATTTAGCCCCGCATTAGTTTTCCGACGCCAGTGGGTGAGGGGCGTCCGGCTGATTCCAGATACAGACCTCGAAATGTCGACTCACTAAACGGGGGCGGCAAACGGCCCGCTTCTGCTTGAAAGCAGGCTCGTTAGGCATTCATGTGAGTGCACACGCAACGGTCATCGGTCGTTTCCCTTCGCGTGCGAGGTCAACAGCAACCGTGACGGGGCTGACCCTGACTCCGCAGCCTTTGTCCGATGCAGGGCATCCTGAGCCTTACTGTGGACTCCACTGCGGTCACGTCTGTTGCGTCATCGCGTGAGGCTGCGGAAATTCGCCGCCAAAACCCGCTGCTGTGAGTGGCGCGGCAGAGGATGTCGTTCGTCACCTCTGCAGCCGGCAGCGTGAGACCAGGGCTTAATTGTTGTGGTTCTCAGGCAGGACCATAAGCTTTTGTTAGCCTCCTGTTCCCATTAAGTTTTCAGCCGAAACTGAGTGCTGAATGCCAAAACATAGTCAAGGTGTATTTTTGTCGCTTTGGGCCATAATAATGAGATTTTCAGACGTTTTCCGCTTTTTGGAGTTTCATGAGGGATGGATGGTGTGCAAATTCATTGTCGTTTCATCTATAGGTCATGCAGCTCTAAAAACGAGCAACGACTGGTGATTCAGCGTAGGCTATTTTCATGGAAAATGACTGGCGGGCAACCATCGATGCTTCGCCAAAATGCTGTGGTCCGCCGCCTTCGCCTGGGGACGTAGGGAGCTGGAGAGAATCTCTCCTGACCACAGACGAACACGGGTCTCCTGGTCTCCTCACTACGGACGAGCGCGGGTCTCCTGGTCTCCTGACCACGAACCAGTCTGGGTCCCTCGCTCCCTTGACCACAGGCACGTGACATGTCTGCTTTGGGAAGGCATGCAACACGACATCGTTTGAATGCGGGCCAAGGGACAAGAATGACGTCCTGAATTCAAGTCTCAGATCTCAGTGTGAACCCGTTGCGGAGGGAAACTGTAATTCGAACATGAAGACAGAGCGGGTTTCGGAGAAACCAACTCGGAGAAGCATTCACTACAAAGATCATTGCCACTTAGAAAAACAGTAGGTGGCAAATAAAGAGGAATGATTACCAAGGTATGCAGTGGTGTGCAGGTATATAGTCTCATCCTCATGCATCCTACATCCATTGTAGCAATCCAAAGCAATGCAGATAAAAACGACAAAATTAGTCTCTTGTAATGCGCTTTCACATTAGCACTGGTCTTGACCTCGTGATGAAGATTTTAGGTCGCTTCTACCGTGCGTGCATGGGTCTTCCCTGGTTAGCCGATACGCAACTAACGCTCATCGTGATTGGATAACCGTCTGAGCCACCTATCGGGCTCATCACGAAGCGTGTCAAACGCGATATGAACGCCGGCAACAGCCTTGGCCCAAACAAGTCGACAAAGAGGCCACATGGTGTCGTTTTTCAGCCCAGAAAGGCTTGCGCTTGAGGCGTAACATCTGGGGTCTCTGCCGAGACAAGATGGCAATTTTCTGACGCGAGACGGCAGGGTAGGTTTTCGTACCGACAGTCACCTTGGTAGCTGCTGGCAACACACGACTTGAGGGGACCATCCACAGTTGAGTCGTCGGCACAACTGGTTCGGACGTGTGACTGTGTTCGTGGTGTGTGATTACAAATCCCAGGAAGCAGAGATGCCGCGGAAATCTGAGGCATTGTGGGAGTCGTGCCCGATTTTGGGAGCTGAGTTTAGCGGGCGACTGTGGAGAGACGTTCGACATGCACTGCCTCAGAGGAGCCAGTGCCACGAAGGGAGACATGGCATCAAGCATTATCTGTAAACGAGCACGAATGAAGCATGCTACTCTATTGTGGTTTGACTTTGTTCTTCCAGCTGGCCCTCTACGCTCTACTGTGCAACAGGGATGACATTTGATCTGAATGCGGTGAAACCCAATTTAAAGCTTAACAGAATGTGATGAAAAGTGACAGCGTGGTTAGTCTCAAATTGCGCTTGATCTTTCGTTACTTACGTTGACTATGTCTTTCGCCATTTATTTATAAACATACTTGTGCTGTCGATATCCTCAGTAGCCTGTGCGCCTAAGGATATGGCATGTACTTAGGTATATGCTAACGCTTATGTTTATTCTTATGTATATGCTTGTCTTGGGAATTTCACTGAAACCATGGATCAATAGGAACTGAACTTTGAAAGCAACCGACAGTAGAATGTTTGGACTGCTGCAGAGGTTCGGCTTAATGCGGAGTATTCAGCCTCCATGCTCAGCACAGCATTCAGCATTCATTCACCAGGTAGTCTGGCATAATGCTTCCGACACCAGTATTTCTGATCTCCAGTCTGGCCGGCTGGGCACGTGGATTACCGTTCTGAAACGCCTCGACGAAAAAAAAACTGCATCAGTGCAAGCCAGCTCCACTTCACTTCCCTGCTTTCACTGTAAGGAGCTTAGCAGCGATTCATCTCGTCATCATCGACTCTGGCAACAGCTTTTCGAAGCAGAAGTGTTCTTCCTGTAGGATGACATTGTGGCCTAACGCCTCGTGTGGCAGCAAAGAAGTCTCGCGATCTTGTGCTTTCCCTCTAGGCGCTGTCGAAATAAACCAGGCGCATTGCTCTCGGGTGAACGTTCTAAATTCCCGTTCGCGATCGGCTTACTTCTGGTCTAAATCAACCATGATAAGCCTAGCTTTTGTATCCTGAGCATTCCATCCAAGTTTGGTAGCGATGATCCTCACGAGGTTTGCCGGAGTTCTCAGTTGTTCCATGCAAGACCGCATTTAGCCAGAGATCAGGTATCTGTCTGTATCAGAAGTCCCAACGAACTCTCGGTGGCGTGGGAAAACTGAGGGTACCGCCAACCGTTCGCCACTCCGCGAGTCCTTGAGTCAGGGGTCGGTTTGAGAGGCGGCGGCACGCGGACCGACCCTACCGGATAGCTCGGCCTGATGCTGCAATTTCTGCGCGGCGTCTCTGATCTGAAACGCCTTGGCAGAATAAGATGTCAGCGGTCTGCGTTTCAGATTAGAGGCGCCGTACACAAATTGCAGCATCAGGCCGAGCTGTCCGGTGGGGTCGGTCCGTGTGCCGCCGCCTCTCAAACCTGACGGGACACGAACGAGGAAGTCCTCGTTCGTGTGCAAGTCCTCGGCGTCATGCAGACGCGGAATTTCCCCGGACAGCGGCCCGCAGACGGCGGCTCAAACAGCGGAACTGGCGGTGCCGGGACACTGAGCCCGGCGAACTGACGGCGCGGAAGCTCTCTGCCGGGCAGGAAGTCGGCGCCGCCATGTTGATCCGACGACGCTGGAGAGGCCAGGTTAAAGCTGCGAACTGCCGGGATGCTGTTTGAACGTCGTGCGGCGTGCAGGGCCATGGAGAGTCGCCGATACGCTGGGTCCCGTCTGGGGTCTTCCTTGTGTGTTTCCGTGGTATGTGATAATGCATCACCGTGATAATACATCAACGTTTTTATGTGTTCTGCTGATGCTCTCGGCAACAAAAACCTCGCCCGGGCTAACTACGCATTTTCAGTGTTGTATTCCTTGGCAGTGGATCGAATGCGATGTGCTTTCAGTGGTGTCATATTTCGCTGAACGTCCGCGCCTTTCCGATAAGCGAAATGCATTTGATGTCTCGGGATTGGGAAAAAACGATGGAATGTTAAGGGGACATTCCCACGCTGTTCTGAAGAAGATAGTTTAGATTTTGGGGGTCATTTCATGACTGGTCTTCCACGTAAAAACCACATACTCAGAAGACGCATATAGTCTTCCGTTTGTATGGTATCGCAGTCGTGACACCAGATTAGGCCACAGAGTTCAGTGTTGTTTTATGGTTCCCGGTGCATCTACCTGTCTATTTGATTATGTAGTATATATTTGTCATCGCCAGACTGAGTAAATGCAAAGGATTTCCGCTGATCAGTACCCACCTTAGCTGTGCAAAGCTCAGCACTGCATCACATCGCGTGTGATATTTGGGCGCTAAGTATTTGGGCTCGACGCGCTATACTCCAGTGCACTCGTGGGAAACGGAAAACGAGTAGTAAACCCGGAGAGCAATTTGCAGTGAGTCAATATGTGTGAGGACGAACGAACGGTGACAAACACGCACACGCACACGCACTCGCGATGCGTATGTGCGTTCGTCCACGATGAACACGACGTCGATCTCATCGTCCCCCACGGCACAGACGCCCAGCCGGGCCCACGCGCCACCGCAAGCAGTCGCCTCGTCCCCGGTGAACGTCCACGCGAGTCGAACCTCTCTCTTGTTCGACACGAGCGACGGCGGCCGACGGCGCCCCTTTCCCGGCCGGCGTTCAGCGCGCGGGCGCTGCGAAACCACGCGCAAAAAGCGTGCTGCCGCCGCCGCCGACCCGCCTGACCGCTCACCGCCCGGCGCCAGCAAAAACGCTTATTAGATGGACTGAGCTCCGGCCGGGGCTGTTACCTCAGGCGCGTCTTCAGGCGCAGAAACGGGGCCGACTGCGGTCTGATGAGCGGACGGCGGTCGCGTGCCGACCAGCGGGTGTTGGCTCCCGAGTGTGTGATGGGTTTTTGAGGCAGGTGGTTTTTGGATGGGCAACGAATGTGCCTGCCGGCCGTTTTTTCAGTAGGTCAGTCTGTTGGCCTGAGTTCACCAGCTCTGCAGCTCGAGAGTCTTGCAGGCAAGCCCCGGCCTGTTTACTTTTCAGCCTGGCATCCAGTCGTTACTCCCAGCGTTCACCGACCCTTTGCGGGAGTGTTTCCAGCATCAATCTCCGATTCCGTTGGACTGCTCCTTTCGCCTCCCTGCAGGCCTCCCGATAGATATAGGGTCGCCTCGCCTCCCTTCATACATAGGGTCTCTGTTGCTCTTCCAGAGCTCTCCGTACCTCCCCAGCTCTACCTCCAGGCGGGACTTCCGCCGCGCGCAGTCAAACGACAGCCAGCCCACGGGCCCCCGGCTCGAGACGCGTGCGGCGGCGCCGGTGCGCGTCCCGCCGCCGGACGGTCGGCTGTGCTGTCGCCACCGGCAGTCGGACGCGGGTCGCAAGAAGCGGTCGGCGGCGGCGGCGATGGCGATTGTGTTGCACTCGCCGGCGCGGACGGGTCGCCGGGCCAGTCAAGGCCAGGGGCGACTTTCACTGTCGGCCAGCCGCCGGCGGGAGAAGTCACCGAGCGGTCGCCGCGGCGGTCGCCGTCCGACGTTGGGAAACAGAGGCAGGCCTGCCGGTGGGCGCCGGACGGCCATGGCCCATACATGGCCGAGGGGCGAGAGGGGGTATTACCCCACGGCAGGTTTAGGGCGCGGGAGAGAGCGGACGAGACATCAGTGGCACGTTTGGAGATGCAATGCGGCGCCTCTGCTGATATATGTTGCATGAGGTCTGTGGAGCAATGCTTTGCGAATCGGACGAGCCGCATTGGATCGGGACGAGACACCCCTGATATTTCGTGAAGCTCTGTTTGGAGACCGCAATAGATCGCCAGTGATTATATACATATGCTAGTGTTTTTCTGTGGTAACCATATGCATCGTTTACTGAAGACCTGTTCATTTTGCTGGACGGCCCGACAGTTTGTTTATTTTTACCTTTCAGTGCAGAGCTGTGGGGTTAACGAGTCAGGTCAAAGTGAGGCCCTAATGTGTCTGACCAAAATGAAAGCCAGCTCTGGGTTTTACAATGATGATTTCCTCCGCATACTGACCGTGTATAACGTCCAAATTGCTGGTCAGAGCGACACGGGTACCTAATTGGTCTGCAACTGGTTTATCCATGCCTGACGTGTGGGAGATTCCTGGAAGAGAGGGCTACATGGAACGCGATACCATTTGCCTTCTGAACTCCGCGAGAAAAGCTAACTCAAAAGAAGCCATCTGCGCCTGAACTCTGTGAGATGAGCTAATGCAAAAGAGGCTATCAGCCAGGCTATCTGCGCCACACATTCTAAAACAAATGAATGCTTTACAGACCTGCACATTTCAATTGAATGGTACATCGGTGCTTATGCTGGTACCCGGCATGTCATGGGATCTGTGCTGGCACCTCTTCCTGGCATAAGTATTTTAACAATTTACCCTCAACCCGTCCCCGACTGGGGGGCGGTTGACCGCCCCCCCCCTCTCTGAAGTTTTCCGAGATTACGAGAGAACAAACAATCGCAGCGCCACGAAACTTTGTGTACCTCTTGCTTGATCATTTTTACACCTTTCATCCAATTTTTGATGTCAGGTCAACTAAAGTGTATGACCTAGGTCAGGTCAAATGCACTTATGTCCCTAAAAAATTAGCGCCCTGTAACTTTTTCGCAAAACATGATATCACAATAAAACTTTGAGAAGTTAGAGATTTTCACAATTGCCACAAATCTGCTATCTCGGGTTTTTCGAAAATTTGCTGGTCACTAATTTAAGGTGAAGCCCGTTTTTAACATCAGTCGTTTTTTTCCGAAAATTGACGGAAATTTTTAAAACAATTTCAGTGTGGGGAGATCCAGACATCCATTTTCCGCCAATGGGCAGGGTTTCAACGACCTCCAACCACTGACCTGAGGTCAGGTCAGTTATATATATATATATATCTATATATATATATAACTGTTATGTATATAACTGTTATATTGTTATAAAATAGTTATATACTGTTGTATAGATCAAACTTTTATATATATAACTGTTATCAGCCAAAATGCACTGCCATCAAAAGCGGCGTTGAAGTACTCAGGTCGGGTTGGAAATGGTAGAATTGGCTCGCACAGTTGCGACTAATACCAAGAAATTGAAAAAAAAGTTTCAAGAAATGGCATATTTTGGAAATAAACAGACTTCCGCGAATAAAGCTCCGCCAGTTGTGTAAATTGATTACTAATGAGTTTTCCGAAATTTAAACATGCGAAATCATCCCAAGAACCACTAGGATCAAGACACAAAACTTTGAAAGGCATATTACGCGAAAATAAAGAACGCTAAAATTAGTTCCAATTAATTTTATACTACCTTTGTCGGCGGTGCGCGTCCTGCAGCGTTGCGAAGATCACCATGTCTGCAACCCAACGTTTCCGTGTACATATTAAACAAATCAGAGAAATTAGGCGTTTATTGGCATCTGGGGACTTTTACCCCTCCGCTGGTACCTTTATCTAGACTTTATTTGTCACAGCCCTTGAGATCCGACCGTTTCTCGGTCTCATCCAGGCGGCTATGAGAAAACATTTATAGGACGTACCGTAATCACCGAAGTATAATGCTTACCCAAGTATAATGCTCCCCCCACTTTTGAATCGAAAAACAGGTCTTTTTTGTCACACCCAAGTATAACGCTGCCCCTAAGTTTTCAGATTTTTCTGTTAAAAAGAAGTTTTCAGATTTTTTATGAAAAAATTTATTTCCGATAAAAAAAATTACATTTTCTGCATTTCAATTATAATCCATCAAAGTCATCATCATCATTGTCATCAAAAAGTTCATGAAACTCTTCCGGAGTTAGTCTTGCATCTGTATCCCAGTTGGGGTCAAGTTGGTCTTCATCTTCTTCATTTTCTTCTTCTGTGTCTTCTTTCCAGAGTTCATCGTCTTCTGTGCCATCCAAATTGTTTGAGATTCCAGTCTTCAGGAAACTCTTGACAACCATCTGAGACGGAATGTCATCTCAAGCTTCCTTGACCCAAGTAGAGACTAGAGACAGGCTAGGTCTCTTGAAGTTTCCACTCTTGGTCTGTTCTTGCTAACCAGAAGCCATCCAAGCCATCCATTTTTGCCTCATTCTGTCCTTGAACGGTTTGTTCAGAACGACATCTAGAGGTTGCAGGATAGATGTCAAGCCACCAGGAATCACTGCTTGGGTGGTGTTGAGAGAAGCACATTTTCTTTTCACTTTGTCAGTCATGTGTGCTCTGAACTGATCCCACACTAAAAAGGATTTCTTCTTCAGGAGACCTCCAGGCCTGCTATTCCAAACTCGATTGAGCCACAGCACAATTTCTTCTTCATCCATCCATCCTTTGGGATGCACATGGATCACCACACCAGCTGGAAATTTCTCTTTTGGAGCTGTCTTTCGTTTAAAAATCACCATTGGCTTGAGCTTAGTTCCATCTGCCATGCAGGTCAGGACTGTGGTGAAGTGTGTCTTTTCATATCCAGTTGTTCTGATTTGGACAGTTTTGCATCCCTTGGGCTCAACTGTTCTACTGCCAGGCATGTCAAAACACAGAGGTGTTTCGTCCATGTTCCCAGTCTGTGAGAGTTCAAAGTCATGCAGTTTTCTTTGATTCAACACATAGGAGTGAAATGAAATTACTTTGTTATCAAGTTCTAAAGGTAGTTTTTGAGAGATTTTTGTCTTCTGCCTCAGGCTCAGGCCATTTCTCTTCATGAATATGTGGACCCAATTCAGAGAAGCCTTGAAACCTGGATCTCTCTTCCTTCTGAGAGCCTCTAGCTGGATGTGAAGCATCGTGACAATGTAGCCACTGCATCTCTGGTCAGTCACCCATTCCACAAGCTCTTTTTCCAAGTCCGGGTACTTGGCTGGAAGGCCCCTGCATGCTCTTTTGGTTTTTGGCAGCTCAACCAGAAGTTCTTTCTGTTTTCTCCACAGCCTGACATTTGCCTGTGGAATTGTGAATTCTCTGGAAGCAGCCCAGTTGCCATTTGCTTCTGCAAATTTGATGACTTTTAGCTTGAAAGAAGCCTCATAAGAAGACCTTTTTCTTTTCAATCCTGGAGTGTCAGTCATGCCTGTTTGGGGGATACAGAATGATTGTCGTTCAAATTAACAACGGTAAATTAACAACATTCGACGCATAGAAGTTAATTCGTTCATTCTCACTGTAACTTCTTTACCTGCACGGGCCAATCAATGAATGATCTCCGTCTCTATTGTGATCAGCGCTCTACGAATGATGAGCGTTCTGATCGTCCCTATGAATGATCATCGCCTCTATTGTTCATAAAGAATGAAATGAGTGACGCTTACACAAGCTGTTCATTGTGAACTTTCACTCGATAAGATTAAGCATTATTCTGTGGCTGAGAAAAACTAAGCGATGGGGGCGTTCCGGCTTGGATGCTCAATTAAGCAGATTTCTCGATTCCTGCAACTTCCCTTCCTGTATTATATTGATTGATAAAATACCACAAACGTACTAATAAAATTTATTACATAATTTGATCTCCCCTTACACAGAATTTGACTTTGCAAACTGGGATTTCTCACATACTCAAGTATAATGCCCACCCAACTTTTAATGTTAAAATTTGGGACGAAAATGGGAGCATTATATTTGGGTGATTACGGTACGTATTATGGGCATATATAGGCATACATATGTATATATATAAGTTGTATAGGCTATACAGGCTATATATATAACATATATAGGTTTACATATTATCCAAAACTAAAAATGAGACCAGTTTTGAGCTCTGCTTGTCACGAGCTTTCCCGCGGTGTGCTTATTTTTATCGTGCGACCAACCGACTTAGAGGGCGGCGGTCAACCGACCCTCCCCCCAGTCGAGCGTGCATGGTGCCGACCCACACTCAGGCGTGGGTTAAGCAAGCAAAACTGGACAAACGGCTTCCCGCAGCCTCACAGAAAAAGCGAATTACACCGAGTTAAGGCATCTGGATTTTTTTCAAATAAAGTCACGGGGTAATAGTTAGGTCATGGGAGGTCATTTTAAGTCAAATAGCTTTGTTGGCGTTATTGGCAGGAAACGTTTTAGCCAAGGCTTTTTAGTGTCTCAAAAAAGTGGTTAACAGTAAAAACAAGACATTACTTATTTATGTGAGACGGAAAATGGACATTTGGTGTTATATTTGACTGTTTCAAGAAAATAGGAAAATGGAGACAAAAAAGTCATTTTATCTGAATGTAGAAGCATTTTCTCATATTTTTTTTTCATAGAAGCATTTCATTGGTATCATATTTATATCATTTCACGTAGGTATTTTCTCAGAAGTATATTCTCGGCTTGAATACATTGCAAATATGCCTGGCGTGCATATCAAGTGAACAACTAACATATCAAAGTCAGATAAGGTCGACTTAGGTCATCCTATTGATTCCTGTACGTCGGGCGTTTCTGGTGTCTGTCGTGTCATCTGCCGCACATTATCATTGATCAAACACGGTATAGCATAAAGTTTTATAGCATCGGATCATGTAATATCCCTTCCAAATCATGAAACCCGTGCCCCAAAGCATTGTCAGGTAAGTCACTCAGATACCGGGCTGCGGGCTTGGCTGCAATACAAAAGCCTGGAAATTATTTGCGAGACGTTAAGCTTTTTTGTTTTTGACGACCAAAAATGAGATTAATGGGGAGCGCAAGCCGTACAGAAGAAAGGAATGGGTATGGTTCTTGTCATTTGTGACCATACAAAGTGTGTTGGCATTGGAAACAAATCGAAAGGTCAAATTAGGTCATCCCGGTGCAAGTGGGATTGAGTCAACCCTGGCAAATAAGCTCTTATCATTCATATATTAATGCTTCCGAAGCACATACGAATGCCAATAAACATTCGAGAACTGTGAAACAAGGAGCTGCGCTCGGTTGCGGGTCTGAAAATTTGGCATCAAACGTGATCTGACCCTAGGTTACGAGTCAAGGGGCGTAATTACGTGTGCAAATAACGCAGTTAGCAAGAGGGTGTATATCCAATCTGCAAAGCCGCCGTAGCAGTCCCTCAGTCTCAAGAGCAAACGTAAAAAGGTCAAAAGTTCAGCTGACGTGAAGTCAATGACCTGAACATTTACGCCAAATTCAGGATTGCAGTATTTTTCCGTACATCATGCTCTATCAGTATGCTATATTTCGCGTCAGTCGATGCATGTCACGATGGACGCGAAATGTTGCGAAATGTCATGCTAGTTTTATTTTTTGGAAGCATGGTGATGATCCGTCCTAGGTCAATGACGACAAATGACGATGAGTTTAAATACTGACGCAAAATATGAGATGTTTCCGTTTCTCTTTTTTGGCTAGTCTCAGAAAACCAGAGAGGGACGTTTCTTTTGAACCCCCGGCCCGGTGAATGAAAAGGTTACCGAAATACTAAACACTATGAACATGCTTTTTATTGTGCATTTTTGTGCTTTATCTAGATTCTTCAGCAGAGATTGCACCTGGCCCGGAATTTACCCTTATTCCCGGTAGGGGGGCCGAATCCGCCCCCTCGGTTTTTTGCTTGCCAATTCCAGAGTTTTTGACGCAGCTTCACAAAACTTTGTGACTTTTCCTAACTATTATTTCTACGTACTGTGACAAAATGTTGTGATTCCATTTTGCTCAGGGGCGGAGCCAGGCAACCTTTGTGGGAGTGACTTAGATCATTTTTGGCCCTGTTGACAGTAAAAGGAAAATGGCTCCCAAAAGTGATGTTTTTAAGATAGAACTGAAAATTTTATATGGATGTATATGTAAACAGTTGAGGAACATACAAATACAATTTTGTTCATCTGACATCACTTCACAGGGTCAGGTAAATGTCAAAAGTCAAAATTTGGTTCCACAGCAAAATTTTCGTGCACTTTTTCAAATGCAAAACCAGGAATGTATATGAAGGGAAAGGATTCCCTCGACTTGTGTACTAAGTTTGAGCTTGATACCAGGTCGGGTCCCGGAGCTATGACCTAAAATGCCACTGCGCGTACCCTACATCACATCAGCCGTAAAATGGAATTTCAGAAATAGTGAGTCCAAATGATTGGAAACGCTGTCAGATAATATTAAATTCATACGAGATCATTCCAAGTGACTCTAAGGTCAATGCAGGTCATTTAAGGTCAAAGGACGTCAGTTGATCTGAAGGAGATGTGACCATGGTAGTTCCCTTTTTTCATGTCCCTGGCACCGCCTACGCTAACATTATACAAACATTAACATTATACAGAAGTGTCATACGAATTGTGCTTCTTCAGCGTAACATGACTGGCACAAGCAAAAAATGTACTTTCAACTTTTTTGTTAATTCAGTTTTTGAAAAACTAATCCTTCTATCTTTGCACCCCTGTGAACGTCTATGAATTTTCTCAGACTTTCACATGTATGGATCAAACATCCATAATTTTTCGATTCATGCCAATTTCATTAAAATCGGTCCTTAAACAACGGAGCTATAAGAAGCCCAAAAATACCCCCCATTTTGACTTTTTTGCCCCTGTATCCACCCTTTCCAAAATTTTGAAAACGTCTTTTTATATAAATGTAGCTTACGTCATGACAAATCGATTGCCGTTTGTTGTGATGAAATCAGACGAATAGTTCTCGAGATTTCAGAGGGGGCCGAATCCCCCCCTCCTGCCGGGAATCGGCCATGCCGTCTAGCCCCCCGGGATGAATGTTTAAATTGGTTGAGAGATTTTTGTTCCAAAGACATCATCCTGCCCTCTTCTTCTTCTTCCAAATGTAGTTACACATGTTCAGACTATGATCAAATTACATTCTCATCACTGGAATGAGGACCTTTTACTGAAGAAAAGTTTAGGGGGACGCATTGCCTTAAAAGAGCACGGCTTTCGTACTTAACCCTCGCCAAACAGGAGGGATTTCGACTCGCACCGACGACGACGAGGTGGAATGGTAGGCACCCCTATACTATTTGACCCCTAATTGAGCTAGCGCCACAGGTCAGAAAGCAATCGATAGCTGTGTGCCCAGAATTCCAACGGTGCCCGGTTTGACCCCGTCATTTCAGCCAGTGACCTTCTAGGTCAAGTCAGACTTTATGCCTGGGAACTAGAAGTCGTTTTCCGGAGTAAGAAACGAGGGATTTGGCGCCACACGGGCCTAAAATCGTTTCCTTTGTCATCTTTGGTGCTAAAAATTTGTAAGAGTCATCTCAAAATCAAAATCATCTCAAGCCAAAAGAGTCATCTCAAGTCATTGACCTCGTTTGGCCTTTAAAAGGCCATTGAACTATCTTAAATGATTTGTTCAGATGTCGACTACATTTTTCAACTGCTTTTATGTCCGGCATCCACCATTTACGAATGCCTATTGCACTAAAAAAATAAAAAAGCAACATTTGGCTCAAAAAACCCTCTGCAAGCCTTCAGTCATGAAGCCATAGCTATATGATCTGTGATGACCTGGGCCGTCCTTCCTTTCAAAATGTGTTCAATAGATGTATCGTCATCTATGCCAAATTTTCACGGCGCTGTCGTGCGCCGTATTGCCGTGGTCCCGGAAACATTCATTGGAAGGTGGCATCCATCCTCTCTCGTCCAGTAAGGATTAAGCTGCCGGTCGGTTCAATCGGAATTTAAAAAGTGGATGTCGTTAACGTACCACCGTCAGCCAGTAGAGATTATGCAAATAGGATGCAATGCGTCATGCATGCTTCTCTGTTGCATAGACCTAACTGCAACGAACAATATTCAAGGTTTGCTCAATGCCTATTGTTACTGTCCAGATTCCCTCCCCAAATATTTTCATTATTGTGCATGCGAACAAAAATGGATGGCGAATTAATGATGCTTCGTTGCAGCCCAGAATCGAAACAATCACAGCTCGACGGCACAAACATTTTAAATTTCCCAAGTAGGTACGGTGGGTTTGTACATCGCGTGGTGATGTCCGCGAGAAATGGAAAACATTGCTGCAAAGCACAAATATCCGCTGCGTGCCAGCCATGTAAAATGTCTTGTAATCAAGTTTGACAAGACGCGCGACGGAACCTGCATGAGGTGCCACCGTGTATGCCGCAGGTTCAGAAGCCCTACATCACACGTTTGGAAGCCAAGGACGATACCACCAACACAATTATCCATGGCACGCTGCACGCGTTAAACACAACTGTCTGACGCTAATCGATCCATATTGGTGTGATGAATGCAACGCATTATCATCCTCGCCAATTTTCCCCGCGCAAATCGCGCCTCCCATTGTAGTCGGCGGAAAATCCCGCGGCGTCACGGCGGACGTGACGACATCCGACTCCGTGACGACCCGGCGGTGTGACCCCCCCCCCCCGTCTGGAGAGTCCGGGGCCGGTTCGCTGGCGGGGTGAGGTAGTGACGCAAGGTAAGGCGGGGACGCGCGGCCAGGCCGCCGTCACCGGCGGCGGACGGTCGGTCGAGGTCGACACCGACGGCCTGGACGGCGTGAGCGCGCGCGGCCGAGTTTCTTTTCGTCAGGCTGACCGTGTGTTCATTGCCTGACGGAGAAGCTACGCTAAATTCTCGGTGTGGTCCGGAGCCGCGTGGGTGATGCGGTGGCGTGACGTGATTTGACGGCCGGAGGAGGGTCTGGCGGTTCGCACGTCACTCAGCCGAGCGGCTCCGTGACGTGTGTGCGGCGTCACCCCGGCCACGCTGACGTGATGGCCTGTTCCGCCTGTCGTTTGCGCTGTCAGTGACGCCCGCCTGACACGGCCAGGCAAAGCGTCTTCCCACTCCCTGTGTTGCTAGGTAGATCTGTTTGCCGTTGGTCTACGGTTGATTTTGGAATGATGGTGTATGTGCAATAATTGTACTGGGCTGAACATCTCCACCTGTCGTCATGGTCGTAATGCTCACCAAACCGGAGAAACAGAGAGAGGGAGAGAGAGAGAGAGAGAGAGAGAGAGAGAGAGAGAGAGAGAGGGAGAGAGAAAGAGAGAGAAAGAGAGACGGGGAGAGAGAGAGGAGGTGTGAGGGAGAAGGATGGTGAAAGGGAGACAGGCAATAGTTTTAGGTCGATTTATTGGGCAATTCTAAGAACTTTCAACTGTGAGATCAGGTTTGCTAGGTTTCACAGGCTGACTATCAAAATGCACACTACATATATCTAATCCGCGGTCACCTAGGTCAGCTAGCAAAGCCAAAGCAGATACGTAGGTGACCATCTGTCCACCTGATCATCAAAGCATTCGTGACCTGGCGTTTGTTTAACAGCTGTGCGATTGCAGCTATTCTCAGACTCCCACAGGCTGCCACAAAAAAGAGCTGACGCCTCCTACCGCGAGCACGAATCCCATCGACCAAACGACACGACCTAGCCGCGGCCAGCGCCCAAGGTACGAGTCATGCGGACACACAGTGCCTGCTAATGCAGTTAACATGTTCTCCTCTTCGCAATGAGATGGCGCCGAGGGCCACATTCATCCACCGAAGAGTGCTGTCCCAGCGACTGTCAGGCAGCCTAAGCCATCTAAGCCTCCTGGCCGCCCAGAGCATACCGTGACTTCTACCCGATCAGCCGTCAACCAGCACTGATCCTGAAAAGTTTGTGCAGTCATCAAGCCAAGCAACACGGAATCCTCAGACTCGTTTCTTCGTCAGGACGGGTCAGTTCGTATTAGCCGAGAGGTTTGGTGTCTAATTTCTGTTCGGTTAACATCCCCGCAGGCTGCTAAATATGTTGAGTTGCGGACAATCCGATGAAGGATGTTTCTGTACGTGAAAGGACGGAAGGAAACGGTAGCAACCAATGCAGACCGATGCTTTGCTTCAAACGGAACCGAAAGGTACCATCGGTATAGCGTGGCCGACAATGAACACGAGGCCCTTAATAACAAGGCTTATTGTACGCGCCGACACAGCTGAAGAAAACGCAGCCGTTCCAGGGTTCTCAGGATTTGTCCCAGAGTTAAACTGAGTCCTTTCTTTCATGACCGCATCGGGATGACTCAGGCTTGCCTAGTCGTGGAACACAGCAGAACAGCATGTAACACGAACCTCCCCGCCGACCCAGAGCCCGTTCTGGACCACGCTGTGCAGGGTCTCAATGCGCCCAGCCCGAGTCTGGAGCCGGGCGAGGTCCCACTGTGCAGACAGAAGCGCTGTTAACCACCCACGTTTGGAGTTGCAGAGTCGCTGACCGTCCCCCCCTCCCGATCAGGCGGCCGAGGAACGATCCGCCCAAGGTCCCTCCAGACAGCGTCCACCCTCCTGTCCGCACTTTGATCAATGCGCGCGATTTTGATCTCTGGCAAACCGCAGGCAATGGACCACCTCAGACTGCGCTTTTTGCGGCCCCTCGTGTTCGAGGCTGCTACCAGTAGCTGTCATCAGCCAAGTGGACCTCGGTTTCGAAACGCGAGATCCAATCATCACATTGGCGGTAAGCTGGACTGGGTCGCATAGCAATTTCCATGATGTTCTTTCACCGATGAGATCCATGCTAACATGCATGAATGAATTTATTGGCGAGCCGATTGACGTTTTCATCATTTCCCAAAATGATTGCCGTATAACGTTCGCCAGACCCACGTTGGCTATAGGTATGAGCATCGCGCAACTCGCTTTTGAGAGGCAGAATGCAGGGCATCTGTTTTTCCAATGTTTCAGTGAATGAAAAAGCATTATGCCTGCCTCTGTGTTGGACAACTCAGATCCAGTCGAGATCAGGAACCGGACCATCGCATGCTCGACTGTGCACCTGAGTAATGCGCTGACGATCGGGGATAAATCTCTGACACATTTTTGCCACGTCCCTCAGCTCTCCCCGAGAATCAGTCGCACCCCCTCGCGCCGGTCAGCAGCTGGCGACGGCGAGCGGCGGCCCAGCTGACCGCAGCCGGATGTCCCCGGGCGACGGACGTGGACTGCGCCCGCCGCTGCCGACACCGCAGCCGAGACCCCAGCACGCCTCCCGAGGTCCGGACGGCCATATAAACGGCTGATCAGATGAGAGCTGCACCACTCGCAGTCGGGGGCCACGCAGAGTACCGCGCCAATGTCGCTGGTGAGTGGGGGGGGGGGGTGAGATGGCGTGGGATCCAGATGCAGTGGGACGGACTGCGACTTCCCGAAAGACGCTTCAGATGACCTGCTATGGCAGACGTAGGGAGGCTGGGTATTTTTTTCGGAAGCGCTGTGCAATCCCTGGCGATTCTTAAGTACCCCGTGTTGTAAATTTAAACTGGATCTCGTAGAGAAACATTCCTAGTATTTTGATAATCCAGTGTAACGCTTGCACCGGCATCGCCCGTCTGTTCTGCAGAACTCAGCTAGCGGATTCCTGAGAAGCAAGATTCTGAAACGCTTCCGACTTGTATTCCAGCAACTTTTGGGCTAGGCGTATGATTATAAGAAAGGCGGGAGAGGGTCATTTTAGGCCAGTCCTTTTTATGGGACGGTTTAGGCCCAAACCAGAATAACTTGTGCAATCCGGTTTGTGCTCCTATTCCAGACTGGCCAAACTGAGCCAGCTTTCTTCAGGTGGTGGCCAGCTTCTTCGGGCTGGCCTCCCCGCTCCCTTCCGAGCCGCACTGGACGCTGCGATGGTCCTGTGAACGATGTACTATCCCTAATGGCACGTTCATTAGGGAAGTCTCCATGGATGGAGTCTCCTGTAGTATTGATTTTGCCAATGCAACACGAATAATGCCGAAATTTAGCAGTAGCTCCATGGTGATGCATGGAAAGAATGGAATTCAAAGTGACGTTGACAATGCCAATAATTATTGAGACCTCCACACCTGATGGTCTCCATGCATTTCCGCACGGATTTGCTCCTGGTAATCCCAGACTTGTAACAGAACCCGTCATCAGTAAGCCTAAATTCCAACGTTACTGGGTTTCACCGATTCGCATCCGAGGGTCACAGAGTCTTACGCCTTGACGAACAGACCTGGGTGATCGCTAGTGATCCTGACATCTTGCGTCAGCCAAAACCCCTGCCGGGAGCTCGGCGAGCTGCGGTGATGCCGGCCATTTGTTTCAGTTCGTTGCTGTGACGCTGATAGCGGTGGCGGCGGCCGCACCGCAGCAGTTCATCCAGGACTTCAGCCAGGACTTCAACAGCCAACAGTTTGTCTTTCAGCCCGATGTAAAAGTGCTCGACCAGAGGTTTCAGCAGGACATCAACGGCAACTACCAGTACGGCTACGAACAAGATAACGGGCAGCGGGTAAGGAAGCAGTGTATTCTATGACGACGTGAAGTTATATCACATATCTCATTTAACATGAAAGGTTAAGCTGAACCCCGTCAATGGATTTGATACATGATGTTCCTGATAGTTGCCATGAGGTATAGAGATAATGTCCATTCTTCAGATCTGCTTGTTTGTTCTTGATTGGCATTGGAATGGTCAGTACGAGAATCAGTGGCATAAATGGTGTGTTTGTTGTGAAGCAATTGGCATGACATGAGCTCTGACAGCTAATGGCTGAGTGGCAGCAAGGCAGTAGACATGTCACCGGCAATGCTCGTTAGAGCGGCAGTCATCATCACTGAGTGGCCGGTCGTTTCCTGAAGGTGGAGGAGGTGGGAGAGGTGGTGCCCGGAGCGTTCGCCGAGACGGGCAGCATCCGCCAGCAGGGCAGCTACCAGTTCGTCGCCGACGACGGCCAGACCTACCAGGTCAGCTATGTTGCCGACGAGAACGGCTTTCAGCCGCAGGGCGCCCACCTGCCGCAGCCGCCGGCTCAGATCCCCGAGTACGCGCAGCTGAGGCTGGACCATCCGGAACTGTTCTGGGCGGAGAATGGCGGAGCTGGACTAGTGTTCAGCGACCAGCAGTTCGTCCAGCCTCAGTTCGACGACGACCAGTTCCAGCCGATCAGGCCAGTTCAACTAGGGCGGAGCTGCACCAGTCGCAGGCTGTCACGCTGCGATCGCAGCGAACTCGTCAGGTTTTCAGCGACGCTTGCGCTTACGCAGTCGTTGCCTGTTATACGTTTTAGTGTGTTGTTACAAGGTGTTTGTTCTGTTGCCCCACTCTCTCTGTGTGCGGATGGCTGTATCGCGCAGCGTTTGTGAAAGGTGCATGTTACATAAATTCTTTGTGATACACAGTAAACTGTCTAATGAATGACTGGGAAAATTGAGACAAGCGGCAAGGAGAAACGAAATGGAAAAGCTTAAACTGACACCAGTACTCAGAAATACGCAATAATCGATTCGCAATAGCATTGCTGGTACAGATCTGAACAAACGTTGAAATCATATGTAAGTGCGAAAAGGGAGATGCACTATTCCATATGTCAGTCGTACAGATATACATATCGAAATTCCAGACTGTAAACTAATGAATTGCTGTCGGCTGCGGGACCGAAAATTTCGGAGTAAAGCACATTGTTACCCTCAGATCACAAGCTGACATCCACACTATCAACAAACAACGGAAAGATGCGGGAAGTTTGCTTGACTTGAGGTAACTGACCTTGAAATCCCGGAAACGTTTAAGATGGCAGAATGGTTTGCTTCTGCCATCTTCAGTCAATGAGGAAAATCTCATACCAATCGTTACATTCCACAAAGTATTAAGTCATCACATTTTGGGGAGCATAGTCGTCTCTCATCTGTTCTAAAGTGGCCTAAGGTGACCATGAGTTCAAAAATTTGATCAAGGCATAAAACAGGCTTAGAAGGCATTTCAGACTTTATATCTCTACTCATCTCCGTTTTCTTTGCGCTGTTTTTTGGTATCATCAGAGAATCGAAAGGGGATTCTTATGACCCCAGGTCCGAGGGAGTGCTGTTTTTTTCTGAACAACAAACCTCATTATAGTAATTTGGAATGACTGATCGTAACACACAAAAAAATCAGTTATTAACGATCGGAATATCTGCGACTAACAAGGAGTATGTTTAGGACGACTATGTACGTCAGCGCTCAGATAATTCTGTACACCGACTTGTATTTGACTCCATTTCAGAGGGAGTCGATTCATATTCCTGTTCATGACTTGCTGAATCGATTCCGATTCCGACTCGAAGCGGTTTTCAAAACTAAGTCGATTCCGATATGAACTCAAAATGAAAGGAGTCGAGTCCGGAATCAAATCCACTAAGATCCATTGGATTGAATTAAGTCACTGGCATGTATTCCAATTCTGATTCCGCAGACAACCGTGTAACTCAGCTCCGACTCCGATTCCAGTACTCAGCATTGGAATTTATTTCGTTTCTGACTCTGGAAAGAACGGAATCGATTTCGACTCTGACTCTGGGTGGAACTGAATCGATTCCGAAGCCGTTTCTGATTCGGATGAAATCGAGCCGTCTGTCTCTATGGAATATGCAAATAATCAAAGAATTGCGGATCGGAAATCGTGTCTTCTTTAAAGCTTTCAATGCAAAAACTGATTCGACATACAGGGCCAACAATAAAAGATTTCTATCTCCGAACCAAAAAATAAACTGAGTCACTTTTTCCACCGCTGTAGAAATCTTTCACGCGCACTGAGAGACGTGCGCTCCTATCCAAGTAAACGTTTTAAAATTATGTCAAAATTAGAGGTCTGGCTCAGTTAAAATGTCATTAGCGGAAGGAAAAAACGTGAAAACAAACATCAAACAAAGACCAACTTTGAGTCTCTGGTTTTAAAACAGCTTGAACAGGTGGCTTGAACAAGCTTTGACATATGTGCTCAGTTTTGCGATACTGATCGCAATCTGTCCTGGAACTGATGCGATTTTATTTACGGAAGACCTTGCTGGGTGACTTAAAAATGTCGCAAATGCAGGATGTCCTCTTGGTGAACTGCTGATGGTTTTATCGCTGCTTTGGAGCTGATGCTCGTGAGTAATGGACACTAGGTTGACTGATTTTCTGTTAAAAATATGGTTTGCAGCATTTTTAGTTATGCGCTTTCATTTCCAACTCTGTCATTTTAATTAAACCGTTAAGTAAAGTGGATTAACTTCAATAAATCCTAGATCATAACATAATGTCATCCAAGCTGACTCCTCGGCCGGATATGTGGCAGGTCCAGCTGTTTAGTTCGCAGTCTGGAATACCGGGTCAATGGTGATTGCCGCGGGCCAAACGTCCTTCGTTTGCTCCGCCGCGGCCTTATGCAGGTGCTGGATGTCCAGGCACGCTTCATGCGCCCATCCACGCGTTATTTTAACGCATATGACCTAATGGTGGTGGGCCGAATCGTATTGACATTTGGTGCAAGAGGATGTAGCCTTTGGTTCTTCAGGGCTGCTGGTGTTTAAACTGGGCGTGAAACCTGCTCGTGAAGTTCGTTCCGTCAAATATTTTCAGACTGCATGTCAAATATTTTCATGTCCGTGGTGTCTCTGAAGAGATAAATGGCACGATCCTGGCCGTCACGTGTCCATGACGAACAGGTGGCAAGCATGACGCAGGCGAATGACGAATGCCGTTACTCATATACATCTCGCTCCATACCATCCGCTCTCCTGCCATGACTCATTTCCGTATCACGATCAATAAGATAGCTTTAATGTCACTAGGACGCTATTGTCCGTAAAATTATGCAAATAACGATGTGATGAGTGAAATTATTGCGCCCATATCCTGACTAAGGCCTTCAACTGCGACCTGGACAAAGGTCATGACACCTTTCTCTACAGGGTTCCTTTGTATACACGCGCGCGCGACCTCCCCCCCCCTTAACCTCAATGGATCGGCACTGTGACACCTATCGTCCCAGCAGCGCATAAACACCCTGCAGCCGCACAAGCCAGAGAGGACAGAGATCATAAGGGTCAAGAACGTCCTGGACGGAGACCGAGTCAACACTTGAGTGACGGCGCTGTGAAGTAACGCAGGTAGCTGAATCACGCTCGAAATCGAAACGCCTTCACGGCAGACCGACTGAAAAAAATCAATGAATACGCGGTCACACGGCGCCCCTTTGCGCAGAGTTGGGCTGTCAACGTAGAACAGCATTAATCACAAGCATCACATAATAGTTTAGTGTTCCCCTCCCCGTTTGCATGTTATTCATGAGGACAAGGCATCGCAGCGGCCAATCTTCAGCATACCTCGAGTAACATTAGGAACAATCGCGTAACTTCCGTTGTGTAACTGTAGCCTAAATCCATAAGACGTGCGAGGTTTCTCTGATCAAGATATGATGCACCGCAAAACGCATTCTGACCCAAAGTGTTATTTATTAATATCGTTAACTCAGCTTTCCCAGGGACGACGGATCATTTTCAGAGTTGCGGTTGTAAATGGGTTTTGAATTCGTTCCTTTCTATTCGTCACCATTGGTATGATTACGTATTTCAAAAATCATTCACGGAAAATTGCCCTCTGGCAGCCTCCCCAATTTCCGTAGCTCATAACTTCCCCATCAGAGTTCAGCCATAACTGAAGTGTGGTGTTAGAAGTTGCTCTAAGGTCCCTTTTTTATGTTGTCGAGCTGATTATCCGTCCTACTGAAAATCCCAGTTTTTTTAATGATAATGATACACGCATTCGCCAGCCGCCCCATTGGCTTCCTAGCCCAAATTTTTGGGCTCCAGATGCGCAATGGCGGGGCAAGGACTCTGCGAGAAGATTGCAAATGATACTTCCTCCGTGAGTGGTTTGATTGCTGACCATGTCGCACCAGATCACGCCGTGCCGATGACTGGATCAGTGTCGCCACCTGCTGAACCTATAGTGGCGTCATCTATGTCCGCTTGAAGGACTATTTCAACTTGTTTCTGATTCCTCATTAGTCTGACCTCATTTGTGACTCATCGGCCCTCTCGTCGTTGTCTTGACTCGTCTGCATGTCCACATAAGCCCCGTCTTAGAAGAGAAAAGAGGGAAAAGAGAGAATCACTCACCTCTTTCCTGAACCCACAAGCTCCTGGATGACATGTTTAGTTTTTTCAGCAGAACTTCCGAGCGTCAAAGCCCAGAGGCCATGAATTTTCAGACACCCCACCTGAGCGACACAGTCCCCCTTAAAAAAGTCGACTAGGTCTCCATAGGTAGGTCAGGTCGCATGGCGTCATAATCCGAATCAAGAACGCAGTTTTCACTTGCTGTTAGAACACCGGTATTTGTCTTTTCCATTTGAAGTGACTTGTATGAAACTAGTAACGGGTGGCGCAGTAACCGCGTATCATACAACGCAATGCGCAATTGACATCAAGTAAGGTAAAGGACGGTCAGTGCCTAGTTTCACGCAGGGCAAATTTTGGTTTTTCCTGAGGCAAACCTAGCGCTGCCAACCGCAGCTGTACAATGTATACAGATGCAACAATGTACCGCAGATGCAGAAAAACAAATACCATTTTTTCTTACTTGTCGCAGAACACTACGCCGGCAATACGTAAAATACCGAATGCCAGGTCGTGGCTTAATTTGACTATGCAACCTACGTTGACTACGTGCGACTTCTTGCAAACATGCTGTTGTTTAAGTGACATGAGCTCATTTGACGCTAAATATGTAAATAAACATATATTTATATATACATGCATAGCAAATTCCGATATCTTTCTCAGAGTGCAAAGAAAGAAGAACACTGAGTTCATTTTGGCGGAAAGATAATGTTTTTTAGCATTAGCTAGTTGTGAAAAGAAACGAAGTTATTGGCCGTTCCGCGGTAGCAATTGAGCAGAGCAAGCCATGGCATGTGTTTCGACCCGACAATTTCTACTCTTGTTTGATTTCCACCTACACGCAAGTCTGTTCTCGTGCATAACATGGTATCGGCGCCACCGCGCGCCAGTACGACTGAACTTACGAGCTGTGGAGATAATAGCTGCTAGAGCTTTGCGACCCACAAGACAGTACGACGAGAGAAAAGAGCTCGAATCGCTGCAGTGTGTTTCGCCGACAGGCATAGACGTAGGAACAGGGAAGGGGGAGGTATGCCCCCCACTTCTAAGGGAATTTAACACAAATCCTATGGGGAAGAACGTCTCTGTCCCTCCCCCTCCACACTTTTCTGGATGTTCCTACGCTCCTGCCGACGGGTTAGCCAGATACTGGTCATCAGAGGGACGCACTGACAATCATACGATCACGTTGCGTCTTTGTCAGCACGTGCAAGTTTCACGTCAAGATCGAATACGTGGATCATATTATACGTAACGGACCAGGCGCTGTTACATGCAACGGACCATCGGACTGGGATCCAAGAAATTTCCGCAGGAAAACATTAGAAACAAATTAACCCGCCACCGACTGGGGGAAGGACGGTTGACCGCCCCCTGAGGTTTTCCAAGATTGCGAGAGAACGAACAAACACAGCGCCAAGAACCTTTGTGTACCTTTTGCTTGATCATTTTTACCCACTGCTTGAAAGTTTTGACCTCAGATCAAGTCAGGCGTCTGATCTAGGTTAGATCAATGGGACCTATGTCCCAGAAAGTTTGGCGCTTTTTAACGTTTATTCGAAAAACATGATATCAGAAAATATTTTACGGGTTTGGGATGTTGATGAACGCAACAAATTTGCTGCCCGATTTTTTTTTTAATTTTCCGGGTCATTGCCCTACCGCCAATTCCATTTTCAAGACATGTCATCTTTTTTCGAAACCTCACGGAATTTTTTGTCACATTTTTAGTGTGAGGTAATGCAGACATCCCTTTAACGTCTATGGACAAAGTACCAATGACTTCTGGCCATTGACCTGAGGTCAGGTCGCGAATAACGGTTGTGAGCCAAAATGCACCTCCGTCAAAAGCGGCGATGAATTATTCGGAACGGATAGAAAAATGGCAGAATTGCTTTACACAGTTGCACGCAGACTTGTGTTTGATTCCGCTTGGCTGGAATCGATCCCGGTTCAGTAACGAGGCAAATGACTCCGAACCTGAATCAAATTCCAAGCAACCAATTACAAGCGGAATCGATTCCGAATTCAATTCCAATATGGCTAAAACTGTCTGATTCCGAATCTGAACCCGAATCAGACAGATAATGTAAATACAATATAACCATAACATAATAGAGACTGAATATCTCGGGGTCTAATTTCATTGGCGTTTGCCTCCTTTCAGACTGTCTCCATTAATACCAGTTGGTCCTGACGCTTGTGCTGCTCCTTGAAACATGAAGGAGGGTGATATCTGGTCTTCTCACACATTCTGAGATACCGTTTTCGGGAACAAGTGTTCAAAATGTTGAGACAAATGATGTTAACCTAACCCAGAGGTAATGTTGAGGTAAATCTATGAAGTCCCCACGTATGAAATGTAAAGCCTGTATTTCAGCGTCTCGTAAAGGTATTTCTGTAAAGGATATCTTCAATGACGAATCCGTCCTGCTCGACTTCACTGCAGCTAGACTCCACGACGAATACAGACAAAGACGCTCTCACGTCAAGTTTACCCAGTTCTTCGTTACTTTCGCTCAGGACAGACTTCGGGCGTCGTGAAGGCCGTGTCTCGACCTCGGCGACATCGACCTCAAACAGAAGCAACAACAACAGCAAGCAAGAGCGATGCCAGACGTCGGCGGAACATGATGACAGTGCGGTGGCCGCGAGCGACCCTAATCGCCTCATACAGAGTCGCAAGAAACCCTACGCCGAACGTGTCAGTGTGTGGCATGGGCGTCACAGGGACGTGTCTTTCGAAGCCATTTGACTGAATATGTCTTGCGCTAGGATCTTCTAAACACATAAACGATGTACTCCAGACCTAGAAGGCCCTGGGCGTTGCGGGATTCTGGCCCTCAGGGTTTCCGCGAGAGGTGGGACGCGACCCCTCACCAACGAATCAACTGTAGTCACAACACGGCCGGAGTGGGGAGGTGGCGACGCCAACAGCAACAGCATGTAAATCAGGAAAACCGACGGACCCAAAAAAGCCGTAGGCAGAGCACTGCTCATTAGCAATCAGGCGCCGCCGCTCGACGTGACCGAACAGGTGAGTGGTCACCCGGCGGCGTGACGGCCAAGGAGGCTAGAACTGGGCAGGCGAGTGACGCACCGCCGCCATCAGAGGCGAACGTGTCGTTCATCGCAAAGCCTTGTGAAGACACCGGCTGACGACAAAATCGGCCTGCTGCTGGCTGTGTGAGGGAGCCTCCGTCTTAGTCCAGGCCCGGGCGGGCTGGGTGAGACGTTACCGCTCGAGCCTCGCGGTCACCAAACAGAGGTCACCAGACAGGTCATCCGACTACCTCGTCATCCGGCCAACGACGCACGCAGACCATGGCTGTTGCTGTAAGCGCTATATGGATGCATGTATGCATTGAATCTGAAATGATGCGTGGATCACGATTTTAGACGAGCTTTTTTATTGAGGTAATTTTTTTGTTTGATTTGGGTGATTTCGGTGACTTAGATGGTCCAGCATCACCGCTGGAACAGGATGCGATGCGTGTATGGTTGTGCCGGTTACACAAGGCTTTCATCCTTTTCGTATTCTTGCCTTTTGTGCTTTGATTATCTGTGACGTGGCTTCTAACCTCTAGACATTCTTTTCGCCCTCCGACGCTCTCTTAGGTTTGGTGAAGCGAAGCTTCATGTTTTTTTTCATGAACTTGCGTCAGCTGAAACGCTAAATATACTACCAGTGAACCCGAAAAAAACACCACATACACACGTCCACACATGTACACAAACACACACACACACAAACACATGCACGTGTCCACAGCATCTTGCGTCGCGCATCAGATGACACTTTTCCCTTGCAATGCATTGCTACAGTGACGTCTTCCAAATGACTCTGTCTAGTGCTCCACCTTTTGAGTCGAGCTGCGATAGCATCGCTCAGAAACGCCACCGCTGGTGGCCCCAGAGCGGACCCCGACCCAGGCAGGAAAGCTGGATACACCGGGGAAGCAGGACGACGTGCGGTTCCCACGTGCCGCCCATGGGACTGGGTCGAACGCCAGAGCTTCAAACGCGGACGCCGCAAAGTCCATCTTCACAACGTTTTCAAGGGAAAATCTGGACCCAGTATGCGGACTCTACTTTTCAGAAGGACGTCCTCGGCCAGGAGTATAATCACGTGGTAGACGTCGGGTCCAGGGTCTATTGTTAGCCTGTGGCCTTGGTCATACTGGTAGGGTCTGTTCTGCGGACCCCCTCCCTCCCGTTCCGGAGCGGAGCGAGCAAACACGGTCATACAGTCGATGAAAATCAAAGTTCTTAAAATATTATTGGTTACATGCCTGAATGTTATTCACATATTACACATATTTGTTAATGGTATTCACACATCACGCTTTCTTGATCAACAATCATGGAACGGAGAAAAATGTCTCATTACTACTCACTGCTTGGGCTAGGTTAAAATTCTAACATAATTTAAACAATTCCGGTTACGGCCAACGTCTGTTTGACGGAAACAGCATCACTCGCACGTGTCGGTGAGGTATCTTTCTGTGAACAAGCATAAGAGATAAACGGCTGTTATTATTTATTATATTAATCTATTCTATAATAATATAGTTATTATATTAATCTACTCTATAATCTAATCTATAATAATATATATAAAGATAAACCGCTGTTATTATATTAATTTATGGGTCGCAAGAACTGAACTTGTGTAGAGTTGGCCGCTGTGGATAAACGGCTTACGTCATCTCCGAGCTTTTGATGCCCACGAGCTTACGACTACGAGGAATCTTGCGAATGTCATGTTTTGGTTTGCGGCCTGGTTTTACACAACTGATAATAATCGGTACCCGAACTTTGCAGTCCCATTGCAGGCACCCTAACTTTGCCAAATCAGCAAGCATAGTTAAAGTGTGTACTGCGATTAAACGCTGACAGTGTAAAATTTTATGGGTTTCATTTCTACGTATAAGAACATGACCGCTCTGCCATGAGTTTTTTCTCTCTCGTCGTTTGCCTGGCTTTTTCTCCCGAGCAGTCGAACAGCTTGAAAATATAGCCCTCCTGACGTGGATATTTGATGTTGTCTTTCGACATTTCCCGTGAGCTGAGTTCATTGTGTCAGCCATACCAGTTGTTCGCGTCCCTACTAGTTTTAACCCTATTCCCGGCAGGGGGGGGGGGCGGAATCCGCCCCCCTAAGGTTTTTTGCTTGCCAATTCCAGGCTTTTTGATGCAGCTTCACGAAACGGGTTCACTTTTCCTAGCTATTCTTTCTAGGTGCTTTTACAAAATTTCAAAATTCTATTTTGCTCAGGGGCGGAGCCAGGTAACGTTTTTGGGAGGCATCTCATGCCATTTTTGGCTATGTTATGGGTAAAAGGAAAATGGCTGCCAAAAACAGAGTTTTTAAGATGAGCACTTAAAACTTTATATGGATGTGTAGCTAAATAGTTAGGCAATGCGCACACAAAATTTTGTTCACCTGAGGTTATTTTACAAGGTCACGTCAAGGTAAAAAGTCAAAATTTGTTTTTTTGCAATAATTTCGGCGACCGTTTCTTCAAATACCAAACCCAGAACATATATGACGTAAAAGGGTGCCCTCTACTTGTGTACCAATTTTCAGCTTGATATCAGGTTGGGTCACGGAGCTATGACCTAAAATGTCAGTGCGCGGACCCTATATTGCAAAAGCCATAAAATGAAATTTTTGAAATACAGTGAATTCAAATGATTGAAAATGTTTAAAAATAATATTAAATGCACAGGAGATCATTCCAAGTGACCCCAAGGTCACTGGAGTTCATTTAAGGTCAAAGGTCACAAGTTGATCTGAGAAACGTGTGACCATGACAGTTCCCCCTTTTTCATGTCCCTGGCACCGCCTATGCTAACATTATACAAACATTGTAATGCGATTTGTACTTCTTTAGTATAACATGACTAGCAGAAGCCAAAAAAGGGTGTTTGCCTCTTTTGTTCATCCAGTTGTTCGAAAACTAATCCTCCCATTTTTGAAGCCCCGTGAACGCCCATGAATTTTCTCAAAATTTCAGATTTGTGGACCCATGGTAAAAGCCCTATCTATAATCTCTCGATTCATGCCAGTTTTATCGAAATCGGTCAATAAACAACGGAGTTATAAGAAGTCCAAAAGTACCTCCCATTTTGACATTTTTGCCCCCTGTATCCACAAATTTTAAAATTTTGGAAATTTCTTTTTATAAAAATGTAGTTCACGTCACGGCAAATCGGTTGCCGTTTGTTGCGATAAAATCGGACGAGTAGTTCTCGAGATCTCAGGGGGGCCGAATCCGCCCCCCCCCCTGCCGGGAATCGACCATACCGTCTAGCCCTCCGGGAATAGGGTTAAGTAGCACGCCATGGGTTCAGCAGCACAGCAGGCGGGTTTCCTGCGAAAACCTTGACCGCTTGACGTTCCCGCAGCCGCAGTACGACATTTGCAGCGGCGCGTGCGTTGAACGGCCAGTAAAGGTTCGCTCATTGCATGCCCCCCGGTACCTCGGGTGGACGGGCGTGTGGCGAGGGCGCCAATCGGCAGAAGTGGGCCCCAATCGCGATCAATGTCCCGACCGCGATAGGTTCCTCAGGCGGCAGGACCGCCCATATCAGGTCCGGCCTCGGCGGAAGCAGGTGGCGCCTCACGTCGGCCGCAAAGGCGGTCAAACAGCCACGGAAGCCGCCCGGCTCGCGCGCGGTTCGCTGTCGTTGGCGATCCCGCGGAACCCCGTCGTTACAAAGACAAGAGGAACCAGCAAGATGTCCAGGTCTGCTGGTAGCCTTAGCGGTCTGTTTGGCCTGTTTATGGTCTTCGTGCTGATATGGATCAACGAAGCCTGTATGGAAGGAGCATGGAGCACTGGTGTTCTCGGCCAAGACGAAATCTACAGCGCTACCATGTCCGGTGGCGGCAGCACCTGTTCCTGCTGCGGCCTGTGTCACCAACAGCCGACCTGCGCCAGCCTCAGCTTCAACCCATCGACCGGGGAGTGCCGGCTGTACGGCAGCGTGGCCAGCTACAGCACCCTGACGCCAGACCGAGACTGGCAGTATTTCATCATGCCGGGCCGCTCGCGACACCACCAGTTCTGCCGCCGGGACTCGGACTGTAAGGGAGACTGCCGATGCCTGCCGAGGTCGCATCTGCACTGACAGACAGACAGTCACCTGCCGCGTTATCTTCGACACCTTCGGTGCCGGCGAGCGATATGGCAACTACATCTCCGGTATGTTTGGCTGGATCAACAACCAGTCTCTAGCCCTGGCCTGCAAGATGAGTACCGACTTTTACGGCTTCACGCGCCTACTGAGGAACTCACGAGATTTCCAGTTTGACCGCCAGACCGTCCTCGACTACAACAGCCAACTGAACCCGGACATTTACCCGCACTCGATACTGCGTCTGGCCGAGGACATCCGCTTGTCTGGCTCTACTGAAACCTACTTCGTCAAAATTTACCGCACAAACTACCACACCATGTTGCTGGAGCTCCCTCGCAGTGAGCCGGTTTTGTCCACCGCTCCCCGGTCTCCTGCAGGTGCAACAGTCTCTCAAGACCCATTTGACGTTTCCTGGTCCGTCTCCCTGCCCTACATGCCGACCTCGGGGCCGAACTTGCTCACGATAAACAGCGATCCATCTGCTGCCGACGGGGTGGTTGTGCACGAAGACGGCATCATCGACTGGGGAGTTTATATGCTGGATGTAATTTTTTTCTACATACGTGAGGAGTAGCCCGATGGATAAACGTCCAATCCTTTCTGTGCCTAGCGATGTTCTAAAATGTGCTTAGGCGGCGAATATGCATGTCTGTGCTACTGTGGGGTTACCGAAATTAAGAAGGAAACAAAACAACAGCTGATTACCGCTTACCTTCCACGTGTGTTGGTCAATTAGAAAGAAGCAGTCGTAGCCGGGTAGGCGTACATTCGGCTTCGTCGTTAAGGTAAAGCAAAGAAAAGGTCAGGTTTCTCGTCTTCCCGACTGGCTGATCTGACTGCAACTTTTTTAGGTTTTCCGTCGGTGCGACGATGTTGTCAATGTTGTCGTTAGTGAGGCAGTGAACCTGGTTTGCCATGAACGTAGAAAGCATTCTTCAGCGTGTATGGAATTCGTGGAGCGTCATCGGGAAAAAATCTAATGCGGTACATAACAAGTGCCCTTGCCATTTTGCGTCTTCGTCAATTCAGACAATTTTGAAACGTCTGCAGTACTCTGAACATTTTTTTCTCTGAAATATAGCAATGCTTCGAGAACATTTCATCAACGCGTCATTTTATTATCGTTTTATTTATCGTTTGTTTCCGTACACATCGGACTGGTGCGTGGGGGCAGCAAAATTATTGTAAGATTGTATCGATGAACACAGTCAGTGTTGTTTTACGTGCTCTTTCTAGAAATGCTGTGCGGGTGTATAACTCAATCGCGACTCAGATTACGTCTCTGTGTATCCATATGTGCACAAAAAAAACTTTGCATCCCTATCGTGTGTGACGTAACGCAAACCGACAGCAAAAAAAATGTTTTTGCGAAGTGAGAAGTTCATGGGTACCGGGTCCCCCGCTTATAGAGTTTGGGCGTGTAGATTTCGCATGTGTAAATTCTCATTGTTCCTTGACATGCTTGCCGATGCAAGTAGATCAAGGTTGACTGCAGTCATGTTGCATGTTTGGCATTGCATTACATTTGATTAAATCATGTCTAGTTTTGAACTTTTATGACATCGAATTCGTGCACATATACTACTGACAGAGCAGCCTACGAAAGGGCTCTGTCTTCATGTGTTCTTTACGCCTTCGGTATGAAGCACCTACAATCCCAACAAGGGTGTATCTCTGCATTGTGGGTTGCCATATCTCTCCGAACTGTTGACAGAAAGATATTTTAATCCCACGATCATTGATTGTGAGTACAGAATAAATGGTGGAACACAAAACTGGTGTATGAATGTGCATAACTATCGCTATAAAGAAGGAAAGGCATACACAAATGCAAAACGCTGAATAGAAAACTATAAATAGCATAGGAATACACTATGTGTTTATTGGATGAGACATTTACGGCCCTAAAAACGATACATTGCAAGTCTAGTTAGTTTTATACTAGTGAGGATAGGTAACCTAGAATGCCGGCCTGTTTAGGGCGCTAGGGTTTTTCTGATCCCTTGTCTACTAGCTGTCCTAAAAATTCTTCTAGCTGTAATGTCGCTAGCTTGAAAAGTACCAGGTGTTTTGCAACTAGCTTTTCCGTCATTCCGTCATTACATGCATGAAGAGATTTAAGAATCACCTACAATCCCATAAGCTTTTTACCGGCTACCAAAAACTGCTGCCGTACTAGGCGTTCGTTTTTGGCATGTGATTGCAGCTCCTTCCTTCATTTATTTGGCGTCAGCAATGTTTCTTCACGCCGCACGGGTTTTACGACCCTTCATCAAGACCGACAAAATAATAAGAATACTGGCAACATCACACACGCGCAAAGCCAGGACATGACAAGGTGGAAATTAAATGGCGACCAGTCATCGAGAGTCGGAATCAGCCAGGTACCTTTAAAAACAAGAATAACAGGAATCCGGCCTGAATAAGAAGCTGATCTCTCCCTGTCATTTGTTTCCTTTGTGCTATGATCCCATGTTTTGCATACATAAGCTAGAGTTTGTCTCTGTCTTTTACAATGCGCCCTTTCTAGTTTGAAAAACGTTAGTAGGAAGCGTTCCTTTACATGTGCCGGCGATCGGTTATTCTGTTCAAAGCTCGGCCGCTTGTCTGTGGGCACCATTATTTACTTGTACCGTCCTTTCAGCGGTGTACGCGGTGAGTGGCCGGCAAATGGGTGCTCCCTCGGACGCCACCCAATGTACGCCGCTGACACGCGAGCCCGGAGGGCACCATTCAGTGACAATCGTCCCCGAAAGCTGCGCGTTGACCACAATGGGTGCGGTGTCTACATGAAGCTCGATAGCGACAAGGCAAACAGTGGCACTCCCGGCAAACGCGGGAGCCTCGGTGAAGCGCAGCAGTAGCGGAGGAATAGGGCAGCGGTCAGAAGCTCCACGGAAGCAGTGCCGAGCATCAGGCTGCCACACGGGGTTCGGTAGAACGTTGGTGAAAGTGGCGTGCCACACCATGACAGCGCTGATGGCCGCTTCTAAACTGAGCGTACTGCTCACTCTTAGTATGGTTTTCCTGCTGATATGGATCAACGAAGCCTGTATGGAAGGAGCATGGAGCACTGGCGTTCTCGGCCAAGACAAGATCTACAGTGTTACCGTACCCGGCGGCGGCGGCACCTGCTCCTGCTGCGGCCTGTGTCACCAACAGCCGACCTGCGCCAGCCTCAGCTTCAACCCATCGACCGGGGAGTGCCGGCTGCACGGCAGCGTGGCCAGCTACAGCACCCTGACGCCAGACCGAGACTGGCAGTACTTCATTATGCCGGGCCGCTCGCGACACCACCAGTTCTGCCGCCGGGACTCGGACTGTAAGGAGACTGCCGACGCCTGCCGAGGTCGCATCTGCACTGACAGGCAGACAGTCACCTGCCGCGTTATCTTCGACACCTTCGGCGCTGGCGAGCGGTACGGTAGCTACCGCTCGGGGATGTTTGGCTGGATCAACAACCACTCTCTGGCCCTGGCCTGCAAGATGAGTACCGACTTTTACGGCTTCACGCGCCTACTGAGGAACTCACGAGATTTCCAGTTTGACCGCCAAACCGTCCTCGACTACAACAGCCAGCTGAACCCGGACATTTACCTGCACTCGATACTGCGTCTGGCCGAGGACATCCGCCTGTCTGGCTCTACTGAAACCTACTTCGTCAAAATTTACCGCACAAACTACCACACCATGTTGCTTGAGCTCCCTCGCAACGAGCCGGTTTTGTCCACCGCTCCCCGGTCTCCTGCAGGTGCAACGGTCTCTCAAGATCCCTTCAACGTTTCCTGGTCCTTCTCTCTGCCCTACATGCCGACATCGGGGCCGAACTTGCTTACGACCAACGATGACCCAGCGGCAGCGGAAGGGGTCGTCGTACGCGATAACGGCAACATCAACTGGGAAGTCAGCCTTGACGTCATTTTCATGTACATACGTGAAGAGTAACTCCTGTCGGTAAAGTTCATTTCTTCGCGTCCGGTCTCTGGCCTTCTTGATTTGACAGAGTTAGATATACCGCTTAAGGAGTGACTCGGATGCTCTATCGCCGCACAATCTCAGAAAGGGATCATGGAGTCAACTGATGTGGGACAAGGAACATGGTTTGTTCCTAAGCGCGTTCTCACCCTACCGGCACGCCGAACAACTAGCCTGGTAAGATAGACACTCATTCAGTGCTATGGCAGGTACAAGTGACGTTTGTGCGACAGTTCAGCAATTTGGAAGGAAACCGATCCATACGGGATACAGCGTAGATAAAGGCCGTTGCCTTGTCTCACACGGTGTTTCAACGGACACTGTCAAAGCTTTGCATGCACAAAACATTTTTGTAACACAGTTCAAGTAAGGATATCAACAGATCTAGAATTAAGGATAAACTAGAATTAACAGATCTAGAATTAAGGATAAATAAGGATAAGGATATTTATGAGACATGACTAGAAGGAACAAACAACAATAGCTGTTTGACTGCTAGTTGTAAACTAGTTTCTGCTAGTTAAACTAGAAGCGTTATTGGCAGTTTCAAAACTGGTTTTTCGTGGCCAAAACAAGTTCCCCTTTGGTTGTTAGAAATGCCGTAATCCATCACCCGGACGCTTTGAAATAATTTTAGCAGCTCGTTGTAGATAAAACTAGTTCTAATCAGAATCCCGTTAGGGTTGCACCAATTGTGATTTTAAATTTCGGAAATGATTACAAGTCAAAACCAGTCCTTTCTTTAGCAGGCCAGGAAATTCCGAATAAAAGAGAAGCTAAGCACGAGACAAGATCAGCCATCTGCCATAGAACTACGACCATAGGACCAGCTTTGCCAGCGAATGTATATGACGCTCCATTCAGCTCTTCAGCTAGTCGGCATGCTTCTTTGAAGTGCAATAAAATGTAAAGCCCGATAACGGATTATTTGAACTGAAATAATCCAGTTTCATTGGCGCTAAAGGGAGTATTCGGTGCCCATTGGTCCTGTGCTGTTGTCCATGACAAGCATGCGAGATCGAACAGCAGGGGTAGGATTTTCCCAAATCCTTCGCAAGTATTCTCAGGGGATAGAATTTACCAGAGGAACCCAACCAACCCAGTCACATGAAAACAAACTTTGGATTTTGACTACTTTGTTTTGAGATTTCCTAAAATTATATTTTTCGAGGGGACAAGAAAATGCAGAGCATTTGCACCTTAACCCTATCCCCGTGTCCACAGAGCTAGTATGCAGTCCTGTATGTGGGAGGGAGCTGATTTGCCCCCTTCCTCCCAGATCTCGAGAACTACCCCTGCAACTTTGTTGCAACTAATGACAATCGATTTCCGTGACTTAAAACGCATTTTTGTAAAAGAAGGTTTGAAAATCGTGTAATGGGTGGATACAGTGGGACAAAAAAAGCCGGAAAGTTACAATTTTTTCCTCATAACTCCGATGTTTATTGACCGATTTGACTAAGTGAAAATGACTTGAGAGCTAACCATTATGACTTTCCTTTCGGTTCATACAGGGGCGTAGGATTCGGAGTGGGGGCAGGGGGCAGTCCGTCCCCCAACTTGAGGCAGTATTTAACATTAACCCCATGGTGTTGCATGAAACGCAAATGAGGTGAAAATCGCGTTTGCCCCCTCCCCCCGATCTCCACAGAGGTTCCACCGCTCCAGGGTTTAAACGCTTAAAATTTCGGAAAAATCCATAGGTGTTTACAGGGCATGGAAAAAGGAGGGAAAGCATTTTTCGTTACTGAATGAACATATAACTTTAAAACATTTTCAGGCTTTTATTGTTCATTATCTGCTTCAGAAATACATATCGTATCGCATTATTCGTATAATGATGGCAAAGGGGCATACAAACCAGAGGTGCACAAGACGTGAAAACTGTCACCTACAAAAGCTAAAAAACGGAAACCTGTCACATTTCCCATTAGGCCAAACCGCAAAGGAAAATTGACGAAAGATAAGTATATACCATAAATAACAATTCCTTTCGCTGTCCTGTAATATTGCGCGCCTGACGTTTATATTTTCCTCAAATAATGGTAATCTTGTTCCACGTCTGCTATGATTTTACACAATATCTGTCACCCATGCTGGTAGGCAAGCTGTCAGATGTGTGCACCGCAGTGAAAAAGGGGCCAATGTCATGGCCGCATGTGCATCAGGTCAGCTGACCACCTTTAATGTCAAATGACCTCAGATGACCTCAGAACTACACGGAAAAATGTTTCCATTAGTTTGAGTCCGATGTGTTTCCAAAACTTCCGGTTAATGACCATCGTTATATAGGGTATGCGCGCGGGCATTTCGGGTCATAACTTGCTGACTCGACCTGATAACGATCTGGAAAGAACACAAGAGGTATTTGTGTGAAGCTACATATATTCCGGATATTCTATTTAGAAAAAAAGCGTCCAGAATATTCGTAAAGAGCCAGATTTTGAATTTGGCCTTCAAATGACCTTTAAAAGTGAAGTCAAGTGTTGTTGTTTTGTTTTTGTTTTGTTTGTTTCGACAAGCACACAAAAATGTTTTTGTGTGTTTGTCGAGCTATTAACATATCCACTCATCTGAAACTTTAAGTTCTATCTTAAAACCTACTTTAGGCAGTTATTTTCCCATGGCCTTTAACCGTGTCAAAAATGGCCTGAGGTGTCTCCTACACACATCGTCTGGCTCCACACCCTAGGCAGAATAAAATTACGAAGGCCTGTCAAATACCTAGGAAGTACAGGTAGAATAAGTGACCAAGTTTTGTGAAGCTGTTTTAAAAAACCCAGAGATAGCGAGCACAGAATCGGTAGCGGGGTACTGAAGCCCCCTACCGTCAGTCGGGAATAGGGTTGAGCGTGCCCGGGACGCCTTTGGTGCGTCTATGGTTGCATGTTTGCGGTGAATTTTTTAGTCATGTGGTGAATACGTACATATGTGCAAACATGTTTTCTTTATGTTACGTATATGTGGACTCTTGTGTGACGAAAAGGTCTGGGCATTGTTTTTAGGGATTGCATTGTTTATACATCTTTTTCGGTTTGTTGGTGCAAGATCGTGTTTGTGGGTGCATGTGCGCCCTATAAAGAGATTTCAAGTTACACCCGCGTCGGGCAGCTTCCAATATTCCTTATCCAGCTAGCATGGCCCTGGACCTGACGTTGGTCTGAAGCCTGAGGCTGATCATCCCGTTCCATTCACGACGTCTATATGCAAGCATTTGCAAATATACGTAGTGCAGTTCCTAGGCAAAAGAACACCTAACATTCGTATTTTGAGATGAACTCTCGTGTGGAGTGGATGCAGCAGTTTTCGCAGACACTTCCCATTTGTTACCAGAATGGGAACAAAAATATTCTGCATTTCAACATTCTTTCGAAGGAGCACTATGCCACACCGCAGCGACGGGCAAAAGATACCAAAACTGCGAAAAATAAAGGGCTTTTTAGTACAGAATAGCGAGGCCGTTTAATACATATTATGTGAATGTACACGAGGCATCATATGAGTCGTTTTAGCAGCGCACTAGCTAACCATGCCGTAATCGCCACCAAATGCATAATCAGAAAAGGTTGTTTTTCTCCTTCCTGGTTGCTTGACAAATGTGCTCCGTATGAATAAAAGATCTGAGGAGATGGTTGGTTGACGTAATACAACTTCCTTTTATGTAAAGTGAAGAAATGTATTCGGTGAGCCGATTTTGACATAGGTTGGTGTGTTATTGGTTGTGTTTTTTTTGTGTGGCATTTGGGTGAAATAAATGATAAAAAGTGAAAAATGTGTCTTTTTACAACCCTGAGGTTAAACAATTGGTCCCTTCCACAAGCAATGTGTTCATGACTGCTGACTGGCAGCTGACTGCAAAAGGAAATCCTTGCTCGTCATGTGCCGTATAAAGTCTCTTACTGGCACTATTGCGTGCTATCAAACGAAACCAATTAAATCACAAGCGCATAAAGTTCAGTGATACGACAGCTACCTTACAGTCGTGAAACTGCCCTGCAGTCGAAAAGGATAATAACAATGCACAGCATCTATGCTGACTAAATACACTGAAAACTTTTTGGGCGGAGCATAAACAGCCTAAACAAACATTATATTGTTCTTGTTAATGGTTTGTCAAGTCCCTTCTTCCGCGAGACACAACAAAATGGTTGCCATTTTAACTATTGACTGCTATTATTATTAATTAATTAATCAATCAATTAATTAATTGGTAATGAATAAATTAATCCAATTTATTATTCACATAAAACAGTAGTTGTTAAATAAGTGACTTAAGGATCAGACTTCATTATATCAGATTATATCTATATGAACTGAAATATGAAAGAAAAATAAAAGCATATTTATATATATATATATATATATGAACCGAAATATGAAAGAAAAATAGCAGCATATATATATATATATATATATATATGTATGTGTGTATATGTAATATACATGCATTTATCTATTATCAATCAACCAGATATATATATATATATATATATATATATACACATATATGTTACGGTGGCACAAATTTATAAAGCTCGGAATACGTGTCTTTCACAGCCCTGCTTTTTCCGCTTCACATGAGATAAAGCCAAATTCCTTTCGTTTTCGAACAACATTCAGCGGGCGTTCCACTCGACGCCTCTATGCACAGATACATAGGTATCACACAACTACACAGCTACACTGCGGAGTTACTTTCTCAGACGTCTGGAACAAGTGCACAGAATTACGGCACCTTTGGGCCCCACGCTGCGTCAGTTTTCTCACTATAAACAAACATACAAGTTATATTTTTCCTTTCCTCATCACATTTGAGTTGGTGCCTCTCCAAATGCTCCAAAAACAGTCCAGACCAAAAACAGAACTTAACCCTATTCCCGGAGGGCTAGACGGTATGGTCGATTCCCGGTAGGGGGGGCGGATTCGGCCCCCCCCTGAGATCTCGAGAACTACTTGTCCGATTTCATCGCAACAAACGGCAATCAATTTGCCGTGACGTGAACTACACTTTTATAGAAAGAAATTTTCAAAATTTCGAAATTTGTGGATACAGGGGGGCAAAAATGTCGAAATAAGGGGTACTTTTGGACTTCTTATAACTCCGTCGTTTATGGACCGATTTCAATGAAACTGGCATGAATCGAGAGATTATGGATAGGGCTTTTACCATGGGTCCACAAATATGAAATTTGGAGAAAATTCATGGGCGTTCACAGGGCTTCAAAAATAGGAGGATTAATTTTCCAACAACTGAATGAACAAAAAAAGGTAAAAACACTTTTTTGGCTTCTGCTAGTCATGCTATGCTAAAGAAGTTCAAATCGCATTGCAAAGTTGGTATCATGTTAGCATAGGCGGTGCCAGGGACATGAAAAAGGGGGAACTGTCATGGTCACACGCTCTTCAGATCAGCTTGTGACCTTTGACCTTAAATGACCTCCAGTGACCTTGGGATCACCTGGAATGATCTCGCGTGCATTTAATACTATCTATAAACGTTTTCAATTATCTGAATTTACTCTATTCCAAAAATTTCATTTTATGGCTATTGCGATATAGGGTACGCGCACTGACATTTTAGGTCATAGCTCCGTGACCCGACCTGATATCAAGCTGAAACTTGGTACACAAGTAGAAGGCACGCTTCTACGTCATATATATTCCGGGTTTGGTATTTGAAAAAAACGACGCCGAAATTATTGCGAAAATTTTTAAATTTTGACCTTGGCCTGACCTTGTAAAGTGACCTCAGATAACTAAAATTTTGTGTGAACATTGTCCAACTATTTAGCTATACATCCATATAAAGTTTTAAGTTGTATCTTAAAAACTCTGTTTTTGGCAGACATTTTCCTTTTACCCTCAACATGGCCAAAAATGGCCTGAGGTTCCTCCCAAAAACGTTGCCTGGCTCCGCTCCTGAGCAAAGTAGAATTGTGAAATTTTGTCACACCGCGTAGAAAGGATATCTAGGAAAATTCATCAAGTTTCGTGAAGCTGTGTTAAAAAGCCTGGAATTGGCAAGCAAAATACCCGAGGGGGGCGGATTCAGCCCCCCTGCCGGGAATAGGGTTAAGGGCATACTACGATATAAGGGCAGCTTTGGGTGGCTTAGGCAAGCGCTTCCGGCGGTTTGCCACGAGACGGACGATGAATTGTTTTTGCTCTTCACTCTTGGTGAGAGATTCATTGCACCTCTCCATCAGGCTGATCCCTCGTTCAGCGTAGTCACTCACAACCTTCATCATCGAGGTCCGGCGTGACAATTCGCTGAAAACGGAATCGTCGTTCCGCTCGGCCGGTGGTTTCTTGAGGACGGACCGGACCATCCCGTACCCTCCCTCTGATAGAACATCGCAGAAGGACGCAGTCCTCTTCGTTTTTTGGTCCTCCAGTTTCGGCACCTGGTCTCCTGTTATTGCCATCCGTCGAGGACGTCCGGACTTCGGCGGTCGATCCAAGTTCACCATCGCCAGCTTCACGTCTGCTGGAACTCGGTCATAGAAGAAAGACGGAGCAAACAAAGTGCTGGGATCGCGACAGTTGGATCGCCATCGCAGCACGGGCTTTCTTGGCAACCGTCTGGCAGGGATATTTCTGGAGAAGGGAGAGGAGCTGAACGTCGTTGTACGGGGCCAGGATTCCCAGAGGAGCTTCGTTCCACGCACGGATTTAAATGAGGCTGACGAACAGGGCAAGCCTGGTGATGTTCTTCGCTTCTCGGGTGGTCAGTTTGAACTGGTGGCGGAAGAAGAAGAGTTTGAGGGCATGCATTTACTTCGCCATCCAGCGAGCGTGGTGCACCGCCCCAGGGGCCCGGATGGACTGCTTTCCATTCTCTCCTCCGAGGAAGAGAACAGAAAGAGTCAGGAACTCCTGGCAGTCATCCCTGGGCTGCCAGGTTTGCAGTACCTTTGACAGGCACTCCAACATCTGTCTCCGAACGTCCTGCTGCATTGTGTCCTGGAAACTATCCTTTTCGGCCGCAACGTAGCAGCTTAGCTTAGTCATGTTGGAGTAGATAGTTGGAGTAGATAGTCATGGAGAGAGATAGTCATGTTGGAGCACCCCTGAGACCTTTTGGAAAGGCCAATATCCGGACCACCCGTCGGACCAAAGATGACGGCAAAAACATCCAACAGCATGATCTCCATCGCATGGTGGCGACAAGCAGCCCAGACCAGCTCCTTCCCCAGATCCTGCTCGACTAGGACAGCTGCGCCTTGGTGATTCCCAGTATTGCTGGCGTTTGTATCGAATCCAGACCCCTGATTTGATTCGTCAAACCCCACTTCTGAAAAGCTTCAATGCAGGCACTGGCTTGACGTTCGCCGGTTCTGCTCGCGATTTTCCGAACGCCCGGGAGTTTGTCTTCGCCGTTCCCGGTGACAAGAATTGCAATTCTTTCAACTGTTTCTTTGCTTCCATCAGCTGCGCTTACCGTCCGTATGGAGCATGCAGGGACCCGCCGGCGCGGACATTTCGTCTGCTGCAGCTCCGACATTTCCGACATTCTCTCCGGCTCCAGCAGACTGAGCTGCCAGAGACTGTCACCTCTGACAGGTCGAACTCCAGAGCCTTAGCTACGGCTCTAGCCACAAAGACGGCACCATTATCCAACAGGTTCACTCGATCTTAAGTTCCAACAACTACCTCGGCTTTGAAGATATTCCTTTTCTTACGCTTTGGCTTTAATGGCCAAATGGATGAAACCATTCGCTCCCTTCCCTAAACTCTGCTCTTCTTAGGCACGTAGCTAGGATTTTCCTCCCGGGGAGGGGGAAAATGTCAGATTTTGTCATACGCCACTGACATGTGACGAAATTTACGGAAAAATCAACAATGTATGTAATTTGCCTAAATCATATATTCAATGCATGCTTGGTCGCAAGCAGCTCATCAGACACCATCAAGCATCTCATCCAAATCATTCTTAACACTATTCCCGGCAGGGGGGGGGCGGAATCCGCCCCCCCTTGGGTTTTTTGCTTGCCAATTCCAGGCTTTTTAACGCAGCTTCACGACACTTAGTCACTTTTCCTAGCTATTCTTTCTACGTGCCGTGACAAAATTTCAAAATTCTATTTTGCTCAGGGGCGGAGCCAGGCAACGTTTTTGGGAGGTACCTCATGCCATTTTTGGCCATGTTGAGGGTAAAAGGAAAATGTCTGCCAAAAACAAAGTTTTAAAGCTAAAACTTAAAACTTTATATGGATGTATAGCTAAATAGTTGGGCAATGTGCAGACGTAATTTTGTTTATCTGAGGTCATTTTACAAGGTCAGGTCAGGGTCAAAAGTCAAAATTTGTTTTTTCGCTATAATTTCGGCGCCGTTTTCTCAAATGCTAAACCCGGAATACATATGACGTAAAATGGTGCCTTCTACTTGTGTACCAAGTTTCAGCTTGATATCAGGTCGGGTCACCGAGCTATGACCTAAAATGTCAGTGCGCGTACCCTATATCGCAATAGCCATAAAATGAAATTTTTGGAATAGAGTGAATTCAAATGATTAAAAACGTTTAAAGATAATATTAAATGCACACGACATCATTCCAAGTGACCCCAAGGTCACTGGAGGTCATTTAAGGTCAAAGGTCACAAGTTGATCTGAGAAACGTGTGACCATGACAGTTCCCCCTTTTTCATGTCCCTGGCACCGCCTGTGCTAACATTATACAAACATTGTAATGCGATTTGTACTTCTTTAGTATAACATGACTATCAGAAGCCAAAAAAGGGTGTTTGCCTCTTTTGTTCATTCAGTTGTTAGAAAACTAGTCCTCCTATTTTTGAAACCCTGTGGACGCCCATGAATTTTCTCAAAATTTCAGATTTGCGGACCCATGGTACAAGCTCCACCCATATTCTCTCGATTCATGCCAGTTTTATCGAAATCGTTCGATAAACCACGGAGTTATAAGAAGTCCAAAAGTATCCCTTATTTCGACATTTTTGACCCCCTGTATCCACAAATTTTAAAATTTTGGAAATTTCTTTTTATAAAAGTGTAGTTCACGTCACGGCAAATCGATTGCCGTTTGTTGCGATGAAATCGGACAAGTAGTTCTCGAGATCTCAGGGGGGTCGAATCCGCCCCCCCTGCCGGGAATCGACCATACCGTCTAGCCCTCCGGGAATAGGGTTAAAGGTTTCTGCCTCCGTCCGCTCGCTCTCCCACCCTTGAGTGCGGTTCATCTTGAGGAGGTACTGCTTGTAGAGCATGGCCAGTTTGCGGACGCAGGAGTCCAGCATCTTAGTTGGCAGCAGCTTCTTCTCACACAAGTGTGGAACTGGACCAGCCGCAGCACATCAAGAGCCCGAGGAAGCCTTGCGGTCCGGAGCTGGGCCTCTGGCTTTCCTAGGAGTCCATTCGCAGGCCCAGAACGAGAACAACATGAAGCCATAACGAATCTTGCGAAGTCAAGAACTGTGTTAAAATGGAGAGGCCCCTAAATATTGCCGAATTGCAATGAACATCGTCACACATATCACCACTGATAAGCGGCACAAAATAAAGCTTGTGGAGAGGACCTGCCACCATCATTATTCTGGGGTATAGAAAGTTGGACATAGATACCTCAACCTTATATCTATATATACATATATATATATATATATATATATATATATATATATGTATGTATGTACATATATATATATGTGTGTGTGTGTGTGTGTGTGTGTGTGTGTGTGTGTGTGTGTGTGTGTATACATATACATTTCAGACTTCCTTACAATCTGACTGGAACAACAAACCGTTGGTCTTCGGTTCTAAAGATGTTTTGTTTGCGAAATGATTTCTACAGTTTTTTTCTGCGCTCTGATGTGCTGCAGACAGTGTACATGAAAGGCCAAAAGAGGCAGTTTGAATCCAATCCAATAAGCAGTCTCTTTTCCGTAGCTCTTGTTTGAAGTTTTGTGCCATGTATGATGGTCGCAGATTTATTGTGCGGAAGCATGAATGTATTCAGGAATTATGCTCCCTTCGCCAAGGTGTTTCCAAGCTCACTTGAGATTTCAGGGGCTCCTTTGATACTTCGACTTTGACTTTTCATTTCATTTTCATTCATTTCATTTTCATTTCAGACTTTGACACGTATGGGCTCTTTTACTTCTACTTCAGTTGCTCAGATAAGCGATATTTCGGCGCGCCCTACCACAGGTGCGAAGGGCAAGGAAACGAGGAACGAGAGGAAAGAGGAGAGGAATAATATGTACCTCTATCCAAAGTGGAAACTTATAAAGTCTGGTTTCTCTGGCATTCCTTCTTATGGTCGACCCCTTGACTGCCTTCGCAACGAGCCAGTGTCACCAGGGCTGCCACTGTCTCCTGGTCCTCCAGAGCCTGGTCCTCTGACGTCGGTCGACAGGGTGGCGGACAACGCGTCTTACGCTACGTTCACTTTTCACGGGCGCTACCCGATACAGAAATTGTGCAGCAGCGTGATCTCCTTCAATTTAAACAATCGTGGATTCTGGACATCTATCTGTCACCAGGGAATAACCTTACCAACGACCTGCGGTCCGTCAGGATTAGCAGGCTTGCGCACCTGAACCTAAACAACTGCCTTTTGGAGTGTCTATACCACGGCGAGTGCCTCGCCTTCCATCAATGAATATGAATTTTCCGTCGACGTTAGGTATCTGCTTCTTCACAGTGCAGTCCGTCCTCCATCCAGTCTGGCAACAGGACGGCCTGTCCGGTCCAGGGCAACTGCCATATTGCTGTAGCACCAAAAGCCTATGCCCTTCTTGCTCCAGTCCGTCAGAAACATCGTAGGCCGGTTCTTGTAATATCAATGTCCTTTCTGAACAAGTTTGCAGAGAGATTCTTTCACCTGCTCAAACTGTCCCGTTTAGGTCCCAGCGCACTTTCCTTGACGAAGATTTCTTAAGAAGGCAGTGGAACAGTTCCATTAACGACTCTGTGACTACGAACAGCGCCAGCTGATTGACCAGACCATGGAATGACCTGAGGTCTGTGATGGCGGGCTCATTCGGCACGTGATATTCGGCGATAGCCTGCAGTTTAATCGGTGGCGGTTTACTATCATACCAGCCAAGGTGAAAGCCAATGAACTCAACCTCCGCCGGCAGAACTTGAACTGCTCGGGCAAAAGGACGATGCCAGTCCTTACGCACGCCTCCAGAAGGTCCAGCAGTGCCAAAAGCCCTGCTCCATGCTCTGATCATACAGCAAGACGCCATCCATTCGACACATTTGATTTTATGATCCTCCATATGATCATACATCCAACGCATTTCGGTTTATGATCAATGTCGATAATGGCACCGTTGAACCGTCTTTTGTATACGTCACAAGTTGACTAGTGCCGCATCGATGTCTTGCAGTACCGGTACCAGCTCCACGGTATTATGAAGGTCGTTAGAGGTTTGTTCTCCGCAACCTTTTTTGATCGGGACACATTTTCAGACCTCAGGGGCATTGTTGGAACCCTCAGGAAGACCCTCCAAGGGTCTTGACGGCCTTCTGTTCTTTAGCGTTTTTTCTAACCCTCGGGACATGTTTTCTTATGTCAGGTGCCCCCTTTGAGCCATAGGGGGCGCTTCTCCAGATTTTGGGACTCCCAGACTCTTTAGGACGTCCCTCTGGCCCTCGGGACGTATCTTCAAACTCCAGGGGCGCCCCTTGGAGCCTTAGGGGCGCCCTTCGAGCCATCGGGTGCGCCCCTTTGGTTGGAACTCCTTTTTTATATGTAGGGTGTCGTTTTGGCCATCGGGACATAGACAACAGGGGTGCCCGCAGGAGCCCTGGGGGGTCATGCAGTCGTAGGGTTTGTTACGTCCTTTTATTCTTCAGAGCATCCTAGACCTCGAGATATATTTTCAGACCACTGGAACGCCCTTACATCCCTAGGGAGAGGTGCCTCCAGGTTTTTTCTTTTTCTGTACTTTTTTACTTATTATTACATTATGATATTATTATTATTATGTTATATATGGCCTTTTATTATGTAGGGCATCATATTAGCCATCGGGATGTTTTCAAACCTCGGGGACGCCCATTGAGCCTCTCCGGAATCTGGGGCGCCCTTGGGGCTTAATGACGTTTAGTTAAGTCGAATTACTGATTTCCTCCTCATCCTAGGGACATTTTTAAGCCTCATGAGTACCCCGACGAGGTCTGGGGATTTCAGGCTAATAGGGCGTCAAAGGCGCGCTATTGGCCAGTAAACGGTATTTCTAACGGGGATGTCTTCGGCGCCCAAGGGTGATGTTATGGCCTGATGGTATCCCCCCCCCCATATAGGCCCCTGGCCTCACTTGTTCATCACTTTGGCTGGGGTCTCCAAAACAAAGAGTGGTTGGGATGCGTCCGCCCCCCACCCCTTCGCCCCGCTCCGTCCCCCCCCCCCCCCCACTGTTTGTCCCTGCCTGGAGCAATAGCATATTCGGCCAACAAGTCCAAGTCTGGACTCGCTGCCATTACCATACCATGCAGGGGCAGGTAGGATGAGAGTTGCGTTAGGAAAATGAAACATAGTAGAATAATTGAGGTGGGGATTTCGAGCAAACCAATAATCTCGAGGTCACACATGGAGTTTTTTGAAGGGGTAAGTGGTTCTCCATATCTCTCGATGGTGCTTTGTTTTTTCCAAAGAAGTAAGCTGCTGAACGTAGCATATTACTGTTTTAATCCTGGCAATTAAATAAATAAATGAACAGGCATAACATCAACAGGACTACAACTTTGCATCTTCGACACCAAGAGGCTCTGATCACAACAAAAGAGTTTCTTCTTCGTATTGGTTGTTGTATGTCCCTGAAGCGCGGATAAGACAGTATTTATATTCCACTTTGCTCGTTTTTAATACAAAATAAATAGCGACAAACAAACCTAGTCTCTTAGCGTGTGCAACAAGTGCTTTAAAGACCAAACTTTTAGAAGCATGCAAGACGCCCAGCAGCCGCCGTGCCACTCCGACGGACCTCACCACAAGACACCAGCGCCACGCTCAGCGGACGCGAAAGAGGCTGCGTTTTCTGGGTACGTTATGCACGCACATACAAACGCTTGCTGCGAAGCTTGCGCTAGTTTAAAGGCTGTCTTGCTTGGTCGGCGACAGTCCAATGTCGGGGTTAGACGCTGACGGGGTAAAATATCCTCGGAGTTAGCCGCAAGCACAAAACGGCTGTTGGAGTGATTTTAATTAGTTTTGCTGCCTCCCCATCGTTTACTTCCTTTTTGCTACGATCCCATGTTTTGCTTTCCATGGGCTAGGGTCAATACTCTTTGCATTCTGTCAATATTCTCTGCCTTGTCTTTGTCTCACGATGTGCCCTTTCTATTGTTTGTAGCACGTCAATGGTTAGCGTCCATTTGTTTGCGCCGGGGATCGGTTCTTCTTTTTCAAAGCTTGGCTGCTTGTCTGGGCACCATTATTGGGCACCGTTCTTTACCTAGCCCTTGTAGCTACGCTCGCGAACAAACGCCGGCGAAGTGGCTGTTTGCACGACGCCACCCATAGTTCTGGGCAATCACAGGGGCTGCGGAGGCACCATTCAGTGAAATCGTCCCCAAACAGCGCCCGTGGCGTTGACCACAACGTGTGCGGCGCCTGCATAAAATTCAACAGCCGCAGGACAAACAGCAACATTCCCAACTCGTGAGTTTCTGGTGAAGCGCAGAAGTAGTGAAGGCACAGGACAGCGGTCAGAAACGCAACGCAAGCCGTGTTGAGCTTCAGGCCGCCGACTGGGTTTCGGCTGAATTTTGTGGCCAGTGTGACGTACCTTAACTATGGCGACGTTGATGGCCGCTGCTAAGCTGAGCGTTCTGCTCACCTTTTGTACGGTTTTCCTGCTGATATGGATCAACGAAGCCTGTATGGAAGGAGCATGGAGCACTGGCGTTCTCGAGCAACAAGACGAAATCTACAGCGCTACCATGTCCGGTGGCGGTAGCACCTGCTCCTGCTGCGGCCTGTGTCACCAGCAGCCGACCTGCGCCAGCCTCAGCTTCAACCCATCGACCGGGGAGTGCCGGCTGTACGGCAGCGTGGCCAGCTACAGCACCCTGACGCCGGACCGAGACTGGCAGTACTTCATCATGCCGGGCCGCTCGCGACACCACCAGTTCTGCCGCCGGGACTCGGACTGCAAGGAGACTGCCGACGCCTGCCGAGGTCGCATCTGCACTGACAGGCAGGCAGTCACCTGCCGCGTTATCTTCGACACCTTCGGCGCCGGCGAGCGGTACGGTAGCTACCGCTCGGGCATGTTTGGCTGGATCAACAACCAGTCTCTGGCCCTGGCCTGCAAGATGGGTACCGAGTTCAATGGCTTCACGCGCCTACTGAGGAACTCACGAGATTTCCAATTTGACCGCCAGACCATCCTCGACTACAACAGCCAACTGGACCCGGACATTTACCCGCACTCGATACTGCGTCTGGCCGAGGACATCCGCCTGTCTGGCTCTACTGCAACCTATTTCATCAAAATTTATCACCCAACCTACCACACCATGTTGCTTGAGCTCCCTCGCAGTGAGCCGGTTTTGTCCACCATTCCCCGGTCTCCTGCAGGTGCAACAGTCTCTCAAGATCCCTTCAACGTTTCGTGGTCCGTTTCTCTGCCCTACATGCCGACATCGGGGCCGAACTTGCTCACGATAAACAGCGATCCATCTGCTGCCAAGGGGGTGGTTGTGCACGAAGATGGCATCATCGACTGGGAACTCAGCCTTGACGGCATTTTCATCTACATTCGTGAGGAGTAGCCTGGTCGGCAAAATTCACTCCTTTGTTTACTGGCTTCTGGCCCTCGGTCCTTTGGTCTTCTAGATTGAGCTTGACAGAGCAATTTGCATTCTGTGATGCCAAGGGATCCCCAAAAAAAAGAAATCTAGACTGAGCTGATGCGGAGGAAACCAAAAAAGCTTGTTCCTGATCGCGTTGACATATTGCCGTGTACCCCAAATATCAGCGAGACGATAATTTTGTCCGCTCTCTCTATGGTCTGACCAATTGGCCTGATAAGAAAAACACCCTTTTTAGTTCAAAATACCACGCAGAGCATCACTGAACTAGATTGTTTGCATTCCCCGACGAACGTCGGTGGCCTGCAAGCTGTCGAGTGATCTGCATCTTGCTGCAAGCTCTGATTCCGTCGGCTCCTTCGCTGTTATATTCCTCACGAAGGCACGGCATGTAATCCTCTGTAGACCCTCCAATCCAAGTTGAACTCCCAAATAGTTTACAGCTGGGAGGCATATTTCTTTTATACTATGGAGAAACAAGCGGTTCCTTAGCAATCTCATCCCTCTCGGCCCTCGCTCCTCGCTTTCCGGCGTACAGCAACCGCTACAATCAACTACTTTCAACTACTACTGCAATCTACTACAAACTACCACAGTCAGTTACCACACGGTGTACGGCTCGTGTAGCAGGCTATCCATTTAAAACATGACGACTGTGGTGAGTGTTTGAACCAGGTTCCTGCGGGACAGTTCGTCGACCTGTTTTCCCTGGAGCGGATTCCTGATCTGAGCTGTGCGCTTCACACCCCGCTGCATTACACGCTTCGCGTACTGCGTGCCTCTCCGGCCATTCAAAACTTGTTACGCGGTGGCGGTACACTTTACTGTCAGACTTCTTGTGGAGGTTCGATGAAGCTGCTCCCGGCACTCTTCCTCTGTTTCGCTGCACCCTTCACTGGCAACAGTAAGCGTAGTTCCACACACTTCATTGTCAGAGGCGCTCTCGTCACTGTGGGCCTTGTCTTTCGCTGCTCATGTAAAGTTTTCCACATTATCGGGCTACGCGTTTTGGTCAAGGCGAACTAAAAAGGGCTATCGAAATGCCCCGGCAAGTGATCCCGTGGGCGGCACTTTTCCAAATGTTGGGATGCACTCGATGTTTTGAACCCTTTTTTTCATACGCAACATGAAAATTTCTGGGCATGACATGAGGCCGACCGGAGACAGCAGGACCGGCGCAGCAAGAGGATGCAGATGGACAGTCGGAGGCGCGAAGGGTACTGCAGGGACGGCGCAACACGACGCGGAGAGGCGGGCTGAGGCGGAGAGGGAGCGCACATGTCGCGTGTAGGCGTGGGAAGACAGCCCTCACCACTGTCACAGAGAGTTAGCGATGCTATTTCCGGCGTTCAGCGGGTGACCGCCTGTGACGGCGCAGGGTGGCAGCCTCGTGAGGTCGCTGCGATGCACTCCTCCGGCCGGGAGGACGTCAGGTGATGCGCTGCTGCTGAAGGAAGGCCCGATCGGAACATTTCCTCCCGCTGTCAGCGGCCTGCAGGATGTGGCGAACGTTGCAGAGCGGTTGATGAAGCGGTTCACGTCGAGCGGGCGAGGCGAGCGAGGCCTTGGGCAAACCGGCCGGCTTTTGGGAGGCGTTCTCACCTGGCAATATTCCAAATTGAGAAAAATAGCCCGCCGCCGCCGACAACTGCATTAGACAAAGATTTGCATGGTGAATATACACGTGATACCAAATATGTCATTTTACGCCCGTGATGTCAAACAAGGGCGCTTCCGCAAGCGGTATGACCTGGCCATTGCGGTAGGCTGAAGGCCGATTGCACGTCAGTCCATCTATGTGGACCGGGAGAAAGAACACCTTCCCAGGATATTTACGTCTTTGGGAGGTCCACACCAACAGGGTGGCTATAATGCCCGGCGTGATATAAATAAAAATCAGGTAAATTAGTTAAGCACACATAGTGCATACACAAATGTTCATTCAAAACAATTCATTCAGTCAGTTAACAATATATACAATATATACATTGTATAATGTGTAATATATATACATACAATTAAGCGGGAGCAAACCTTTTCGCCTGAAGGCAGGCCGTGCCCGGTGACAGCGAATTGTTCAGTGCTGTGGCGCGCCTGCAGAAACTGCGCTTTCCTCCATTCGCACGAGGGCCCGGTACGTGCGGCTGGGGGTCCTGTTTCGTATTACGTTCGCGCAGTGAACCGTCAGTGTGAAAAACCTTCGCTAAGGTCTCAGGCTTATCAGTCTTTGGCACCTTATTTATCGGGCGGAGTGTATGATATTTGTATGACTCATCCGATGACATCAAGCCATTCCTCCGTCTCAGCCCTGTCACGTGCTCGCATTTAGAATGGCCAAAAAAGCCATGACAGTTAATGTTTTTTTTTATTCCGTCCATGTGTTTCCTAGACCCATTTCTAAAGACCAAAATACAGTTACGGGTCTGAGACAAGGACTAACACTGTCATGAGTGTTTTAATGGCACGAACAGGAACGTGACGTCGCAGGTGGGGAAGGCCCGACAGCGCGCTGACTGCTGATACAGCGGCGAGACAGGTTCGTCACGTCGCAGTCCCAAGTGAGCAAATGGTCGAAAGCTTCGCCAAGGTTTTTTTTCTTTTACTTCAGGTCGCAATGCAAAAGTAACATCAGAAAGTTTTACGTTCATGATTGGAGCATGGCGTAGATTTTGACGGCTGCCGAAAACTGTAGTTTGGTTTTTATTTGCAATGACCTTCCGGCCGTTGGATCGGAACCAAAGGCCCAGAGTTGTGAGAGCAGCCTCCAGCCTGGCAACCGTCTCCTGAAGGCACGTCTTATTGCCGCTGGCGAGCAACTGCGTGCCATCAGCGTATTGATACACATCGACATCGACATCGATGATGATTATACCCGCCCAGTATATATACCCATAATACTTGCCAGCCGTCACAGGAATTCGGCAGCAGAGGATGTCCGTCTGTCACCTGTGACGGATGCCAGCACGGGTCACGTCCATCCCTGAATTTTCAGTTACGTAATGGTTCCTTGCTTCAAAGGAACCCACCGGGGTTCCGGCCCGGCTCGTGCTCCAACTATCCGGACCTCTCGCGAGCAAACATCAGGACTGCATGATGCCATTTTTATTTGACTTCAAAACCAATACGTGAACTTACCAAAAACGCGCCTGACAGGCTGCACAGATCACAGGCGAACTGTACTCGCACTCCATCGCCAGCCCCGTGAAACATTCTCTGAACCAGCAGCTCCAGTGGGTCCGGCCGCCGACCAAGATCGTGCCATGCTGCAGCTGACTGCATCGACCACGTTCCAGTCCCTGCCGGCCACGTTACAGCTCGCTGGACCAGACGCAGCGGGTCTTTATTTCGGGGTCGGGGGCGCGGAGCCCACTGCAGCCACGTGGTTTCGCGGCAGCCCTCAGTGTCTGGACCCTCGAGGTCGAGCGCATTTAGTTCAGCGTCTGAGCCCGAGCGCATCTGGTTCAGCTCTGTCCGATCGCTCGGAGGAGCATCGCTGTGGATTACCGTGGTCACCAACACCAAAACCTACAGCCCGTAGCGTCTTCTGGGCCAAGGAGCATGTCGGTAATCGCCAGTCAGGATTTCAGCCTGCCGCCCTCCAGACGCTGACCACTCGCACTGTCCCCGGCCCAACTTCCCGCCCGTAGACAGCTAACCTCGACCAGTCGCAGCACTCCCGACCCCATTTCTCACCCGGGCACGGCTAAACCCGGCCACATCGCTTCGTCCTTGACCGCGCTGGCGTCGAGCGAAGCCGGGTGACGTCACTGCAGTGACGTCAGACGCTAGTTGCAGTACCGCATCAGCGTCTGCAGGTCGCAGGCGCTCTCGCAGCACTCCTGGACGATGGTTCTCTTGGCGCGGCCGCCGGCCGCCGCCTGCCGCTGACCGCCCATCCACGCCAGGCGCGGCAGCGGCAGCGGGTAAAGGTTCGACCGGAACAATCGCCGCCTGGCCGCCGACGCGCCGACGAACGGCCAGTAATCCGGTCCGGTTGCCATGCCGACGCCCTGGTATCCTGGCAGTGCTAGAAACAGATCAGTCTCCTGAATCGTTATGAAATCGTGTGTGGATGGTTGCTGGCAAGGTTTACGTGGCCTAAATAACACACTGGATGAGGATAAGTCTTGTGCAACCATGGCAACGAAAAGACGTCGTCCCCCCTGACTCGTGCGTGATAAGAAGACAGTGTGGATCGTGCCGCGGTTCCGCTAAAACGGCGATAGCTAAGAACGAAATGGATATAAAACCGTTTCCGCAGTCCACGTCGCCCTTGCACTGGACACCACGGGACATGCAAAGCTGTTCGGCCAAACAGGGCGGGATCCGATTTTAACCCGCGCACGGCCGTCGGTCAGTTAGGATCATGCCCGACGGGGGGGGGACAGTTGGCCGGCCCCCCTCTAACTCACGAACGGTTGGTCACACGATAAAAATAGGTACAACGTTGGAAAGCTTGTGACGAGTAGAGCTCGAAATTGGTGTCATTTTTTAGTTTTAGGTAATATGTAAGCAATTTACGTCCTATTCATGTTTTCTCATTGCCGACTGCATGAGACCGAGAAATGGCCTGAATCTCAAGGGCTATGACTAATGACGCATAGGTAAAGGCACCAACGCACAAGTAAAGGTCCGCAAATGCCGATACACATCTAATTTCTTGGATTTATTCAATATATACGCCGAAACGTTGAGTTAGAGACACAGCAACTGTCGCACCGGCTGTGGGCGTGTGCCGCAGCCGTACGCAGTAAGAAATTAACGGGAACTACTTTTAGCGTTCCTTTGTTTTCGCGACATAAGCCTGTCCCTGTAAATTTTATTGATCTTAGTGGTTCTTGTGATGGTTTTTCATGCTTAAATTTTGGAAAAATTCATTAGTTATCAATCTACAAAATTGGCGGAGCTTTATTCGCGAGAACCTGTTTATTTCCAAACTACGCAATTTTTCAAAATTTTCTGAGGTTCCTGGTATTACTTACGTCTGTGCAAGCTAGTTCTACCAATTTCTACCCATTCTGAGTAATTCATCGCTGATTTTGATGGTGGTACATTTTGGCTCACTACAGTCATTCGTGACCTGATCTCAGGCCAATGGCTGGAAGTCATTGCTACTTTGCCCAATGACAGTAACTAGATGTCTGCTTAACTCCACACTAAAAATGTTATGAAATATTGCGTCAATTTCCGAAAAAACGACGACATGTCCTAAAAATAGGCTTGACTTTAGGTCAATGACCCGGAAAATTCCGAAAAATCTGAGATAGCAGATTTGCTGCATCTATCAAGATAAATAATTCCTGAAAGTATTATTGTGATATCTTGTTTTCCGAAAACGTTATAGGGCGCTAAACTTTATTGGGCATAGGTCTGTTTGACCTGACCTAGGTCAAGCACTTGACCTGAGGTCAAAACTTTGACACGAGGTGTAAAAATGATGAAGCAAAAGATACACAAAGTTTCGTGGGCTCTGTGTTTGTTCTTTCTCTCGCAATCCCAGAAAAACCTCAGGGGGCGGTCAACTGTCCCACAGTCCGGGGCAGGTTAAGGTCGGTAAGTCATGCCGTTTGATGCAGGGATGCTAACTCCTGACCTTCAACGTGGCCGAGAACGCGTCGCGACCAAAGCAATAGCCGTCCAGCGCCGTGGATGGTTTATTATCGAGTGACGAAAAAGAAGATCACATTACCTCCGCCAACCTCCCTAACAATGTAAAAATATTTTGCCGTCCTCTAACATACCTTTTAGTGCAGGAAAGCAGCTTTTCATTGATTTTCAAAAACAAAACGTTACTTCGGAAAAAACTGCCATCGCGTTTGCAGTGTCATTATCCACCTACTTAAACTTGCCCAATTATCAATCCTTTAAGATGAAATCGTATGTGTGTGAGTGGCGCGGCTATTGGGGTTAGGTGTGTGCGGCTGGTGACAATGAAATTTGGGAATGTCTGATTTTGAGTGCTTTTTTATTTACTGTCATTTCGCGTGATTTAGGGACTAAGGTACATTGTTCTCTTACCCATGAACTTTGACAAAGGAAAGGTTTTGATTATTTGTGAATTCTGATATAAATGAGAGAGGTAAATTGATCTTAGCTAGCTTTGTTATGTCTTGAATTTGCCATTTTTAAAACCGCATCCTGCTTAGAACATGTGCAGCCATTGTGGGCACCACAGATGCCGGTGTCTGCCTGTGAAAGTGTATAATAAAGCTCATTTCCGGGGCACGTTGGGTTTGATGGAAATTCCTATTATCGTTTGATGAATATATAGAATTTACAGTAACGGTCAGCGCAGCGTTCAGAGTTCTACAAACCGGGTCCGAACGCGCTCAGTTAACGACGTTGGTATCAGCGTCCTAAGACGAGGTTGTTGCGGTCATTCTGACACATGTGGTTCCAAACAGAACGGTTTCACTTCACGCACCGAGTCAGGCAGTGCTGGAGGGTCCGAATGGTGACATGTCCCAATGGCGACATGGCGCGGCAGCCACGTGGCCTTCTGGCCTAGGACCTAGTGCGGGTGTCCGTTCTGGAACCCAACCCCAGTGCTTGCCACGCACCGGACTCTGTTGTCGAGTTCCTAACTTATTAGACCACGGCGGCTGCATAACCTTCTCATACCCGGTACTCGTCACCATTCACGAATGACCGATCTAAACCACTCGCTTGGAGTTATTGCACCGTAGCATGTTGATGCTGGTGCATCCCAGACAAAGTAATTTGAAATAAGTGTGCTAGAGCCTGGAGCTACACAATCAGTTAAAAGATTCGGAGCCTATGCGACATGCTCCGCTCGGCAGAACCTCTCCGATCCCCATCATCCCATCAAGCGCTCGGATAAGGTTTAGAAAAATATGTCTGTAAAATGCCGACACCTACCTGTCACCGACCGCCGGCGTCTGTCCGCTGTAGGCCAACTTCGTTCGCAACAACTACATTCGTTCAAGCCAGTGTGATCGAGACTGCGCCAACCTCCAGCGGTCTGCGGCACTTTCAGCGCGGGAGTTTCGGGCTCGCCGGCGGTGGGGGGAGGAGGGAGGGGGTGAAGGTCCCTGACGGATTGGCGAGAGCTCACCAGGGTCGGCCCGTTTTCCGTAGACGCCCGCGCTGCCGCAGGCCCAGACGAGCATGTTGGTGAGCTCCGACCCGCAGAGGTACGTGGCCTGGCGTTTCTGCGCGCCTACCACGAGCGCGTTCTGCCCCGGGCTCGACGAGCAGTGCGAGGAGAGAAGCAGGGCGCCCACCAGAGCCAGTCGGGCAGGGCTGATCTACGGACAGATCGGTGTCACCGTGAAAATGGAATGACGTCATCGTGAGGATGACGTCATTGATGACGTCATGAGGGGATAAAAACTATGCATCATGGTGATAGAAAGGCGTCATCGTGAGGACGGAACGACACCACTGTGAGGACGGAATGATCAGGAGGGAATCCTGTCATCCGAGTAGAATGCTATGCATTGCGTCACGTCGTGCATTGGAACACAGGTACTAAGCACTAAGGTTTTTTCCTCTTACGCTCTCTAATGTTCAGTATAAAGATACCATACCTCATGTGTCCTGTTCGTTTCTGTTTATAAACTCGTACAAATACGGTACCGGTGAACCCCGACACATAAACACATGCACACACACACGTCGCCGTGATGGATAAGGACAAACCGTTTGGCATCGAAATGGGGTTTCATTTTGTCGACCAAACGCCGACGATAAAAACAAGCCTGTTGAGTTGATTTACAAGAACCTCACAAGAAAGTTGTTCATTCTGTTAAAAATGAACAACATCGGTCGCGATGTTCTACGGTTGTGGACCCGCCCGAGGCCATATCTCAGTTACATGAATTTTCGCTATTAGACCTGGAATATTCTGAAAGTTCTGTGTCTATTACAATGATTTTCCTTCCCCTTTCGTCGACCCAACTTTTCACGAAAGCAGTGCCTTTGTTTAAGGCGCACCCGTAAAAACTGAAGTGCTGTTTGAGGACATTGACAACCTGCAACACCGTACTACAAGCAAACTCGTCAGAAACTCACCAAGCCACGCAAAAGGATTAATGCAGGTTGCAAATGACTCTGAATGGATGGGAACGGACGTGTGCGGGAAAACACAAGCAGAAAAGGAATGAACTAAAGACGTCTATCCGTTCTCCTAGTTGCGCCATTAACGTTTCCCGTAATCCGCAGTATTAGTGGACAACAGACTGTTGAGACTGGCCTCGTTGCATGCAGCCAAAGGAACTAAAACTGTATTCATGCCTGTTAATTTGTAGTTAATTCGTGGTTTCAAGAACATTTTCTAGATGCGCCTGGAGGCTAACCAAAGGACACAGAAAGGAAGACGGCATTCAATGCAATATCTGTTCTGAGTATTGGACATCAAAGAATCGAAGTTAACATTTTGACTGTTCTGCATTTCTTACTGCGTCACTTACGTCTATGTACGATTTGATAAAAAATGACCTTTGCTTCAAACCATACGCTTTCCCTAGACCTGACAGCGGGCAACGTCCTAAAATATTGGCAAATCTCAGAAGAAACGCACGTCTGTTGCACCCCAGCCTCTGCGCGGATTTCAAGCGGGATCCACTGCTTACAAATAGCATTAAAACGCGCGTTCATCTTCGAGCGGTTTTATACAAACATATGGTAAACAGGTAACTCTAAACCTGGCCTACCAACTATGTCGCTATACCTGCTAGCTCGGAAACAAACATACGAAAAGAGGCGAAAAAGAACGGCGTATTTTATGTGCTTTTATGTTTGTTTTGCACGAGACTATTCAAGTCCAAATTAAACATCGTTATATGACTGCATCCAAGTGCACGGAAGAGTTAGACTTCCTCACTAAAAGCTACAACTTAAAGCCTCCGCCTGTCGCCTTTCATGGGCGCTGAGGGTATGGCAGTTTGAGCCTGCTGACCTAACATATCACCACATGTCAGTGATAAATTAATGGCAGGCGCTGCTGGTCGCCTGGAACCGTACGGTCCCCTCAACTGGCACCGCGGAAGAGCATTTGTTGTTGGATTGCTCGGTCTACTCTTCACGCTGCTGCGTTTGCTGGCGCCACTGTACTTACTGCATGTCGACGTTGCCCTGGCTCTGAGCAATGCGCGTATAAGCGCTGAATTACAACAGTTCTGACACAGCGCGTCGAGGTAAACTGTGACTGCTGTTTACCGCTCCAATGGAAAGTTCGTGTAGTGCATCCGCTTAAGGGAACATTTACGAGAACAGTGTACCCCTGCTATTCTCGGGGGTTATGTACTGCCCCCCCCCCTGTCCGCGAATGAGGCGAATTAGCAATAAACCAAACCTTATATTTATGCGGTGTATATAGTACTACCTTTAATGTTTTAGTTATTACTATTGCCTGCAGACCGTCTATGAAGTCAGTAAATGCATTCTAAGTCGCTGTTCTGCAATGCCACTTTTCGAAAAAAATGCACAGAGTCATAAATACAGCATTACACAAATCTTACTGGGTACCGAGTACAGTGCTCACCGATGACAGACACGGAAAAATTATCGCAGGCCCATGATTGGGCCCGGCCTTTGCCGGACCAACAGCATACGCATTTGACTGCAACAATGCGGCAGCAACAGGCACAGGCCCACCTGCATCGAACGCATTAGGTGAAGACACAAGGAGAGCAGATGTTACTAACGCAGTACCGTTGTTGGTATCTTGGGTAAACCCAATGTTGTAAGATGAACAATTCCACAGTTGCTTTTCAGTTCAAATTTATGTTGCTTTACAATCCGGAAAAAAATCGGTTTGTCGGGTTGGTCATCTGATGTTAAGGTGAAGGACGCTCCGAACGCGTGGTTATGTTGGCGATGCAGACATCTTAAAACCTGACGTACACCCTGAACTCTTATGCAATGCTCATACGTTCATAAAAAATCACGTTATATTTACCGGGACAGTCACGGCAAGAATATATTTTCCGGGACGATACCAGGAATATGGAAGCTTTTGATCGACCTGTTTTGCAAAAGAGCTTGCTCGAGGCGAAGCCAAGCGATTCTAACGCATTATGTGATCATATGCATGTATAAATTATATTTCGCCATAATGTACGTTCTACTGGCTTTCCATTCGCATAGTCAGAATTGCTCTATTAGAGGCGGAGCTATAGCTGTCCTTAAAAATTCCTATTTCTATATATACAGGAAAAAATGCATTTTTTCATAACTTCCCCAAAATTCGAGAACTTTGGAACGTACCAAAGGCGAGCTTTCCGATGATACAAGTTCTATTTGCCTCCGACGTTCCGCTCGTGAGTTGGGGGGTCGAACCCCCCGTCTCCCCCGTCTCCGGCCGCTCACGTCAGGATGCCGGCTGGCACCGCAACAAGCTGCGTCTTTACGACAGCAACACGGCCGTATTAGGCGTTCAAATCTGGCGGACTCTTGTGATTCTGCTTTGACGATTTTGGCGTGACCAACAGTCTACTCAGTCTTATCTTATCAGTATCAGCAGTATCAACGACAGCCTAGTCTTACGCCGTATTCAAACTTCTTTGATCTGAAAGGAAATATTGTAAGAGCATGTAGCTGAAAAATGAGTGACATCTATACGGAAATTTACCAGATGATGGCAATAGCGCATTTAAGAAGTGGCGCAATACATATTCCCTACTTGTGCGTGTCTTTAAGTGAGGCATTTATGCCAGATCAAATGTTGCGCAGTTTGGACACAGTTGAACGGTTCACAGTGCGATACTACCAAACAACGTATTTCAACTGAAAATTGTGCACATTATGACAGTAGCTGCAGTCCATGTAATTCTTTCTACCATTTGCTAGAAACACCTCCATCATGAAATAAATTTGTTTCAAATCGAATTTTGTCGTGGTGGCACAGAGGATGATCAGGAAAGCAAATCTGCAACGGACTAATTTGAAAACGGCCAGACATAAATGTGACAACCATTTTGCATCTCATGCAACACACTACTGACTGAATAGAGGAATCAAACAAAGATACACCTCTATATCAGCTGCCCAGCAAGGGGATATCATGCTTGAGTAGCCCTTACGTTGATATTTCGAGTCAAAATATACACAGATGGTAACTAAAGCTGGACTTAATGACAAAAATACATTAGCCGATGATCGCCCAAAGGAAGGCTAAGGCGTTTTTGTCATCTGAAAACTGTTCGGTAAAATTTGCCTTTCGGAATACGCCCTAGTGCAAACGTAAGGAGTCGGACAGCTTCTGCGCATGCAAAATTTACTCAATCTCTACATTTTTAACTGTTCCGCCTATTGCAATGTTTCACCCGGCACTAAGTGGGACATTTCGCAACCATCGAGCTATTATGGACATTCACGATGTTTCATGTCACTTCACGAAGAAACAGCCGGATTCCACTGATTCAGTCGACAATGTATTGCCGTTGTCCTTGGCCCCCAAAGGTGATTTACGTCCGCTGTAATCTGTGTTGAGCCTAAAGGTAGGAAAGACAGTGATTGTATCGTTCCTTCTTTCAAATTACTTGAGGAGGCTGCACAACGTCTAAACGGAATAACGGAATATAGCACGCAGAGGGTCTTTTAAAGTCAAATAACGGACAAATAGCAAAACTGCTGCATTTTTCTAGCTACAAGAATATAACCGGCAAGTACCATGGGTCATGACTGCTACTCACCTTTTTTTGTTTTGTTTTGCTGTTTTGTTTTCCTTTTGCTATGTTCCCTATGGCGTGGCACGAAATAAGTGAAACGACGCTTTTCGGGTTTCTCGTTCGTCAAGCAGTTTTGGTGTTTTAAAATCACCTTTCGGGCAATGAACTGTCATGCAATTACTGCGCCGACACAGAGTTGTACAAAAGTAAAATTACATATAAAAGTATAAAGACATAATGTGAAGATATCACTACGCCATAACGTTATCATACCCCCATTCCCTTATTTATTTGGTGTGCCTTCGCAATGCTTTGAAGATTTCTGTCTTGCAGGATGAATCTTCAGTAACCTCAAAACTGCGCACACTGAGCACTAACCTTTGAAATGATTGAAACTTTCTTACTATCGTAATAAAACGCAACGTCTGGTGACTTAAGCAAAGCCGAGCTATTTTCGAATAGTGTACTGCATTCAGACACAAAATCGAAATGTGTCCCTTAGTTACATTTATTGTTTCTTTATATATATATATATATATATATATATATATATATATATATATATATATATATATATATATATACATGAGTATATAACTTATTGCCCGCCGCATAATTGGTCATCGGTGGGCAAGAAAAAATAAGACTTCATTGGTAGTGTACCAAATTTCATTTTTAGGCAAGCAGCAAGCAAAAAGGGACAATGAACTAGTCATTAATAGGATAATTCCATGTTATTGCATAATCATTATCTCTATAATGTTGCCATATTATTTGATTTGAACTACAGATCAGTATTTAGACGTTTTGTATACAGGTAAGTAGACATGTTTAAAGAAGGCTGTTGATAAATAACAACAATATTGCTACGAATAAAAGCAATAAAACAAATAATAATAGTTTTAAAAAAGAGGTAATGATGACATGAAAAAATGCAATTCAAATGGAGTGAATTATTTGTTTCTGAGATAAAAAAGAAGACCAAGACAAGGGAAATAATAATGGTACCCAGTTTTGACGATTAGAGATGCAGTACCGCTTGCACTACTGCATCGGTTCTGGTTAATGGGACATGTCCAGGACCACGTGGCCTGCGATCTACAGTCGACTCTTTGCAGACCACTGGAAAAAATGGTTAGACCGTGTCTTACCTTGACCATATTTTCGTTGTGCTGAGACAGCGCCAGAGAGGCAACCGGCTCCCGGGATGAGCGTACCGGAGACCCAGATTACCGAACCCGAGTGGCTTTTATCCGAGCCGACACGTCAGCACGCACGCGCGCGAGGCGGCCACGACACCGATGCCTACACCGGCTGATCGCCGGCACCAACGCGCCGACACGGATCGGGAGACATCTTGCCCCCGACGACGACTGACTGACGCCTGACGAGACACAGGGCTTGACCCAAGACTTTGGACACCTGAGCCCAAGAGGCTGTGTGTCCTAACTCACAAACAAACAAACAAACATCTTGCCACCAACACGTGTAGTTGACGTAGTCCGGTTGGCGTTTCAACAGCATTTGCTTTATTTTGACAGCCTTGTTCAGGTTCTGGAAATTCGGGAAGCCAAAGCGTGCCGTTGAACGGGAGCGTACCATCGAGATGCGGCCGATTCATCTAAATTACAGCTGTGGAATGGAGGTACGCATAAAGCATGGCGGCATCACCGCGAGCACTAGCCGAGAAAACAAAACTCGGGCAACCGAACGTTTGGGTCACACATATTAGTGCATTCAGGCAAAATATTCCCGTTTGTGACTGTGCTCCGGTTGGGAGTCATCAGGCCATACAAAATGTTCTTTTTCAGTTGCTGGTTCGATATCAAGGATCCAAGATTTTGAGTTTGTCGGCATCTTCCAAATCAAATTATCGCTGTTGATTTGGCAGTTGAAGTATGTCTCGAAATTACGTGTCGGTGACATTTACTAAAATACCACATTCGGAGTAGTAGCTAAACAACACTGATGCAAAAGCTGCCTATTCATGTGATTTAATTTCAGGATCTGAAAGGATGGACGCATCGAAATGGAGAGATCACACTATGAGAATAGAGATGAGACGAGACAAAATTGCACGTTTCATACAGACGAAAACTGATATCACTTATAACATGAGAATCAATCCGGTTATCGCTGCTGCCTGATACCACGCACATTCAGCACCATACGCAGTCTTCAGTCTTGCCAGGCTTGTTATCCTCTTAATTGCTGCCACCATTCAGTATTAAACCTGTCCTCGTGTGGAGGGCCTTAGAAGCCCCCCACCGGTTTTTGCACGCCATTTCCATATTTCTTTAAGCAGCTTCACGAAATTTATAGGTTTTTCCTATCTACTCTGTCCTTCATTATGTTAAATTTCATTATTTCATTTTGTCGGCACTATGCTAAGGTTTTGGGAGGCACCTCAGACTTTCTTTGACATTGCTGAACTTACAAGAAAAATAACGGCCTAAAATGCTAATGTTCAAAAACTGTAGCATTACGTCAGTGTATAAATATATTACTGAAAAATACACAAAAACACTTCCTGATCCGAACTTATTTCACAAGTTCAGATCAAGGTCAAAAATAAAATACGTGCATAGTGTTTTTACTGCTGGAGGCCCAGAAGTCCCGAGTGCTAACGCATGACTGGGTCCAGGCCCTTTTTACACGCGGCTGAACAGACACGTATAACAGGCACAACAGCAGGCACAACAACAGGCACGGGACACGCGAGCCTGCTGACATATTGACTTCGCACATTTGCCTTTGCCTGCCTCTGAAGAAATCCTTTTATACAAGGGGGAAGTAATAGCAGGTTGAACCGCGCCCCGCGGAGCCAGGAAAGGTCGGCCGGCCGTCCTTGGAGGCTGGTGGAGGGTCAGAAGGACTGGGGATCTTTCGTGAAGAGCCAGATTTAGCAGTGCCTCAGCGGTTGTCTTATGACACTTGGTCGATTCCAGTGACTTCGTGCATTTTTCGACAGCTGCGACTCAGTCCGTGCAGCCACATTTGTGTCCCATAAAACTCCGGTTTTATAATCAGCCCCCGAAGAACGGTTCATGTGTTTACTATGCAGCGCCAAGGATATGAAGAGCATCTGTCATCGTTTTCTTCTTTTGGGCAGAGGCACGGTAAACAAGAGAACTGTTCGTTCTCTAGAACAAAGATTGAGTAGATTTTCTCCGTACTTTTTGTTTTACACCGTTTCTTTTTGTCGTTTCGCCATGGGATGTAGCAGATACTGTGATCTCAGATTTCCCTGGAGTTTTTACATAACACATCAGTAACAAATGAGAGCTCGTGCGGACTCGGCACGTTTGCAAAATACGTCTCATTTGTTCATTTTCAGTTAAATTACTTCAATTCCGCCATCTTCTCGTGCTTTCAAATGACGTCACCAGTTCCTGCATCGACAGAGCGCCTAACCGATGCGTGGTGAATGTGATAGGACATTCTGGACTGCATCTTCGCCAGAGGTGTAATTACATGGATTGGGTTACAAGCGTCCAATCTGCCGTGACTGCATCCTGTATGAAGGGATTATAATAAGCCTATAATGTTAACATTTCGCAATGTTTCAATTCATTCACAAGCCGTTAACAAACAGATAATTTTTGCGACCTCATATCGTTCCGTTTCATATGTGTTCAGTGCGCCGGGCGACTAGCGGTGCCAATTATTTCATGATTTTGCACCTTTAGTTGCTTTGACGTTTCATTTATGTGTGGGGTGAAGGTACATACAGGCCATTCATTTATGAGCACTTGTGTAAGCGCTTTGTGGGCGTGTGAGCATGGGATATGCACTGCTTTGTGAGCAGAGCGGTGCATACATTGTGCAACTTTTCACCGAACCGCGTATTTCATGAGATATCCACATGTAAAATGTTCACCACCTGTCTTGAACATATTATGATACAAATAAAGGTGTGACAGGTGACTATACAAGTGTGCATTTGAATGATTTTGCTCTCGGTATGACGATGATATGAATGATGATGCTTTCGGTAGTTAATCTTTGCATGACAATGCAATCAAATGACTTCTGCTAGGCATCTCAACGTAAGGTGGTGCCATTTTAGAACGCTTGACCGCCGAGCCACAGGCCCACGGCGCCGGTCCGTCCCGTAGCGGCGGCCCGGCGACGGCTCTCCATCTGGCACGGCGCGGGGGGGGGTTGGGAGGGGTCGCCGCAGACGAGGGGTTTATGCCCCGCCCAGTTCGTTCAGCTGAGCAAACCAAAGGCTTTGTAATACCGTGCGACCAGATTCAACTAGGGCTGGACCTCGAGCGTTGGCCACGAAATCTATATTCGACTAGGTTGGGCCCGTAACAGAGAAACCAATTTCCAAAGTGAAAAAATCGGAATATAGACATGACTGACAACAGCGATCTCTACTTGTGTCACGTTTCAGGTCGACGTCAGATCGGGCCACCGAGCTATATGACATAAAATGCCCGGACGTGTACCCCAAATCACGACGATCATAAACATGACATTAAGGGGCGCAACAAATTCAAAAGATTGCAATCGTTTTAAACACCATGATATGAGCTCCAAGCCATTTTCTATGACTTAAAAGCCACGTGAGATCATCGGAAAATGAAAGTCTCAAAATGATCGAATGAAAATGCAACCATGGCAACCTCCGTTTTTCATGTCGCTGGCATTGTTTATGCTTACATTATGCAAACAATACAATTTGATTTGCACTTCTCAAGTATAAAATATCAAATGCAAGCTAACAAAATTAAATATCTATCTAAAATCTTTATTCAGTGAAAAAGCATGCCATCCCTATTCCAAGGCCTGGGAACGCCTTTGAATTCTGAGAGAATTCCTTAAAAAAATTAATAGCCTAGAAGGAGAGCCTCGCCGATCAGCTCTCGATTCACACCAAATGCATGAAAATCAGCTAATAAACATCGGAGTGATAACAAACAAGGAATGCCTCATTTCTGCTCTATTTGTCCCCGGTATCCCGACCCATTATCATATTTTCATAGTCGGTATTTACAAAAATGTGATGGAATATGTGAAATGTGATGGATTACAAAAATTACGTGATGGAAAACTGACTGTCATTTTTGCGATCAAATCGGACAGGTAGTTCTTGAGATCTCAGGGAGGGCCAAATAAGTCGTCTGCCTAATACGGGGATGTGTCCATGCGTTATGTGCACGGGAATAGGGAACGAAAAGGAGCCCTATGTGTGCGACAGACCACTTTTGAAATTTCTTGGAATACGACTGCGTTCGCGAATAATTTTTCGCTTGCGTTCACTTGCTCGAAAGAAGCATATGCCACCAACACAGGAGACTTGGTCAGTCGGATTCTGCAAGCACCTAGTATTGATATATCAGATGTTTATGAAAATAAGGCATATTGTAAGGCTTGTATGATACGCTGGAAACACTGAGCGTAAGTTGTGAAAAAAGAACATCAGTGGCGTCTTTAGGAGAGCAAAGGGCGGTAAACGGTCGATTTACGTCGTTAGGCATGCGACGCTCTAGGTACTTACTTTTTTCCAATGTTAACTTTTTGCGCTGCGTTCCTAGGGGGTGCGTAGGTCAAATGGTTAACCGAAAACTGGCCTGGCATTTTTAGAAGACGGGTAACTCTCGTATGGTTTTTTCGTGTTCCCCTTCCCCCCTTCTCCTTCGCCTGTCCCAAACAAAACCCATCCAGGGTGAAGGCGTTTTCGGCCATTTTAAAGAATGTACCTGTCATTGATATCCGTGACAATTTGACACCTCTTTGGAACCAATATATTTTTCATTGCGGATTTCTGAGACTATTTAAAACTCTCATTATTCAAAGCTGCTAACATTATCGCAACCCTATTTCGGATGCATGGAAAGTGACAGGCTTTTATTTCATGCACGCTGGTAGCGTTCTAAATGCAAACAGGTTGTCTCACCGCGTTGGTGAACAGAATCTGATGAGCCGTAGTTCCTCATAGGACAACGGCAGCTCCCTGGAAATTGTCTGTCTCCGTTTTACCTTGCTATTGCCTGAAGGCCTGAAGCAGTTGAGAGAGGGATAATGCGCCTGTCTGAAGGTTGACAAGTCTTGCAGAGAACGTTGTGCGACATGGTGATGGTTACTCAACGTGTTACGATTTGCAGAGTCCCTAAAATAAAGTTGTCGTCAGGAACCACTGAACGACATTTGACTGCTTCGTTTCAAATTCTTTTTCTTTCGCTAGTTTTCTTTCTTTCCTCTCTTTCTTTGTTCATTCCCTTATTTCTTCCTAAATTCTTTCTTTCGTTAGTCAAATTCGGTTTCCCAAAGGAATGGGTTTTCTTTGCGAGGTAACGAGCAAACCATGGACGTCTGAAAGCATGCACCAAAGCTCAAATTACAGTGCACTGAACGTCAACAACTATTAACTCGACCAGTTCACAGCTCAATGCTGTTTTCAAGAAGACTCTAGACAGTAAATTTGTTCATGATGTTTACGCTGCTGTTCGACATCTTGTCGCCCGAGTGGTGCATTAACAGCACCGTCGTAAACGTCACGTAAAGAGTGACATTAACCCTCGCCCAGCGCACCCAGCGGAGAGGGGCCCTTAAACGATCAATCCCTTGCTATCTTCAACGATCAGATCATAGCGGAGGCAACGCTTTTCCGATTGACCCCATCGGCTTGCTCCGCAGTTGATTGAATATGGCAGAAACCATGACATGAATCGCCAAGGATGCTTTAATGCTGATTGAGTCATTGTAAAGTACCCATCGTCAATTTTCAATTATCTTTATAGTAAATACAGCTAAATAGCTCATCTCGTTCAGGCATATCTCTGATGCAGTTTGTCATGTTTGTCAGTCAGCCGCCTGGGACGCATGCCGAGCGCGGTCGGTATTTTACGTCTCTTGAAATCTACCTCCATGTTTAAAAACACTGTTATGAATTTTTATCATGCCTTGATGCCTTTCGCAGTACGAACGGATCCTAGTCGATCTAACCGAAAACGCCCGGTCTTCGGGCAACGCATTCCCATCGGATTTCGTTAGCTTCGCTCACTCGGCGTTAACGCTTTCACAATACATTTCCGATAAGAACTAATGGCTAGGTAGCTCAAAGAAAATATGTGCCATTTCAGGCAGGGGTGCCGTTTTGTTTAAATGAATGACAACGCCGAGCCGAGAGACGGACAACCTTACCTCCTCCCCCCCTACCAAATGTAGCTTCTGAACGGGTTTAGCCCACTTCATTTTGACCTAGGGCAGTTTTTAAATTTTTTATTGTTTTTGAAATATATCAAATATGTGAAATCAAATCAAACCAACCAAACGAAATAAAAAATATCAAACAACAACAAAAATACAACAAATAACGGGCAAACACACATATATATATGTATATATGTATATATACATATACATATGTATATATATATACATATACATATATATGTATGGGAGATTTTGGTAAAATTAGAAGGCAGGTATTTGGGAGATCGCTGTTTCTTGGCAATAGGGTGTTGAAAATGCACCCAAACACAACGTACATATTGCCGCACGTGCATAACGGAGATACTGCCTGCATCTCGCTCGTCAATATTGCAGGTTTGAAATCATCGCATTACTGGTACCGGACAGTGTCCGGTATTAACGGAATGGTTTCTATACGTTTTAAACCTTGATGCCCTCACATTGCCAAGACCCTCGTTTAACATGGGAAGGCTTCTTACCTCGCCAGGAGGCCTACTCGCCACCAGCTTCCAGATCTGCCGCTCCCTCTGACTGGACGTCCTTCGCCTTTCCAGGAGGCTCCATGTCGCCACAACAGGCCATTTCACAACCACAGGAGGCCCAAGCCACAACTCTGCTAACTCTCAGTCCACATCTCATCTCATCTCATTTCACATCTCATTCCATCTCATCTCAAAGTCTACAACTCTGCGGGAGGCTCCTCACCACCAAAGAAATCTCTCAACGCCACAAGAGGCTTACACTTACCAACAGAGCAGATCTCTTCGTCTCACAAGCCAATTTGCCGCCACGAATGCAGGTGTTATCAATACAGGAGGCTGTTTTTCGTCACAAAGACGCTTTAATTGCCAGAGAAGGCTATTTCATCGCCAAAGGAGGCCCCCTCATTGCCCTGGGAGGCTTTCCCCATAACAGGAGGTCTCTCCACATCACGGGCTGTGGCGCACCCAAAAACTTTATGAAGTTTTCCCGAACACCATAGGACGCCGGGTGAGCACAAAAGGAGGCCCTCTGAGCGCCACTGGAGGCCCCTGTAGCGCGGCGGGGGATCCCTATAAGTCGGCGTGGCCCCAAAGTCAAAGAAGCTCCCGACACCTAGGAAGCCCAGTACCACCTCCCCCGCCCCCACACCCTCCCCCACTGCCACACTCTTGGATCAGTGACGTTGTCCGTGTTTTTCTACGGCATCTGCATTTATTTTTTTTTCATTTGAAAAGCATGGAAGCACGAAAGAACTGGCGGGCTAGCTGGAGCCTCATAACCCATGGTTTGGCCATTATTATTGCGATAAATATGGCTAAATGACCACAGATAGTTGACTTAGCAGTATCACTACAAAACAGCCCTGCCTACGATGAGTAATTAGTTCGGTATAAGGTTAGGTACTTAATACGCAATGCTTCATACTTCATGCGTAATTAGCTGGTTAGATGCTTCATAAAAATCATGTCATTATGAATTCTTCCTGCAGACGACAATCAGGTACGCTGAATAACATCAGGAGCCATGACGCAGCATGCCGAACACTGGCGCCTGACGGCGGCAGCGGCAACTGCGACTCGGCAAGTCGACTACAGGCGCAGGAGTGTCGGGCTGTGGGCGATAACATTGTTTGGCTGTGCGAAATTACCAAGCTGTACCCGGTGTAACCCAAATCCGAAATTTATTCCTAAAGATTATTGTGGACAAAGGAACAGTCAGATAAGCAATCAACATGACACATCATATATTTAAAGGTGGTGTTTCGTTGGAATGTCTTTTGGCTAACTTGCGTCTGTGCAGAGACAAGGTATGACTGATTTTAAACAAGTGTCCGATATCACCTAGATTCTCCCGATATATATATATATATATATATATATATATATATATATATATATGTGTGTGTATATATATATATGCATCTCGATTCTACGCCAAATACTTATGATTCAAGATGGTTAAAAAACAGCGTCGGTAGGGCTCAGAGGAACATTAGTAGGGCCCAAATCAACAATGGTGGGACTTGGACCCTAAAGGGAACGACACCAGTGATTTCAGGTCATCGCGTTCTGCTCCAGGTCCAATACTGACGTCCGTTTACATCACAGTCACTTGAGTCTGTCAGGAACTAATCTTGAGTGTCTGGTTCGGTTTAGCACGATTGGGCATGGCTTGGAAGACACTCTCCACCACTTAACGTAACAGATACAACCTTCAAGCATCTGTAACCAGGGGCGACGGGGCGAGAAGCCGGACGATGCGGTCAGCTGCCGGATATTTGCCATCAGCGCCATAACGGCGAGTTTCGGAACTAATCGGCTTAAGACGGCCCGGGATGTGTGGAGGACGCGCTCTGGCGAGAATGAAAATTTTGTTTGTATTGGAAAGGCAAAAATGAAACAATTTTATTATTTACGCAGTCAGACAAAAACGCCTTTATCATATGTCTATGCGACCACTGTAATCAGTTCGCATTTGATGAAAAACGTCCACCTGGCTTAAATATTTTGTCTGATAATGTTTGCTAAATACCCAATACCTTCACCATCACGAACACGGCAGTGATGCGCGGACTCATCGAAATCAAATGTTCATGAAGAGAGCGTTTAGTGGAAAACGATGCGTGGTTATTTACTGGGACAGAAATGCATGCGGTTTCAGGCGACTTGCTTTTTATTATCGCAGCCTTTTATTGACCAGATTTACCGTCACAGTACCCAGCATGAACAATGCCTACACAAAGATTACCACATCATGCACCTGCCAATTGTCTGTCAAGCACTCTGTCACGTACGCACAGGACCAGACTCGATTTGCGCAAAATGACCGAGAAACAAGATCCGTTTCTGCCGCGAAGAAATTCTCCTTTTGCCGTATGCCTTAGAAAAACTACGAAATTTTGGACGTCTATGATAACATTTCCAGCATGGCATTTGTAAACAAATTTTGCTCATAACAGAACACGCGAGATGGCAACAAGATTTCCAATACAAATATGATATTTGCTGTTGTCTTATTCCACTATTATCTCTTGATGACCTGGTAGCCCCAGGTCACCACGAGTCGGCCTAGGTTAGGTCATGTCATGCATTAAGATTTTTATACTGTCCTTCCCACACCAGCTTTGATCCAGCTCCTGCTGCCCGGCGGTCTCTAGTCCGGCTCCTGGTGCCCAGTGTTCTCTGGTCCAGCTCCTGGTGCCCAGTGTTCTCTGGTCTGGCTCCTGGTGCCCAGCGTTCTCTGGTCCGGCTCCTGGTGCCCAGTGTTCTCTGGTCTGGCTCCTGGTGCCCAGTGTTCTCTGGTCCGGCTCCTGGTGCCCAGCGTTCTCTGGTCCGGCTCCTGGTGCCCAGCGTTCTCTGGTCCGGCTCCTGGTGCCCAGTGTTCTCTGGTCCGGCTCCTGGTGCCCAGCGTTCTCTGGTCCGGCTCCTGGTGCCCAGCGTTCTCTGGTCTGGCTCCTGGTGCCCAGTGTTCTCTGGTCCGGCTCCTGGTGCCCAGTGTTCTCTGGTCTGGCTCCTGGTGCCCAGCGTTCTCTGGTCCGGCTCCTGGTGCCCAGCGTTCTCTGGTCTGGCTCCTGGTGCCCAGTGTTCTCTGGTCCGGCTCCTGGTGCCCAGCGTTCTCTGGTCCGGCTCCTGGTGCCCAGCGTTCTCTGGTCCAGCGTTTGCCACCCCCGCCGCAATCGGCCGCCGTCGCCGCAGCCAATTAAACAGGCGTCGGCCGGTGCCGTCGGGCCATTTGGTCTGTCGCGGGGCAGGCCCGCCGGCGTGTCGGCGGCAGCGGTCGCGCCGCTCCGCCTGCCACTGACGCGAGCGCCGGCCGCGCTGGTCGCCGGAGAACGGCCTCGGCCGGCTCCGCGCGCAGCTGCGGGCAGCTCCGTCTCAGAGAATGACTAGAGGGTCAGGCGCTCCCGCGCGAACCTCCCAGCGGCCTCGTGGTTTAGTGCGTGGCAGTTTGATGGACTGCCCTCTGCATGCCACGTGCTCCCGCGTGTACCTTGTGACTGGCTGCGGCCATGCACGTAGGAGATTGTATGTTGAGATCCACGGGATTTGTTGCCAGTCCGCGGAACGTTACTGTGTAGTTCACCTCTATTCGCGTACTACCAAAAAAGCTCTAACGATTTATTTTCGTGGGAAACATCTTAGCATCTTAAGCCGCAACGGTCAGCCAATGTATATCCTCAGTGTACCGCCTAAGTAATTGCTACTGTCCACCATTTAATGTCTGGGTATCTGCGCTGGAACCAAATGATGGTCTTCGTCACAGAGAAGGCAGAAAAATGCACAACAATGTTTGAATTGTTTCCGTTTGGTGTGAGAGTGGATCATGCGATTCCATATTACTGCGGAGATTTTTGTGAACATTTCTGTTGTTCTGCAGCTGAGGGAAGTGTTTACCTCCGTAGACAGAAAACATTTATCACGCTGTAAACACCATATGGCAGAGCCTATTTCAATATGCTAACCTGCCCCGGACTGGGGCAGGGCGGTTGACCGCCCCCTGAGGTTTTTTCAAGATTGCGAAAGAACGATTAAACGCAGCGCCACAAAGCTTTGTGTAGCCTTTGCTTCATCATTTTTTTCACCTTGTGCCGAAGCAGGTTTGACCTCAGGTCGAGTCAGGTGTCTCACCTAGGTCGGGTCAAGCAGACCTATGTCCAAAATGTTTAGCTCCCTGGAACTTTTTGGAAAACATGATACCACAATATTATTTCAGGGAATAGTGATCTTGATAGATGCAACAAATCCGATATCTCACATTTTCGGAATTTTCCGGGTCGTTGACTTTAGCTCAAGCCTATTTTCAAGATATGTTGTCGTTTTTTTCGGAAATTGACGAAATTTTTCGTAACATTTTTAGTGTGCGGTGATGTAGATATCTAGTTGCCGTCGACGGACAAAGTAGTGATGACTTCCAGCCGTTGACCTGAGGTCAGGTCACGAATAATTGTTGCGAGCCAAAATGCACCGTCGTCAAAATCAGCCATAAATTACTCAGAACGAGTAGAAAATGGCACAACTGGCTCGCACAGTTAGAAATATATCAGGAAGTTAAAAATGTTTTCGCGAATAAAGCCCCGCCATTTGTGTAGATTGATCATAACTGGATTTTTCCAAAATTTAAGCTGGAGAAATCATCACAAAAACCACTAGCATCAATAAACATTCCATGAAAAGGCTTACGTCGCGAAAATAAATGAACGCTAAAACTAGTTCCAGCTTATTTCATGTCGTGTTCGCCTACGGCGCCCGCTCTCAGTCAGCGCGGAAATCGCCGTCTATTTAACTCAACGTTTCGGCGTATATACTTGAACAAATCAGAGAAATTATACGTGTATCAGCGTCAGCGGACTTTTACCTGATCACTGGTTCCCTTACCCAGATTTAATTAATCACAGCCTTTGAGGTCCAGGCCGCTTCTTGGTTTCATGCAGTCGGCTGTGAGAAAATATATATATGGCGTAAATGGCTTACATATTATCCAAAACTAAAAATGGGGTCAGTTTTGAGCTCGACGCGTCACGGTCTATCCAGCGGTGTATTTACTTTTATCGTGTGACCAGCCGTTCGTGAGTTAAAGGGGCAGCGGTCAACCTTCCCCCCCAGTCGAGCGTGATTGGCACCGACCTCCAAAGGTGCGCGGGTTTAGTGGGTGGACACACCGTCCGTCATCGCTTTTCTCCACCCAGCGACGAATCTGCTTCCAAATTTAGCACATCTTTTGTCGTCCAAACCAGTGGACCTATGGGTCGGTGAGGAACTTGCTGAAGTAACAGAACTTAATAAACATAAGAACTTGTATATTTTAGATTTTCGGAAAATCGGAAGTCATTGACTTGAGATCATGCCATTTTTTCACACTTTGTCGGATTTGGCCTAAATTTCAGAGAAGTTTTGCGGAATTTCATGCACAGGTGTGATCAAAATCATGGCTAATGACATGCTACCATTATATTGCCAGAATACCCTTGACCATGTCTCAGATCATGATCCTAAGCATGCGTACCTGCTGCCAGCACTGCACAATTTCTGAACCCCAAATCGTCTGCGTAAAGTCAATAATTTATTTTATTTTCTAAGGTAGAAATAGACGATGAAATCAAATTGAGCTCACAAATAGGCATCTTTCGCACCTTAGACCAAGTCAGTTAATCGGAAGTCGTCAAAGTTCAATGACCCCTTTTCGCCAATCAGTACGCCAAAGAACCGTTTGTGGTTTTAAATGTTACACAGTGATACGCAGAAATAATGGCAGATGCGATAAACGAAAATAAATTACCTCAAAATTGTTTCCAATACGCTTTTGTGAACCTCATTCGTCTACAGCGCGGAGCGACCATAGGACTGATCGACCTGGGCTTAAGCCGTTCTTCGCCGCCTGAGATGGGATTACCCGAGAGGCCGGATGGGCGCAGGATCTAGGCTGTCTAATATCTGCCGCCCTGGCACCTGTTTGCCCCTCGTTATCGCTGTGTCGCTCAACTCTTCGTTATCTTGTGTCTCTCGATATTGTACTGGACGCCGCGTTCTGCGTACAGTATCTACCCCAAACGAGTCGCATGAGCGACTGTTTTGCCGGCCACTGTTGCACGTGGGGTTTGGCGTGAGTGGTCCTGTGAGTGTGAGATCTGATGAGTCCTGTGAGATGAGATCTGTGAGACTGAGTGAGAGATCCCGCGCCCAGCGGCGAACAGTTACCTCCGATCAGTAAGTGAAAGCACCGTGACGATGGTGGAGTCTCGGATGCGACGGCTTACAGCGGAAGATGTTCAGCAACTTTTGGACGTCCAAAAGGAAGAGAAGGAAGGGGTCAGAGCATGACTCATTGGAGTTGGTTACATCTGAAACGGTGCCCTCAGAGCGAGGAGAGGAAGCGGATAAGGAGCCACGTTGGGAAGAGCTGTAGAATCCAGTGGCCCGGACTCAGCGCGGAATGTACGCATCGCCGCAATCCCGGCGGCCACAGGCGGCCGCTGAGTGGACAGCGGCACCCCGGCAGGCGCGGCGCCGCCGTCACCCGGCGAATGTCTTGACGGAGCGCCCTGGTCTGAACGGATTAAAGGCTAAGGTTATCAGGAACGGAGACGACGCCTTTCACCCATTTATCTCTGGCAACATTATGACCACTGTGGCCACCACTATGGGTAAGACAAAAAAAATGAACATAGCTCGCGCCGACTTCGTCGCAGCTTCGTCCGGGGTCCGGAGAGACAAGTCGGCGCGCTTGTTTGCTCCCGTGAGAGAAGCAGAGCCGCAGGTCTTTATCGACCTCACCGTGCTGAGAGGCATTCTGCCGAATGAGTCCGCCTACGAGCCCTTCAATGCCGCTCTCATTCCAGCTCTATTTCGGGACACAGTCTTCAAAGCGTCACGCCAAGTTCCTGCAGACGACCAGTTTAGAAGGCTGAGAGACGCGCGAAGAACGCGCCAAAACTGGAAAGTTTCGCCTCTTGCGTGACGTCCTCCGTGCGCTCAAAAGAAACTTAATGCAATACCACACGCCTATCGAGTACCTGACAGTAAACGAGAAACTCATCAAGCTCCGCGGAAAATGTCTCTTCAAGGAGTGTATGGCTTCGAAATCGGGTCGTTACGGCACTTTGGTACGCTCTGTGTCTGACGCGTGTGAACGCTGCGTCTGGGAGCTGTGGCCCTCCGCTGGCCGCCCGGAGCAGCCGGACCGAGCGGAGCCAGATGTCGTGACTGCCACCGTCCCAAATCTGGTCAAACGCCTGGCGATAGACGTGAAGCACACTGGGAGAAACATAACAATGGACAGATAAGAAATTATGATGGACTGTACTACGCCATGAATATTGAACAATGTTGCTTTGAATAGACAGTTTCCAGGACTTACTATGTCTTTCATTCATATTGTTAGTATAGGTGATCATTGCCCAATAACCATGGATAATGTTCGCTGATCGCACGAGGTCCTGTACCACAAGTACTGCACGTCAGTCCCAGTGGTGGAGGTGCTAAGGTCGCACCCTTCAGCTGTCGGCAGATTGCGCTCCAACCGGCCTCTCCTGCCACCGGAGCTGACTTCAGGAGGCGGGCGCGCCCAGGACTCAAGCCGTGTCGGCCTCCGAAAGAATGTCCAGGTGGCATCATTCTGCCCAACATCAGCAGCCGCTGATCGACTCCCGCACGCAGAAGCCGAAGGTGGTGCAGGACTACACCATCACCAAGGGAGGTGTTGATGTGTGCAATGTGATAGTCGAGGTCACCATCTCCTAGGCAGTGGTGCGGCGCTGGTCCGCGGGGTGTTCTTGTTCCTGCTGTCTGTCAGCAGCCTGAACAGCTACCATCTGTACTGCCTGCGCCACCCCACAGCCGCCTGCAGCGAAGCCAAAGACGGTGGTCGCACGCACTTCATGCGTACTCCCAGTGAGCAGCTGATTCGGCATCACATCGAGGTGCGAGCTGCCCTGCAAAGACCGCTTTGTGCTGCAGCAGCGAGCCGAGAGATGAAAGCCATTGACTTCTCAATGGAGACCGACTTGACAAGCGTCGCCGTCATCGCTGCTCCCGCCGCCACCGTCGCCTCTGCGTCACCGATCACGCCGTCACCTCTGTCACGTCACCTCTGCGACCGCGCCGTCCTCTGCCGGCGCGCCGGGAGTGCCGTCCGCTGCCGTTTCCGGCCGGTGCCGAATCGGCGTGGAGACGCCCGGCCCGGGCCCCAAAAGGGAAAAACAGTCCCTCGCGCATGACGGTGTGCATTGTGTGCAAGGAATGTACTTGCCACGCACACAGCAAAACGGTGCGCCTGAACTATGCGTCGTGCGCCAGACATGTACGACACTTATTGGCGTATTTTGTGATAGTTTTTTCAGTGTCCAAATGTAGGGTGTTGTGATACCAGTATCCTGATGTTGGGTATTATGTTGTTAGCATCCTGGTGTTAGGCATTGTGACCTATGTGTAAAAGTGTAAAAGTGCACCATACTTGTTCGAGGATGCTCGGCACATGGTGTAGGAAACTCACCACCTGTCAGAAATTCATATAGTGCTTACATTCAGCCATTGCAATAAACAACTGGTGATTTTTCACACTCTTTCCTTGTTCTGCACACTCATACTGGTATTAACGAAGCCGCCTGTGCGTCTTGACCTAAGATGTAGGAATTTGAGCTCGTTTACCATGAGGCCATTTGGAAGTCACTTAAGTTTAACAATTGGCCCGCAGGTCTCCCTAATATTTCGAATTTTCTTCTACCAAAATTTGCAGATTTATACACTGACGACCTCATGTGACCCTTGTTGACCTTCAGGGCAATAGCAAAACTTTACCAAATGTTTTAGTATGCTACGGGCACCATCTGCAATCTGACGTTTACCAGACAGCCAAGTAAGTCGAGGTGCAATATATCGTATTAGCGTCAAGGCCGTGCCTTGACCTGACCTTGTTGATTAATTGGGTGATTTGTGGTATGAGCAGTGTAAGTTATCCTAGTATTCTACCAAAATGAAAACCACAAAGCTAGTTTTCTTTTATCTCACTTCGACCCCAACTCAATCTGACCTATCAGAAGCTCTGATGACCTCAATATTGACAAGTTTAAAAAGAGAACGTGCTCAATCGACGTATCTTGTTGAATTCCCTTTGGTGCTGTTTCATTTTTTCTCTGCCACGCACAGAACCTGAGGTCCTGGGAGGGGGATATCCCCCCGAGAGACCAAATGGCATTTTGGGGCCCGATCGTGCGCGGATTAAATGCGTCTTATTTCTTTCAGTAGCCTTAAATTGCGTTCCTTATTCATTTTCATTTCTGTGGCATTTACGATGCTAAATCCCGCACTAGCACGTTATCTAGACCCACATGGGAAGGAAACACCATTTGCAGATAACTGGTTATTTAAGTAAATCTCCTTTCTGTTGCGAAGTAGAGGCTTCTGATGGCATGTCACATCGTCGTGTTTCATGGCCTCGGCTACCACCCTGTAGCTGACAGTTTTGGTAGCTTAGTTTTCGGTTACTTTCGTTGTGAGTCATTACGCCACCACACGCTGTGTAGTAATTTATAATGTAGGCGTTTATCATTTCCACCGTTTGCGCCGTAATGTTCGGTTGTTTTCAACGCGTAGCATAATTGCTGCTAGAAATTGCTTCGGACGACATTTTAGGGTTCGAACGGGAGTTGAGTTATTATTGCGATGGTTGTTCAGCACTATACATGTCAGTGACGGCAGCAAAAGCTTCAGGGGTTTTCGTTAGCAGCTAACTTCGGTGTATCTTCAGTTTTATCTTTCTCTCGCCCATGTGTGCACGCATCTGGTTTTCCCCTTGCATCGTGGGGAACCGAGTCCGTTACTGTGCGTCTCTTGTTGCTTCATGCTGAGGTATTCTGACGTTATCTGCGGTCATGTCCAGCAGACTACAGTCTCTGAATCAATAGATGAAAAACGTTACAATGCTTGCAGCCCATGAACAAAGGTCATTTACCGCTGAAGCTATTTCGATGGTACCGTAACGTGACATCACAGAAATGGTATGTTGGTTGTGATGGCTGAACTTGCAAGCATCCTGGTCATGCCTTCATTTAGGAAAATTTTGACTGGGTTGTTTGCCAAAAGCAGTCAAATCTCGTTAGTTTGCAACGAAAAGTTTTACTTTATCAAATGTTATGTAATATTTTCACATGAGACTGACACGTCTCACCATATATATATATATATATATATATATATATATATATATATATATATATATATGTGCGCGCGTGTGTGTGTGTGTATGGATGTATATATATTTTCGCAGGAAGGAAAAAACACGGCAAATCTTGGGGTCAAAATGGCAGGTTAACCAGATTGCTATGTCCGGCCCTTCAGATTTAAATAGAACGTGGCTCGTAGGCCCAGTAGATAGCTTTTTCGAGAAAACCCGGCCCACTGGCTGTGTTGCTGCCAGCACAGTTCATTCACCCGTAAAATAGGCACTGCCATATCATGTAGCCCCATTCAGCGCTCCTACACGGTGTGGGCGCACCGGTGGCACAAGAACATGATCATGATGTTTTCCCAAGTATTCTGTGAATGAAAACCGTGCTATGAGCAAGATTTGAGCCGTCCATCATCAACGGCTCAACGGCTTATCTGGTCATGTTTAAATTTAATCGGTGTTCTCGAAGATCTATAGTAGTCAAAAGAACTGTTTCGCCGAATCATTAGCATTACCAAATCAAAGAATTAAACAGAAGCGCGGCATGTATGATCTTTCTGTGGATGATGCATTATTCTTGTAGTTAACAACGCAAAAACAAACTTAAATCGTACACGGCGTCTATGAAGGAAATCATGGCCAGGGCGGGGCCTAGAAATGCTTCTGATAGCGCTAACGGCTTTGGAAGGCTTCCTCTGCTCGTCGTGATCTGGCATTCCGCTCCCTGCAATCAGATGTACGGACGAGCTCATTTCTCGATCACGCTTACATTCCACCGCCGGTCGGACTAGGCGATAAGCAAAGAGAAAACCGACAACGCACGTTCGTTCATGACAGCTTTCTCAAATTTCCGATGCGATCAGTTCAGAAGACAGTATAAAGAGAGCTCCGGTTCCAGCGCAGCAGTTCGACAGGCTCTGGAGAAACTCAGTCATGTCTCGTCAGTCATGGCTCGTGAGCGTTCCTTGATGTCGGTGACTCGGGATCTTCGAACAATGCGGGTCGAGAATCTATGTGCCCTAATCCACATGCTGCTGTCCTCGCGATCTACAGTCCACACGTGCCCCGGTCTAGAACCTTCATGTGCCCTGGTCCAGAGCCTATGCATGTCCCGGTCCAGACCCATCCGAGCCCGGTCCAGACCCTATTCTCAAAGCCTGGAAAGTAAAAGCACACTTTGTATCCAGGACACCTAAGCATGCGCGCTGGCTAGTTTTTTCAAGCAGCTGCAACTTTCTGCACACGCAGATGGCGGCGACATGTACTGAATGAGAATGTTCGACATGGAAGGTTAGTCGGTGTGACTGATTTGTCTTTGATTGCATCGGATTCCCTGTTTTGGTTAGGGTTACTGGGATAACCGGCATCAAAAGCCGTAAATGCATTGTCAAAAGTCTTGATAGCAACTGAACATAGTCAATAAACACTGCGTGAGTCTGCTGCAATGGTGATGTGCACCCAGTGCCAGTTCACGATCAGGTGGCCAAAAGTCAGAAGTGGGATCTGGTACACCTCAGTGATGAGGAGATGGAAAGAGATTTCCTGAAATCTGGTTCTGACCACCTCAGAAACCAGCGGCTAAAAAATAATCATTAAAGCCACCCAGTATGGCCGTAATTTTGCATCGTGCAAAAGTATTCATAAAGCACCTCTTATGCTCTGACAACGTTGACTAACAAAATCATGGTGGAATATGCCTCTTATAAAGTTTTAATCACATACAATATACGCGGCCAAACTGGTTTTGGGAAGACCGGCTGAGCCCATGGTTTAAATCGGCTTAAACCACCAGGTGTCCGAAGCTTGCAAATCCGGTATGGGAGTGCTTTGATTGGATATATACCGATATTTTGTAATAGTTTCGTTTCTAACGTTCCCGTTCTTACTGTTTCACCGCCCGTTTTTGGCCCTCTTCTTCTCGTTATCCATTCACTATGGTAAAACGCATGGTCCATTGGTCTCGTTCCTTGTACGTGAATCGCCCTTAGCTCGCAAAAATGAATAAGAAATAAATAAATAAATAGCATATTGTTTGGCTTACTATAATGAGCTGATGTGGCGGCTTTTCCAACCACCGACTGTTGCGTTTCCAGACATGTTTATCGCTGCGCACCGCACGGAAAGGACCGTTTGGACACGCAAAAGGCCAATACTGTCTGACAGCGACCTGCAAAGTTGGCATGGGAAACGACCTATTATCGACGTGCCGGTCATTTCGACACCAGCAACTAGGGCAGTTATTTCGGACTGGAATGCAAGCGACGCTCCGCTACCGCAAACGTCAGATGTTTGTCAATGTATGCAACGTTAAAATCGCGGGGCGGCAAGAAACCCCTAGAAAGTTTCATGGACACACCACGCTTCTGTAACGCTCCCAGAGAGGAGGAGGAAGGAACCGAACTTGCGGCCATGCCGTCTCTCTAAGAAAATGTCCTTCGGCCGGCGATCACCTGCCTCATTTAGGAGATAATGGGGATGGCGCAGTTGGGTAGGATGGCGCTCATTGGGCAGTTCCCTGCTACCAGAGCCCGAATACATCATCACTGGTCCTTCAGAACAACATGAACCCGAACTGCAGCGACCTCGAAGAGACGAATATCGTATACCAGTACCGTCGTACGTTAGGAGACTACGCACTTCTGCCCAATGGTGGCTGCATTGGTCATACGACTTTTACACTTGGCCGCTGCATCACCATGCACCTGCAGAGAGGCGGCCCCCAGACCCGTAGCCGGCAGTCCCACCACCAGCGCCTGACCCGGACCATGGTGACCAAGAAAACCACCATCATCTCTCGTGCGACAAACCGGCGCCGACTTCAGGCTTTCGAAGCGATAATCATGCGAGAGAAAGAACCATTGACCAATAGTCAGGTCAATGCCCGGAGAACCCTTTTCTTGAATTAAGGTAGGCCACTGGGCCCAAGCTTTTGTGATCACCGTAAATGTGGCGGGGAGGGTTAAGGGATACGATTCTGAAGTTGTTCACGTCACATGTTGCTAACGCCTGTGTTAGATAATGGGTCTTGACGAATGTTGCACGTTCCGTTCATGTAGTCAGTGTGAATTTTGTATTATTGCTGAAATCATATATGTATAATATTATATATATATATATATATATATATATATATATATGCACGCATATTACGGAATGCTATGATAATTTTTACTCAGAAGTTTTAACTTTGTCATATGTTGGTTTTTCCACAGTGACGGGAATCTTTTGGAGGGAACTACCTGTCGTCGGATCCTTAAATTTTAGCTCGTGTTCATCTGATTTCTCTACTTCTGGTTTTGCCATTCTATGCTTAACATATCCATTAGTATTGATAATGTCGTAAGTGGGATGAAACATCGACAAGTATAGTCTGTATTTAAACTCTGCCTCTTCCAAACCGAGTAACATGAACCAGAGAGATCGAAAGGCTATCTACAAAAACTTATGAATCGCCGCTCTGCGGTAACATTTAGCGAACAACTCATATAACAGCGCACACACACGTACACGCACACACACACACACACAAGCAGCATGCTTTCATTCTCGCCAATGCAGCACGCTCTCATATGACCCAAGGGTGCCCACTGCGTTCACTTATTGTCAATGTCTGGGTCAACATCTTGTATGTACACGACCTCCATTAGCGAAAGCCTTTGCTTGTCACCGGCTGTTTTTGCTAGGATTTGGATGTTTTCCATCATCTGCCGCCTCGTCAACGGTTCGCCATGTTGTTGCAGGGAGTGCGTTAATGGGTCATAAATATCAAGTGAGTCAAATCAAACTATCAAATGTTAATTCACCATAAATATCGCTGATGTCTAATAACCTTGGAACTCTTTACATTACCATGATTCTGCTCATACGACACTAATGCGTAAAACAGAAACCTCACAAAAAATTCAACTGCAGGTGCACTGCTGCTTTTAACACATCGTGCATCACAAATAATCTGTTTCGTATGTTTCCGAATTCATATATATAGATATATGGAGAGAAAGGGAGAGAGAGAAAGATGTATATATATATATATATATATATATATATATATGTATATATTATTTATTTAGTTACGGATGTATGAAACAATCCGAATCATTTCTTAGTCATCATGATGCAATCATTCGCTACAAAGCAATGGAACAACAAACGAGTTTTTCATGGAATCGATTCAAGTTTTTTTTTACGACACCGCTGCTTGACAAACAAAACCTTATGGAAAATCTCAAATCAGGTACTGCTAGGTTTCAAAATATCACCAAAAACATGTGATGTCGTCTTTAAGGATTGCGTGCTTGACGGAACCTACACTGACTTCATTTCCCCAAGCATTTTGGAAAGCCTAAGGGACTTCTGAAATGTTTTTCATCGGAAGTTAAGAGACGTTTTCACGTCCACGACGGTTCCCGTCGCACACGGTCGGGCGCTAATACAATATCATTGGTAGGGGTTCAACATGGCTGAATACGTGTACCGACCTCAGAGACGCACGGCCAGGCCACTAAACCGCAGCCCAGCCCGGCAATCGGGCGTTTAAGACTTAAACAAACGTCTGAAGATGGGGTTTTGTGGCGGGTTCTGTTGGTCTTGTGCCGATACCGTTCATCTTCAACGAGGAGCGACGGCACGTAGGCCGAGGACGAACGCCCGATACGACTGCATGCCAAAATACCTCCTTGTACTCTGGCACGTAGGCGGTATGAATGATTTGTTTTCTATCGGAAAAATGGTTTCATGCATTGGATCTCTTCGACGGGAGCATTTCGAGCTTATATGCCTGCTGGTGGGTAATGGCTGACTCTGGGTAGGACAAATAACAGGTACGTAAGTTTGACTGAAGGAGCAGCCCGTGTGACGTCAGTTGTTGCCATGCGATATAGAAAACGTGTCGTCCCCAGCCGATGTTCGTCCGCAGTACCGCGAATCTCATTGACGCCTATGGGAGCCGGGCGATTTCCTCAAAACTAACCTCAATACTGCCCGCCGAGAAGTACCGCTGCACTGCTGTCTACAAGCCGTCCTTATAACCAGCGATTTCTCTTCTTATTTTTTTTCTTTCAGGCAGACGGCGCGAGACAGAACGACAATTAGCCAGCCGTGCAAGGCGAGGAGACAGTGCCGGTGACTGCTGCAATACCGCCGACCAGCCTGTCAACATACTGCGAACGCTTAATACTACAACTATTTTAATACTACCACGAACCAAGAGCGTTTTTCTTGGATAGATTTAAAGCACTACCGAGCTTCGCTTGTCCTCGGCCTCTAAAGGTGGAGCCCTAGTCAAGTCGGCTGCACTGTTTAGCACGTATCGCATGCTTCAGTGCGCCCCGAAACCTGGCGTAACTCTTTTCCGTGACCAACACCACTCCCACAGGCCCGGCCTTCGGCCAGGTCAATTGCCGGCCGACGGCCCTGCCCCCGCAACCGGCGCCGACGTCAGGGGAACGACACTTCGCCGGGCTGTTTGCCGGCGTCCCCAGCGACCACCCATCGGCTTCCGTCGCGTGCGTTGCGATGAAGCACGTTACAGGGTTCCAAACCCGCGCACATGGATACCGCTCTTGGCGGCTGTGCGGCGCCGTTGTGGTTGCACGCGGCGGACGGCGCTTTCGTAACGCGCTCCAGTCGGAATTAAAACAGCTGTCAGAAGCCGTTTGTCGTGTCAGAAGTGCGACAAACGAGCGTGACGGCATGGGCCCGCTGGACAAATGGGGCCGGGTGGAAACGACGGTCGATGATGGTCGCCGTGTGTTTGCGACCTACAGCGCTAGCGCGGTCCGCGTGACTGCGCACAGCGCCTTATGAGGCCTGCTCCACCGCACCCAATCCATTCTGCGGTCCGCCAAACACCGCCCATTTTTTTGAGGCCTGACTAACAGAGCACAGTCCCTTCTGTGGCCTGGTCCACTGCATGCGATCGTTCCTCGGGACTCTCCGAGCCTTGCCTGTTTGGTTTGCATCTGCTCACGTGTTCGAGACACAGGCTGCTTTCGGCCAACCACAAGACAAGCGGAGGGTTAAACTGTGCCACCCAAGGCATTTATAGACACGGGGGGTACCCGGTCCCCTGTCAGTACGTAAACAAGTGAAAAGCACTCATTTGGTTCCACTCATTCTCTTAAATGCCATCACATTATTTTAGTTCATTGTCTCGAAGCTGTACATTAGGGTGGATCGAAAAAAATAAATCAACTTCTTAGGGGTCAAAACGCGTGCGCGTGAATGTGAAAACAAGAAAAATGAGGACCAAAAAAATATTTAAAATATTTTAGATAGGGCGCACGAAACATTTTTGGGACCAGGAATACGCCTTCCAGGCGTTGAAGTTTCCATTGCTTTAAGCATTGTGCACAAGAAGGTAACCCTTCATAAGTCTATGTAAATCCTGTGAGTGATAATTTTCGGCGTTTAGCGCATGCACCGAACAAACGCTGTTTGCGTCATGTCGGCAACCATCGAAACATATCATAATTGTCATCGTCATCACCATCATCATCATCGTCATCATCATCATCATTATTATCTTCACCATTCATGAAACGCCATCCCAGACACAACGTTAAACCAGGACTATTTATTTGTGATGAATAACATTCCACAACAAACTCCACTGACACTAATAAACCAGCCTCAGCGGTCACTTGTCACTCGAAGCCCGTCATAGAAGTCCCTCCTCGTGTCCATCACTGGCAGATCAGTCCTGGACCGGGCTTTTGCCAGTATCAGTGCATGACGTCCACTGTGTCCCGCCTTCTTCTCTGCCGTTTGTGTGACTTCTTCCACCCATCGTTCGACCCCTTGGGAGTGACAGGGAAAGTCACTGAAGTCCATTGGTGCTTCCACAACAGCCGCGATGGTCTCATCTGACATTTCCATGACCAAAGGTGGCTCCGTTGTACCTTGCCAGTCAATCATGTGGTGGTACTCCTCGGTATGGAAGCTGATGTCAGGGATAACGAACTGGCGTATGCCATCTGGATCCTGGTCCTGGCATCTTCTGGTTCGACATCTCCTTATGCGCTCTGCCGCCAGCATCCTGTTCTCCTGCTGATCGTCGGCCAGCATGGCGATCAGGACATGCTCACTGTGGGCCCAGAACCAGTTGCGCTGAAGCACCTTTTGCGTGATGTTACAGTCTCTCTCCGGCAGCTTTCTTGACAGCGATATCAGAAAGAACAGGTTCTTCAATCCGTCGCTGATATTTGAATGAAGTCTGTACCTGAACCATCCGGGGCCGTACTGGTTTAGTATAAAATGTACTTGCCGTACAAGCGCTGGTGCTGGAGCCTCTGTGGACAGGTACAGTCTGAGTACTCTATTTGCAAGTGTAACCCAACGGGCTTGATGGATGGCCCCTGGTTCTAAGGCCAACAAACACTGGGTAACACCTTCTAGTCCTGCCTGGACGGCCCTACTCATGTCATGCAGGTATTGCTGATCTTTGCTCATCTCATTTCGAACTTCTACCGGAATTGAAGGAACTAGCGATGGCTCAAACTTAGCCAAAGACAGTGTGGTCAGATCTCTCTGAAAGGCTTTGCCAGCTGGTCCGTGGAAGGATGCTGGACCACTCGTTCCACCATCAGCATCCTTGAACACATGTCTCAGCGTCAGTTCGTTGATGTGGATGCCGCATATAGCTTGCTGGAGCGGACGGCCTACACCCAGTTCGATTCGCCTGTTCACACCACTGTTGCGGCCGATATTTACCGCTATGCCGTCTGATCCAAGCACCACTGGATGCGCATCGTTGTCCCATATCACGTCCAGCAACTCCTTCGCGATATCTGCAGCACTTCCGCTATTTGGAGACATGTGATCGACATACCGATGGCCGGACTCAGCAACCACTATCTCGTGCAGTTCTTTGGCAAACGTCAATTTCTTACCAACTTTCTGCACCGTCTTGTCCTCCCTACCGTCGTAATAGAATCCTGCTAAGCGGTCACGTCGGTTTTGCAATGAGCTTTCAACCACCTCTTCTTTACCCCATTTGTCTCTCTGCCGCTGGATTTTGCTGCGGTCTGTCAGCTCAGCCTTGTTGTGCTCTGTGATTATCCCATAATCAACCAAAGCTGCGTTCAGCAAGCAAGCCGTGGAGCGATCAGAGATACCGTACCGATGACACATCCGCGAAAAATTCGGAAGCTGATGTCGGTTCTGTACGGCGACATCGTCCGCGTCATCATCGGAACTAGGTGAATAAGAGCGGCTTGCATCAGCTGCCTCCGTATCACCCGTCTGACACTTTTCACTGCTATCATCGTTGTCATCTGCATCCCCTTCGGTCAGTTGCCTTTCTTCAGCATCGTGCTGCCTGTCCCTCTTCTGTCTCTCCCGCTAGTTTCATTCTTTTCCCCCTTCTCTTCTGCCTTCGGACATTTTCCTCAGTTGTCTTCCGGTCAACGCCGCCTATGTGGAGCTTTTTCTCTCCTCGCTGGTCTTTGAGGAAAGCTACTTCTTGAGCTTGCACCCTTTTAGAAGCTGGGCACGTGCCACAGGGGACATCAGCAAGATCGCATCGGCACCACATGATGCCAAATAAGCCATCGTACTCTCGCTGTATATTCACGAACTTTCGACCCTTGCCCCGTTCGCGTTTCGAAGACCATTTCATGAGGTTCTCCCCGTTATGGCCAGTCTTTCTACGTTCTGAGTTATCCTGTTCTCCGGAATAACATTTGACATCTCTCTCTCGGTCTTAGCCGACGTATCACCCATTTGGGACGCCTCTCCGTCGTCCACTGGTATCCACGTAATAAGACTGGCTTTGTCCCAGATGTCTACTATGGCGTCCTTGACTGCTTTTGCTATTTCTCGTTTTGTCCGCGTCTTTCCAGAAGGCGTTGTCGTTTCACTCCGTGTCTTCACGTAAAAGGCATCCACTTCTCTTTTCCACGGTAGCTGGTTTATGGGACGAGCGTCCGGGCCTGTTTGCATCAGAGGGTGTTTCGTCCTCTGTCTTGTTGATGGTCCTGGATTACTCATTTTAGCTCAGTTCAGAATGTCACTGTCACAGAATGTCACAGAATGTCACCCCGTGCGATCCGAATGCTGACGGAACACACCCGAGTACTAAATCTCTGGTCACCACGCCACAGTCCAGGGACCAGCGCGCTACTCTTCTGACGTGTCTGTCTGATTCGACCGCTCTCTGATGACAACAAAACGCTTCGCTGCGAGGTATCGTTTACCGGCACCGATCAAGGTTTCCAAGAGCGTCCTCAGAGATGAGCAACGTGGGCAACGATATGTGTGGGAAGCCCACGAATTCGACTCGGACTCTGTAGTCCACATCTATCGCAGGTCGTGAGGCTCACTGGTGCGCGGCCTTAGCTCGTAAGGGCTACTGTCTGTCTACCACTTTATCTTACCTGGAAGTCTCCTGTTATTTGCTCAAATCCATGCTCATCACCTATCCGTAAACTACAGACACTAAAAGGCCCGCAAAGCTACGCGGAGCTACGGTGGATGGTGACCGAGGTGCTATCTTGCTCTGCGTAATGCTAAACCAATGGAGACTTTAATGCTCGGGAACGGCGAAACTCACTTCAAAGACGCTTCGTGCGCCCTTTCTAGAATATTTTTAATATCTTTTTACTCCTTATTTTCCGTGTTTTCAGATCCACGCGCACGCGTTTTGACCCCTAAGAAGTTGATTTGCGACAAAAAATATGTTTTCGATCCACCCTACTGTACATACATAACATGCCGTCGCCGGTATTTGAACTTCGAAGTGTTTCATTTGTGTCTTTGTTCACTGCGCCCTTTCATGGATTTCGGGAAACATTCGTCATACGAGTTTGGTATGGCATCTACACGTATATGGTAATCGCAACACTCGTACAAAACCGGCCTTAATATCTGTTATACCCCTCAGCTCACGAACTGATTCACCATAAAAAACATCCACCAAATTACCTTACCGAAAAACTCACCTTGCACACTCGCCACTACAGGCTGTGATAGCGTGCTAATCCACCACTCAGTTCACTTGCAACCTCCATAAAAGGGAGTGGTCTTGCCACCGCAGTGTAGAATTTAACCAAGCGAGTCACCGTTCACTGCCTGATCTCACTGAAAGTTTCCTGCTTACCTCGCCCCAGGCTTACACTGCTAGCAAGTCGCTAGCACTATTGCAGTCCATGAGTTTTACAAACCTGCGCAGATTTCCGCGTCAGACTAATATATTACAAACATCTTTGTGACAGCTTTGTTTTACCAGTTTTGCTATACTGTGTTCGTTCCAACTAGATCTTCTGGGGCGATTTGAATCAACCAAGTGAAAACGCAACAATATTTTTCTTTCTGTATGTGGTATCCAAAAAGAAAAAAAGTATCTGAAAGGAAATTTGGTGAAAGTTGCTTCGGAGTTTTCTTTTGTTGTTGTCTCCACCGATACTCTTTCAATGGTAAAAGAAGTCTCGCCAAAAGAAATGCGGACTTTCAGTGGGTAAACAATATCCCGCACCCAACCGGCACCCCGACGAGGGCGGCCAGAGCCCGGGGGCCGAGGGGGGTAGAACCCCCTTGTCTCGCGAACGGAACGATGGGGAAAAATGACTGAAATCAGCGGAGAGCTAACCGTGAGTACGTCCCACAGCACGCAAAATTATTGTTTTTCCTTCTGAAGTAATGGGCCTTTTGGCCTATGTATGAAAAAATAAGAATTTTTAAGAAAAGCTCTTGCTCCGCCCCTAATAAAGCTAAGGCAATTCTCAGCATGCCCATGAAAATCTCATGAAATATACATTACGGTGGCTTATAATATATAACATGCATAAAATTACATATTGCATCATCATATTGCATCAGGTGACATGTGCAGAGTTTTGGAAAAAATGCTAGGTGGCGCTATTTCCAGACATACCTTTTCCCTCCCCTCTCCCCCCAAAAAAAACAAGCTCTTGGGATTTAGACCACTTCAGTTCCCAATACATGAGTTTGATCTCTATGTAGTACATTAAATGTCACAGCTATGATGTGTGGCTTATTGATTACATCTCCTCGTCCTCCTCACCGGGTTGAATAATCGTAACCCTCGTTAGCCACCACACACTCTCAGTTATGAAACGGGAAAATGATCTTCAGTTTTCTTCCAAATTAATGTAATACATCACGTGGGAAAATGATCATTCCAGTGCCATTTAGCGCAAGGCCCAATATTGGACACGGAAGCTCAATGCATCTGCCTAGCCATGGCTACCCAGTGCCAAAGTTTAGGATAAATTACTTCCATTGCAATGTTCTCCTTTTACATACGCAAATGCCATTACTGCGATAATGTAATAATATAACAGTTCAATAATATAAAAACACAAAATAACAACACTACTTCGTATATGTTTCTGAGGGCCACAGCCTCCCGATCACTTTTAGATTTAACATTAGGTCTGGGATGATCGCCACGAGCTGAACTCGACTGCTGACCCCTAACATTCACTCAGACTCTGTCGGTGTTATGACATCAGCTTTAGAGACGTTCCGCCGGTGGTCTTGGACGCAGTGGTTTGGCAGATTACTTGCACAGTTCAACGTACACTTCCAGATCGCAGGCACTAATTGCCAGCAAGGGCTTGGTCTGAGACTTTCACCTGTCACTGTTCCATCGGGCCATCGATCACCAAACCGCGATAGACTCAGCGACTGGGCCACTGGGGTGTCAAGGACGACAGTACAGGAGAGATGCTGAGGTCTGGATCAGGCGGCAGCTGCAGGAGCGGTGACAAGGTTTGAATCAGGCGGCAGCCACAGGAGCGGTGCCGAGGGCTAGATCAAGCTGCAGCCACAGCAGCAATGCTGACGTTTGGGTCAGATGGCAGCCAAGGAAACAGCACAGCCGCTTGAATGAGGCGGCGGCAACCACAGGCACGGCACATGTGACGATCAGGCGCAAGGCCGACACACCACTTCGTTGCCATGCACTAAAACGCACTAAAAAGGCCGAACGCGTTCACTCGCTGCGGAGTCGCTCCAGTAAACTCACGGAGTTAGTGACAATCTATCGAGGACTTGGACGTCTTCATCGCTGGTCGCGCAGGTGGCGATGAGACTGAGACGCAGCTGGGTCACGGCTGATCTGACGTATGTTGGGCGACGTAATGTGCTGAAACTTCTCTCCGCGGTCCTTGCTGTAGCCGAAACGGTGAGCAGATGAAGAAGTTTCACGCATTTCGTCTGCATGGCCCGCCGACTCTTTGACTGCTTGAAAACTGGGGTGACGTTAAGTGTTTTGAAGGCATGTGGGCGACCACAATGATTCTGCAGCATCTGCACGGGGAGCTTTAGCCGGTCCGAGTCTGAGCTGAAGTGGGCAGCGGTGCGTTCGGTTCCAGCAAGTTCGCCAGTGGCCAGTGCCAGCTCGGACTTAAAACCTTAGAAATTTGAATTTTTGAAATTAAAAAAAATTGAATTTAAAATTGGATTTTCTTAAAGAAAAAAATGGAAAAATGAAAAACTGACAAAAAATTCCTTGTCGTTGCTGTGGTGAGGCTCGGTGGTTCATCCGGCCGTGGAGGGCCCTCTCCAGTTTTCTTCTCCTCGCCAACCGGGGTTCGTCGATTTTCACTTCTTCGATCTTCCATGGTGTCTCAGACCAAAACACCTCGAAGCGATGGCGAAGGTCGCTCACTGCCTGCGGCAGAACCCTCACCTGGTCCAGGCTGGCCGCCATTGTCTGCTGTTCGGCCTGGACGGCCGTAACCACCGGTGTGGGCATTCGGAACACAGGCAAAGCCAGGTTTAACGAGCGCCAGAAGTCGAAGTCCTGCCCACAAATGCTGGCGCGCGCAGCGCTGCACGCTTCCGGTTGAGCGGCAGGGTCGTTTGCGATTTCGTCCAGGACGTCTCTAATGGCCTCCCAGTTGTCCACCACAGAGGTCAGCACCGGCTCGGAGCATGTCCAGCATGCGGCGCCAAACTGAGCTCTTAGCTATAGGCTTCAACTGCTGCTGTGCAGACTGTCTGGTCTTCGCTCAGTCCTCGATCGGTGGGAATGCACTGAACTGCGGGAGCTTCCCACAGCGGTGTCAATCCTGGAGAATTTTCGGGGCCGGAGCGGACCGGGAACCAACCATCCCGCGGCAAGACCCGGTACAGGTTCAACTTTCTGAGCGGCGCCATTGAGGGAATGAAGCGTTAGGAGCAAATTACCCTCAACCTGCCCGGCTTTGAGCCGGTCGAGCCCCAACTGGGCACTTGGCTGGGATTGCCGGGCCCTCGTTCTGACATCATTACCTCCCACTCATACATAGGATTCGGGAAGGAACGTAGCCACTACCCTGACTCAAGTGGTCTACAGTCTATGCTAGTGGTGACAAAACGAGGGTTCAGCAGGCCCTGCCGTGAGCCCAGTTGAACCCAAACTGGGCCGCTTGTGGGAAATGTTCCCATATTTGTTCATTTTCTCTTTCACGCCCGTAAAAAATTCAGCCGAAGCCGGACATCGTCGTGGATGATTGGTCCCGAGTCTTCGCCAGTCCCGAAGTTCTCCAAGATTGACACCTTAAGTTCGCACTACGTGTTTGACAATTTGCGAAGAATACAGGGTGGGTGGCATATGAAAGAGTTGGCGTTCTCTCTGAGAAAAATTTCGGTGGCTCTTCTGTACGCAAATAACGTATAATTATGTCAAAAGTTGTCTGGTTCTGCCTTCTGGTGCTTCAGAAAATCGGTTACAAAAAAAACACATGAAAAGGGACAAAAAAATTTGGTGCGTATGCGTGCGTTTACGATTTGTGGCTGCTAACTTTTTAACAGGACTATTGGAAGTCTGAAGTTAAACTTCTTTGGAAAAAGATGAGGTGTTTTTGAATTTAAAAGTCATAATATGGGAACGAAACCGGCTTAAACCACACACATCAAATTGAATGGCGCATGTTGGCGCAAAAGAAACACTCGTGAATTTCTTGTTAAGCGTTTGTTGTTTTGCTGTCGCTGATTCCCTCCTGTTTTTTTTTCTTAAAGCACATCTGAAGTTGTGCACAATGTTAATGTGAAATGGCTATCACCGGTAGTTCCCGGAAAAACGGACACATTTTCTCCTGAAATAGCGGCCGCTATAGGAAACGACAAACAAAATCAGGTAACTTTCTGAAAGCCATCCCAATTATATATAGGTCTTTGATCTCAATGCTACTCCGTTTCATGTCTAAGCCATCCTCGAGAGACCATATTGCCGTACAAGACGAGAAAGTACAAACAGTGAAATGGTACTTCGAAACGAAATCAGTCGTCAAGAATCAAAGGATGTTTAAACGGCAACTTAAAAACAATTTCATCCTGGACCTAAAAAATGAATAGGAGTGTCCGGGCAAACCGTAAAGCCAGAAAGAAACGCGCCATGCCGTCATTTCATCAGCGAAGGATCGCGTGGCACAGTGCCTGGAGCAAGGTGGGGGACACATGGAACACGTGCTGTACCGTCCAAGATAAGAGGGGCATGGGGAACTCAGTGGTCAGATATAAAGCAGCATCGGATGCTCTTTACATCGATGTACCATTCGTGTTACGATGCAAATCGGTGTCTGAAATATAGATGATTTAAATCCGTTTGATTTTTCTGGAACGCCCTATATTGCATTAGCTGCCTATTAGGGTTGGAAATCGATAATGGTTTTGATCGTTATTGATTAACGATAATAGTTACCCTGTTTATCGACTATCGATAAATTCATCGATAAATTGGGATATATTCTTACGGTTTTCAAAGTTGTGTCGGTCTGGTAACCAGGTGAGGTAGTAATAGAGCATTCCCAGGATTTTCGTATGGGGCCCGGATCGGACCGATTTCGTTCCAATTTCCGATTCTAACTCCTTTTACCCCGCGGAGTGTTTTAAAATATAGTTTTGACGTGAAAGCTGCTTAAATCTCATGTAAATAAACAAGGCACCTGCGCCCAATTTTTATGTCCTACTGCTATCCTCAAGGGTTTGGGGGAGGGGTGCCTTCCCTATGGTGCGCATCTGGGTAGTAATAAGACTATTATATTTATGGTTTAGATGTAATTGCATCCTTTCAGTCATCCGGTTCAGAAGACATGTGGAACGCAATGTTATTTTACGGAAAAAAGTATTTTCAATTCCATCGTTTGAAAGAAGTGAGCTTTTAAGGTACAAAATGCTGTCGCTGATCTGTTCCTTTTCCTTCCTTTCATCGTTTCTTTCCTTACAAGTGTCTGTCTTAGGCTGGCTGCTTCCTGTCTTTGCTTTGTTGGAACTTCACCTGTTTCTGTCTCCTTACCGATCTGAACCGTATGTTCGCTCTACAGATGATAACAAAGTCCTGTATTAGTGTTTTGTACATGATAATTATCTTTTACGTTTTGCAAGTAGCCTCGTCGTCTCCAAGCCCAAAATAATCCCACACTTTTGATCGCTTGCCCGTTTCTTGCTAGTAGAGGCCATGGCTTTACCCCTTATCACCCTAATAACGAGGTATTCTGCCCAGCCCAATGGCACGTTTCCTTAGGAATCGCTTTCATATCGCAATAAACTGTCATGAAATGTTTATCCGTCGGCGAACAGGCAGCGGAAAGTTGCGTCGCTCTGGTGACGAGGTGAAGTAGAAACAGGAGCGTTCCCAGGATTTTCGTATGCAGGCCCGGATCCGACCAATTTTACTCAAACTTCCGATGACTTAAAAGTTGTTTATATTCACCATAAAATAAAAGAGGCATTCATCTCAAGTTTTGAACAGTATTGTCCATCCTTAAGCAGGTGTGGGACCTCGGGATGCGCCTTCCTTTGGATGCGCATCTAGGTAGTAATAAGGCCCTTATATTTATATGAAGTGTAATATATTAAGTGTAAATATAATATGATAAATATATTAAGTATAGTCTTCCTCTAAAGTAAGGGTCTGTCGGTGACTTCACAAACGTTGCTTTTGGTAAAACAAATTAATTTTTATCGATAACTGGTGTGATTTTTCATCGGCAAACGTTAAAGGAAATTAAAACAATTCTCGGTGAAATATATCGATAATCTCTGCCCAGTGTGTAATATGTTTGTATTGGAATATGCCGACACTTACATTGTCATAATGTCATGTCATGTCATGGCAACTTACCTTAATCCTGATCTGCGAACGATGACACAGGAATGACAGACATATAGGGGGTGTGGGCAGCCGAATCTGAATCCGTTTTCAGAGCTTGAGCAACATTAGGCCCACTTGTGGAGCACAAGTTCTAACAGATTTGCGGTCCCAGGACCCTTGCATTCACACAGCTTTCAAAACATTGTAGAATCTGCCTTAAAGTTTTTACTAGAGCCACTTTAAAATGTACAAAACTAACTCGAATTTCGGATACTGCTGCTCCACTGAGGCTGCCAGCTCAAAAAAATGTATTGAAACGTCCCATGGCTTCAAGAATGGCCCATACTATGTGTATACCTATTCCGGCAGGTTCTGTGCTTGTCTGCGTAGTGATATGGTGCAGGCACTTGCTTGCCTGGATATACGGCGATGTCCATTTAGTGTACATCTTAGAATGTGTTTGAAATCAGTCTTAACTACTATGAATAGTAAGCAGCGTTTCCAGGCCATATTAAAATGTCTACGTGGCACCTGATGGTTTTTTCTAGGTGGTGCAATTTTTTTGCTAGGTATTTTTTTCAGGTGATGGTTGGGCACCACCGGAGAAATATCAAACTCCGCATGTGTCAAGTGACCTGATATAATGTCATTTTTCAGTTCAGTATATCTGTGGGGCTTTTGAAGGTCGTTGGCAAGTTGTTGTCCATGTATGCTTCAAAACCGGTAGAAATGATTTGTACGAACATTTCTTAAATACCAACAGACTAGAACGCCAGAGAGCTGACGTGGCCTGACCTGGTCCTATGATCTGACCTGACATTCAGCCATTTTCTTTGCGTTATTTCGTGTTCTGCCGAGGATTAATAACAATGCAAGCAAAAGAGGAAGAAATACCTCTGGAATGAAACTGCTTGGATTCCAAAACCATGATCAGTAGGGTGCTGTATATGGTCGATCATGTGACTTGACCTGATGAAGGATCATGAAATGATCTGAAGCATGTTTGGGTTCCTCTTATGTTAAGATCTGCCACTGACCCATGACATGAACTATAGAGACAGAGCTGGACATCTGGATATGAGCCCAGCTTGTTCCACGGCGACCTCGCATGACCTCAGGTGACAAAGGTCATTTCACAGCATGGAAGCATCTTGTTGCAATTTGGGGCTGCAAAATCGGCTAAGTCCCCATTTTTACGTCAGGGACCATCAAAATGGAGTTTCAGTTTTTTTTTGCCAACTGAATCCAAAGTTGACCCGACGTGACTTCATGACCCTTCATGTGGGTCAATACTGTTTGTCGTCTTCAATGGCTTTCTTGGCCCAGGAATGCATTTCAGGCAACAGAAACGCATTTCGGCTTCTACTACGGTGACAACGCATGACCTCAGGTGACCTAAGGTCATATCACGGTTTTGGAGCGTCTTGATGCAATTTGGACTTCATTACCTATCTTTACCCCAGGGATCAACAAAACGGGGTTCTAGGTTCCTTTCTGCAAGTTGACCCTAGATATGATCTGACCTGACTTTATGGTCATTCTTGTGGGTCAACACCATTTGTCGTGTTTAGTGATTTCCTTGACCCAGGAGTGCATTTCATGTACCAACAAGCGGAAGAAATGGCTCAAAAAGATTATAAATGGGGGATATGGCGGAAATTGATCTAACCTCAGGTCACTGGCGTGGACCTTGACAACAAACTCGAGATAAAAAAATCCTAAGGGATGACCTCTGCTACTACCCCTGAAAGTTTGAGGTCGATCAATCACGCGGCATGGTTTATAGAAGACTAAAAATCTACAGAACATGCAAAAAGTTGTATTTTTTAATTTCAGCGCGCTGCGCGCGGTGATTTTCCACTGTTGCCAAAAGCCCGGGGGTCAAAGCTCCCCCCCCCCGTTTCGGCGCGAGATATTCACATTGCCTTTCAAAACCATCCCTCGTAGCAGCCGAGCCCTATACAACCATGACCGGACTGTCGCAAGTCTAGAGTACAAAACTATTGTCGTTGCACTTTTCCTTCGAGGAGTCAATGCAGTGGCACCTGCAGAACATTATGATGGGCAGCCATTCCGCCAATGGATGATTTTCTTGCGCTGATGCATGGGCGTAGGGACAGGAAGAAGGGCCGGGGACTATGGCCCCCCACTTTGGAGGAAATTTAACATCAGGTTTTGGGGAAAACGTCCTTCACCCATTCCCACACTTTTCTGCTTGCTTCTACGTCCCTGCGCCGGCAGATATGACCTTCGTTGATCCGCTTTTGTGCGTCCCATCCTTCTCCGGTGCGTCTCCCATTCATCCATCCATCGTCCGTTCACCATACCTCTTAGAGCGACTGCCACGTTACATGGCAAACACGATGTGATTGGTGTCGCTGCCAACTGCAATCTTTGCGCTGAGGCCGTCGGTTAACACGGGACTTGTCTGGAACTAGATCCAGGATAAAACCTTTCATGAGGGTGATTCCACAACTATTTCCTCAGTTACACCTCCGAGGATTGTTTCCTGGGTTTGCAACATGATGCAGTAGCACCCGCCGCAGTAACTGCCGCTTCAGACAAGCGATTGCGAAGTCATTCGCAGTAATTGACTTTGTACCGCGAAACAACTAGTTTAGCTGAGTGTGGCCCTGCGGTTTGTGTCGCAAGCAGGTTTCTGGTTCGATTGCAGACGGTGGAAAACGCCCTGGCTCTGAATGCTCAGTTAGTCCTCGCCCAGCTGGCAGTCGGTGCCACGTGCGCTCGACTGGGTAGGGGGAGCGGTTGGAGTCCTCTGACTCGTAAACGGCTCGTCGCACGGTAAAAATAAGCACACCACTGGAAAGTTCGTGACAAGTAAAGCACGGAACTGGTCTCATACTTCGTTTCGGATAATATGTAAACCATTTACATTCTTTATATGTTTTCTCATAGCCTACTTCATGAAACCGGGAAACGGCCTGGATCCTATGGGCTGTGATTTATAAAGACTAGATCAAGCCACCGACGAATGGGCAAAAGTCCACAGATCCCGATACACGTCTTATTCCTCTGATTTGTATGATACAGCAGAAGTGCTGAGTTAAAGACAACGACATTCGCGCTGCTTCACGGCGGGCGCCGATGCCGAACGCGAAATAGAATTAACGTGAACTAATTTTAGAATTCATCTATTTTGGCGACATGGGCCTTGAGAAGTGGTTTGTCTTGATATAAGTAGTTCTTTGATGTTTTTCTTTTGTTTTAATTTTGAAACAGCTCGGTAGTTATCAATATAGACAACTGCCAGAACTTTATTCGCGAAAGCCTGCTTTTTGCATAGTATGAAATTATTAAATGTTTGAGTTTCTTGGTATCATTCGCAGCTGTGAGAGTCAGCTTTGTTCTTTTTATATCCATTCCAAGTCATTCATCGCCGATTTTGGCCTTGGTGCCTTATGGTCTATGACAGTTGTTTGTGATCTGACCTTAGGTCAACAGTTGGAGGTTATTGATACCTTGCTAAATGACGATTATCGGGTGTTTGCATCACATCGCACTCGAAATGTTATAGAAAAAAATCCTTAAACGACCGAAAAACGGCATGCCTTGAAAATAAGGTTAACTTTAGGCCACTGAACAGGAAGTTTCAAAAAATGTAGGATCGCAGATTTTTTGCTTGATTCAAAATCTCTAACCCTGAAAAAATTTCATTGCAATATCATGTTCTCCGAAGAAGTTACAGGGCGCTGAACTTCTTTTGGACATAAGTCCACTTATCCTGACCTAGGTCAATCACCTGACCCGCCCTGAGCCGAAAACTTCAAAGAAAGATGTAAAAAATACCAAGTGAAAGGTAGACAAAATTTTGTGGCTCTGCTTTCGTTCGTTCCCTTACAGTCTTGGAAAAACTTAACAGGGGGCGGTCAAATCCCCCGTCGGGGCCGAGTTAACAGCAGTGCAGTTCCAGTAACGCTTCTGTCGCTCCAACAGACATTATGGTCTGAGACACTTTTAGAAAGATGAAACCACCAGGATGTAAATGGAGTGGCATTTTCCAACGATTACTACAGGCTCGTAAACACGTGGTACAGATAACACGTCCATTTCATTATCTCTGTGATCATTCCGTCCTTCAATGTCCTCAAAACAAACAGCCCAGCATCAGTCTCCGGTAACCGACCTAATCGGTTCCGCAAGAGGCATCAGCAAACATAAAAACGGGAAGATTTACTGTTTGGACGCGTCGTATCGCCCGCCATTGCCTGGCGCCCAAACACGCCGAGAGCCCTCATAGCAAAGAACATAACGACACGGCGTCATTAGCACTTGCCACCCGATGGCAAGCATGGCCATTAAAGCAAGTACTCGTTGTCGCCCGACTAGCAGACTGGATGGCTATGCCGTTTGTCACTGGCCCGCGACACCACGATGACAATGTCCGAGCTGGCGTGCGATCGCTGTGCATTAACCGTCGGGGTGCTGGTCATTCATGTGAGCACTGTGCGAACTGCCAAAAGGCAAACCCACGCAACATATATCTTTTTATCACGACATATAATATTTAGCATCATGTTATACTGGTATAAAAACTATAATGTAACAAAGACGAATTATATCATATTTCCTATACATATATATATATATATATATATATCGCTCAAAACCCCAGCAGACGTGGCACTGATTATCTGCTTTGATGTGGCTTCGATCGTTCGTATAAGTCGTTACGTTCCTAGTAAATGTTCATCAAGAACGTTGCCAATGTTTATTATAACATAAAGAACAAGGAGAAAGCCCCATTTGATTATTGATCTAACGTTTCGAGAGCATACGAAACATCTTCAGAGGTAAATATGACTATGGGTCAATGGCATTTGTTTGGCCTAAAATTAAGAAGGAAAGCACATAGTTAGTGATGACATGGATCTTCTGGTTCACACCCTTCGTTATACACGGACAAGGAGTGCTGAGACAATACGCGACAGTTCAGCCCATTATCTATTCCCAATTTTGGCCCTAATGCCGGCTGTTCTAACAGCTGTAGGGTCCCATGCGCGTTAAACTGGCGGTTGATTAGTGGGTCCATATCCCGAATGAATATGGCTTCGAGAGCCGCTAAGCGCCGTTTATCTGTTGCTTCCGCAAGGATCTTTATGTTCGAGGTGACGATGCGACAAGTTAAGTGCTCAGTGGTGCGGCTGTGTGTAAGTGGACTCCGTGTGCCAAGTGCATGGTTATGCGTCTCACACAGAAACACCACCATGAACATTTGATTCGTCATATCACGACCTCCAACATAAAGATCTTGGTGAGGGCAACAAATGAATCCGTTTGGCGGCTCTTGAAGCCATGCTCATTCGGAATATCGGCCCACTAACCCGTACCCGACTGGCAGTAGGCACCCGTCACGCTCGACTGGGGGGTCAGTTGACCGTCCCCCTCTAACTCACGAACGGTTGGTCGCACGATAAAAGTAAGCACACCGTTGGAAAGCCCGTCATACGTAGAGCTCGAAGCTGGTTTCATTCTTAGTTTTGGATAATATGCAAGCCATTGGCGCTCTCCATACATTTTCTCACAGCCGACTGCATGAAACGGAGAAGCGTCCTGGATCTCAAAGACTGTGATTAGTAAAATCTAGCTAAAGGCACCAATGAACCGGTAAATATCCGCAGTTGGCGATTCACGGCTACTTTCTCTGATTTGTTCAATATATACGTCAAAACGTTGAGTTTAAGACATGGCGATTTTCGCGTCGAGTGCCGGCGGACGCCGTAGCCGAACGCGGTGTTATGTGACATCTCTTAACTGTACTGGTTCTTGTGATTGTTTCTCATGCCTAAATTTTGGAAAAATCCAGTTTATCAATCTACACAATTGGCAGAGCTTTATTCGCGGGTCTGTTTGTTTCCAAAATATGCAATTTCTGAAACTCTGGAAATTCTTGTTATTACTTGCATTTGTACATACCAATTCTGGCATATTCTATCCGTTCTGAGTAAATTATCACCGATTTCGACGGCGGTGCATTTTAGCGCATAACAGCTGTTCGTCACCAGACCTCAGGTCAATGGCTGGAAGTCAATGAAACTTTGTCCATCGACGGTAAAGGAATGTTTGCATCATTTCACATGAAAAATTCCGTGAAGAAATCCGTTAAATCCCCAAAAATGTCGACATGTCTTGAAAATGGGGTTGACCTTAGGCCTTGATCCGGAAAATCCCGAAAAATCTGAGATGGCAGATTTGTTACGTTCATCAGGATCTCTAATGCCTGAAATTTTTCCTGTGGTGTGTTTTCGAAAAAGTTACAGGGCGCTAAACTTTTTAGGACCTAGGTCCGCTTGACCTGACCTAGGTCAGACACCTGATTTGACCGGAGGTGAAAACTTGGACACAAGGTATAAAAATGATCAAGCAAAAGTTACAAGAAGTTTCGTGCTGCTGCGTTTGTTCGTTCGCTCGCAATCTCGGAAAAACCTTACAGGGACGGTCAATCGCCCCCACCCTTTCTCTCGTCGGGGGCGGGCTAATTAACCAGCATGTTAACGCGTGGGACCCTGCAGTTGTCTGAAGAGCCGTCACTGATCTGTCGTGTATTGTTTCCGCACTGCTTGTCCGTGTAGTATAAAGCGTGCGAACCATAATATCCATGCCATTACTAATCGTGTCCTTTCTTTATAAATTTTATTTTATTTATTTACATATTTTATTTCATTTTATGATTAATTCCACCCAAACAGATATCTTTGACCCATGCTTATACCTATCTCTGAAGATGTCTCATGTGTAAACGAAAAGTTCGATCAATAATCAAATGTGACTTTTCGCTTCTTCTTTAGCTAACCGAGTCTTCTTTCTTCTAACTTGAACACTGGCAACGTTTTCAATGAACATCCACTGACAACGAAACGACTGGAAAAATGCATTTTTTCAGCATACTGTTCGTAGACACTGAAGCGTTATTTTTTGCCGTGCGAGCCGAAAGACTTAGTTTTGCTTATGAATACCCAAAAATATACCAGTCTTTCTATTACCATATACTCAGGATTTCCAACACGGTGTACGTAACACGTTTGGGCACACAAGTCCACATGGGATTACCTTCAAAGATTTACCGTCATGTTCATTGTCTGCAGATGATGGAGAAGCATTTGGGGACTCAGAGGCGGGTGGCACTGACCCCTGGGTGGTGCTGCCCGTACCTCTTCTGAACCTTAAATAGTACGGTTTTGAAAGAAGGAATGGTATGAACTGCGATTTTGTCTAGAATCTTAGCTCCTTGTAATGCTGTGTCAAAGGAAAGGCAATACACGGTAAACATCATTTTATTATCATACTAAACTCATATTCTCCAACATATGCCCAAAACCTTGGGAGAATGCCCCAATTTTGTCTCGATATAAATTTAATTAATAACGACCAAAAGTTCCTTTTTTCCGGTTTTATGGCAAGAATGAAACTGCAGTTCATTAATGTTTACATTATTTGCTTAGCCCATCCAAAACGTTTTCAAGCAGTGTGAGTCTAGTTCCCACAGCTTGCTTTGCCGGCCGTGGCTACTAAAACTGTATTCACCGGTGTCGAAATTCTCTCTTACCGTATTGCATATCGTGCATCCGTGGCGAAAGAAGTACTCTACCTTCCAAACGCAGGTTATGAGAGGAGGAAGATCAGTCTACTCTACGGGATTGTTTTCTCGCATTCCATTATGCCATTCAGTTTAACGCTCTCACCATTGCTTGCCTCAGGGGATTCGGGTGGGCTTGCTAGAAGCTTTTCAGTCTCACTGACTTCGCTTTTGCAACATACCAGGTCCTCGCCAATTGATGAGCGATTTGTACGAAGCACGTAGGTGTCCAGCGATCGATAGTTGATGTCGTTCTCGAGGTTCTTGGGCTCATTGTTATTGGCTTGCCTTTGGTTCGCGAAGGTAAAGCCTGAGTATAAGTTCCTTCCCCTTTAAATTACCCCGGCTATTGAAGTTTGAAGTGAATGGAGAAAGTTTGACTCCCGTCAAGGAGGTGCCAGGATACGGGATCTGGCGCAGTTGCCATATGTCCTGTTTTTAACCTGTTAATTCCATGCGTCTACTTTCATGTTTAACCGAAAATTTGCGAGTAAATTTAGAACGGGATCTAGATAAAAACTTACATGGAAACAATTCGCGCAATTGCAGCTGGATTTCTTGGTCACATACAGATCTGGAAGCGATTCAGAATCGAGTCAGAATCGATTCTGAGTCACGAACTCTTTTCGTTGATAAGAATTGAGATCAAAATTATAATCATAATCACACCTCAGTTTAAGAATAAGAATCGAATCAATTCGCAATTGGCAGAAAGGGATGGACTCAGGGAATCGATTTCCAAACACTGATTCATTGCATGCATGCATTTGCATTCATTCATTTGCATGCATGCTTTGTTTGCCATATGAATGAGGCGATTTGCTACCAGTATTCATAAGAATAACCATGACGTCCATCAGCATTGGTAACAGATGACTAAATGAGAGTATCCCTTGGACGGTGTGGAGGCCCTGGGGGGCCAGAGAACCCATGAGAATGCAAGGCAAGCTCTTGGCACGGAACAGGTCACCTCAAACTGCCAGTGAGGCCCCTGAAGCGCCAGCAAAGGCCCTGATACAGCTAGAGATGGTCCCTGAGAAAGCTAGAGGTGCCCTAAAACTACCATGTAGACCCCGTGAAAACAAACAAGATTCCCAATATAGCCACGGGATCACCGAAGTCATCCAGAGGGCCCATTACGTAGCACAAGGGTCTTGAGATTGTTAAAAGGTCTTCTCTAATAGCCAGATAGCCCCTCAGGCGGCGAAAATATTCCCCAGAGATAAGAGGGGCCTAAGGCTACAGGACACAGGCACCGACACGGACTGGCGGGGCAAGTTACAGCAACCTTACATCCGCGAGCCCCAGAGATCGGCATAGATCCGAGCTTTTTATGGGTCATGATCTTCCTAATTTTCGAACGCCTGCGGCGCGGCATGTCTTTCCATGAGTAACATGGATTGTACTCGATGGTAATACGCATCTCTCACCATCGAGAGAAGACTGCGCTTTTCTAAATGTTTCACAAATTTCTTAAAACGCAATAAGTTGATTTTTCTGCCCCCGTTCGAGTCGCTTTACTGTTCAAACATATTGTGAAGTGAGGCCGACTCGTGTAATACTGGCTTCGGTGATCTTGTCTCCCAACAGACCAAGAATTTTGACATTAACCCTGTATGTCACTGCATAGTAAATAATGAGCTGAAAATTGGGGTTTGCTCCGCCCCCCCCCCCCCCCGAGTCAAACTATGGCAGATTTGGGTAAAATCCCATTGGGACAATGGTAGAAAGGCCACACCAGACCTCCAGGATTTGGGGGACAGTCCTTAGCATTTTCTGTTCGAGTGGAATTATGCGATGTTCTATCGTTTTCGTTGGAAAGATGATGCAGAACAAATACATGCATGCCATTAGCATACTCGTTTACTCCGTAATTTCAGAAATCGAATAGGGGAGGGCATAACATGCCGGTGTAACCTCCGAATTTGGTTATCCTTTGGTGTCGGTTCGGCTCAAGCGCCGCGATAGGCTGATGGATGAGCAGCCGGACGACAGATCCGGTGCGTGCCAGGAAACGACTTCGGGACCCAGAACTGGCACATTTATTTGGCCCAAGACCGTGCACTTTTCTGCTTTGCTAGATCGGCTTTTGGGCCACATCTACTTTGCTCCCAGATGAGTTTAACTCATGCGTCTTGGTTCGTTTAACGAGCAGATCGGGGAACCCCGCAGTTGGGGGGAAGAAGCATTCTGAGTCAATTCTTTCCAGTCAGCGCCCATAGAGTCGATGTAAAATTTCAAGGGAGCTGTGGTCGCTGTCCCTGCCCTCTCCCCCTCCCCCGCTTTCCACGCCCTTGTTAACAAGCATCAGCCGCGGAGGCTGACACTCGTGAACCGAACCGACAGATTAAATCGTTAGATTAATTCGATGGAGTTGATCTAGTTTCCTGCACCCATCCAGGTTTGGCAAACTCATTTAACCGGAAAAAGTTGGGATTGAGGGAGGAGGTTTGGGTCCGTGTTGGAAAGATTGTCCTTTCCGTTCAGTGGCTATTGAGGGATTTAGAGATGGAAGTGAGTGTGAAGGGGGGGGGGGGGGCGAAAGCATTATATTCTTTAAACTAATAGGTTGAATAACATGCATGTTACAATTCAGCAATTCGTAGCAGGCATACATATACGACGCACTTAAGACAACACAATGAAGCCTTCTTGCATGTTAATGCATTTCAGAGGAGCCGGTGCCCGTTTGCGTTCGTGGGATTTCGGAATAATTTTTGTTTGGACGTTAGGTCAATATTTTAGGACTCAGATCTGGAATCTACCCCAGACTTTAATCTTTCCTAATTTAAGCAAAAGCTGAATTCTGTCTCTTGTGCTGCTCAGGGAATAATGGCGCTCATCGGATCGCTGTCAAGACATTTTAAATTAGGTGTTGAGGTCTTGGGCATCAAATCTGGAGGATTTTCAAGAGTCAGATACGTGTCCCACTTCACATATGTCCCGGACACAGTGTCTGAGGTTCAAGGTGAGAGTGATTGAAGATAACAAAATATAGAGCATTTCATGTGGGACTGCATCGTCTTCGATGGTAAGGTGTATTTAGGAAAATGTATGCAGCCAATGCGGACTGTGGACAATTCTTTGACTCACTGGGTTTTGCTGAGACCACACCAGATTTGCTGCTTTCCTGACTGAATTCATTGCTTGCCAGTTTTACTGCTTGCCTGAAAGATTCTGTGTATGCCTCACCATGTCTGGATCTAATGTATGTGTTGCTGTATATAAACTAAGCTGCCCATTCCCTCTCAGAAATTTCTTGTTTCATCAGGACTGCCTTAATCATCACCAGTTTTTTTAGCATATGCCATTGTTGCAGGCTTCATATGTTGATGGAAACAGTGCAATGGTGACTGATTTATTTTAGCTACCATGATCAATAGTTCAGTTGATAGACTGCTTGTCTCTCCATCCTGGCAAGACCAGTTTGGGTGCCATACATCACATTTTCATGAAGTGGTGAAAAACAGCACAAATAGCATTAAAAATCACACAAGAGACAGTTTTAAGGCAAATGCTTGTGATTCAGTTGCTGCATAACATCATTTCAAGATGAAGGGAGTGGAAACATTGCCAAATAATATTGTCACTCAGTTCATCGCTGGCTGCTGCTCCACTTATCTGTTTGACTTTCACTATTATCCCATGGTAACAAAGTCAAAAAGGGCAATTTCCAAGGCCAAGGTATTTTGGGCCTGATGATGTCATCATTAGGCCTTCAACCTAACTTAAGATATAATAAACAAGACAAGTAACTGACCTAACCTGACCTAACCTAACCAAACTGGACCTAACCTAACCTAACTCAGCCTACCTAACTTGCTGAGTTAGGTAGGCTGAGTTAGGTAGGCCTAGCCTAACCCAACCTAACCCAACACCGAGAATGTTCACGAGTGCCATATTGTAAGCACCTTTTTAGGTAACATTGCTTTTTTCCATTGTGTTTCTTCATGGTGTGCTGTGGCACATGCCAAAACTCCAGGCATTGCTACAGCAACAGTGTGTGGTCTGAGACACTGGTAAGCTGATGTGAGTAGTTTTTTTTAGCTAAAAATGTCATCATGAGTTGTATATGCTTGCAAATTTTCACCAGGTTTTGGGATATAAATTGAATAACTGAACTCCAGATGATCATATTGTGGCTTTGCTTACAGGGGAGACTGCCCGGATGAACCTTTTTCAGTCTGTGAACAATGCTTTGGATATTGCCCTCGCCTCAGACAGCACAGCTGTTACATTTGGAGAAGATGTTGGCTTTGGTGGTGTCTTCCGCTGCACCATCGGGCTTCAAGATAAGTATGTCATGTAGTGGCTGCTCAGATGCTTTGTTCACACTGTGATCTGAGTACATGTTTTACATTGATAGCCATTATTTGAGGAGAGTGCAGCCCTCTTATGCTTGTTTTGCTACCCAAACACTGCATTTTTTGCAGATTGAATGCACTAACAAAAATTTATGTTGCAGATACAAGTTTTGAATGATCTCACATGTTCTTTGTGTTGCTTAGGTTTTGTAGTTCAGTAAAATATAATAATCATCATCCAGATGTTTGAAGCGGATGTCTCCGGTCCTCAGTTCCTAGGCTTATACCAACAGGGCTTTTTCAGTATGTGACAACTGCTCTACCCGAGAAAACGTTTAGTTTCGCGCATTGGCCTTGCCTCGCATTGAGTGTTTTATGGAGCAAGAACTTAGCCTGTTCTGGCCACTTGTGCTGAACGCCATGCTGCCCGTTTTGGTTGCAGGTACGGGGCTGACAGGGTGTTCAACACGCCCATCTGCGAACAGGGCATCGCTGCTTTTGGGATCGGTTTAGCGGCGGCCGGCGCCACCGCCATTGCCGAGATGCAGTTCGCTGACTACATCTTCCCGGCCTTCGACCAGGTAGGACGATGAGTCTGTGGAATCGTTCTTCCCATTCTTTGATAGGGCTAGAGGGGGCGAGGGTCTTATCCAGTTTGTGGTCACGTGGTTTGTTCCTGTTGGCTGCACCTTCCTTCTATTCATGACTTGCGGTATATGCTTGATTGTATGAAAGATGTCGTAGGGTGTTTACCAAATATTGCTGTTCACGTTTCCAACACCTGTTCTATCCTCGAGACTGGAAAACACATTGCATTCGGATTGGCTGCTAAATTTGGCCATGCTTAAATGTGTGGTGTTACTAATGTGTCGTATCGCGTGCTGTTTTGGTATGGTAAGATGAGTGTTGCAAACCGTGTGCCTTCCTCATTTGGTGGCAGAAAAATAATCTGCCTGAGAGACGGCGAGAAGTGTGACGACGTCGCACGGGCCGTGTTTGACGGCCGGTAGTCGGTTTCCGCCGCAGTCGTCGCCGGACTGACGGCTCCCGCTGCGGCAGATCGTGAACGAGGCCGCCAAATTCCGGTACCGGTCGGGCGGCCAGTTCAACTGCGGCAAGCTGACCATCAGGGCGCCCTGCATGGCGGTCGGACACGGCGCCCTGTACCACTCTCAGTCACCTGAGGCCTTTTTCTCGCACGTGCCCGGCATTAAGGTACGCAGCCAGCTCGTATTCTGCCCTTGAAGGTACATTTGCAATGTTTATGAAATGCTCATTCATATGCAGGATTTTCGGTTAGTGTCTGAATCATCGTGCATCAAACTGCATTGTGTCTTGCGCATCAACATTCATGTTAAGATTTGTATGCAAAGTTCCGCGACATCGGATTGGTAAAGCTGCAGGTGGCCTGTCTGGGCTGTGGGTAAAGGCTGCTTTGCAATGGCATATGGTACTGAACGTCATTTTCATTTTCGTTCGGTTATTGGAAATTGGCATCTGTATCTGCATTTTCCAATTTGCCTTTTTTGCGACTGTTGGTGTTTGTCTTGGCATTGCCTTTAGTATGTTTTACGAAATTTCTGGGCGACCGTATAATACTGGTGTTGTGAGGATGTCAGCTTTATCCCATATTTCTTTCAGCCTGCTGGTGCACTGTTTCCTGCAGATCTGCCACACTTACCATGCGTCCGTTCCGACTGGCAGCTCTTCTTTTTCTTCACCAGGTGATCGTGCCCCGCGGGCCCATCAAGGCCAAGGGTCTGCTGCTCTCCTGTATCCGAGACCCAAACCCATGCATCTTTTTCGAGCCCAAGGTGCTGTACCGGTCAGCCGTGGAGGAGGTGCCCGTCGCAGACTATACTGAGCCGCTTGGCAAGGCCGACGTGCTCGTCGAAGGCGAGTAACCGGGCAAAAGGTGTACACCGTGCGGCGTCCTAAAGGTGTACGGTCTGTTAGTGGTTCTCGTGTCCTGGTTTCAGCGATTTGCAGAATGTGCCAGCCACAACAGCAAACGCGTGCACGATGGCAGGGGATGTATGGAGACAATCTGACTTACATACGTCCTTTGCATCTGCCTCATCGTGGGAATTCGTCAGAGGGCGTTCAACAATTATGTGCTCTTCCGAGTGTTTGATTTGATATTTTTCCGCCATGTGGCGCTGTGGCTTCATCGAAAAAAAACATGTAGTCCGTGTCTGGTTGGCTCGACAGATGGCTGTTCCAGCCATTTCAGTGCAGTACAAAAGTTCCATTGTGCCAGATGTGTGATACGCCTTAACCAGGATGTGAAGTGAACTGCACTGAGATAGATGGCAGTGTCAGTACTAAATGACCTAATTTTACAGCGCTTGAGCGGTGTTTGGATGTAGACGGTCTTTCCTGCCTGTGTTTCGCTATGTTTGCGTGAGAGGAATGAGCATTGAAACAATTCGACTTTCATACACTCGTTCAGAACGATGGAATCACAATACGATCAGTGTAATCGGTGTTTCGGCCAGGAGGGACACCTAACTTTAAGAGATGCAGCAATGCACGGGGCCGTTTAATGGTCAAAAGAGAACGAACCAGTCGATAGAAGAGGTCGCGGGGATCATTAATGCAACCTGGCGTTTGCGGCGACAATCGTTGCAAACGTTGATTTTATGAGAGCTGTGAAACGGATTGTCGCACGTTCCCCCATAAGACGCGCGGCGTACGTGACTAATTCCGGCTTGTGCTTATCACTGCAGACATGTTCGATGTTTTTGGTTTTCCTCGTATGACGCTGAAATGGCTTTGCCTTAGCGTTGGTACCTCATATAGAACTGTTTGTTTAAGATTAGGCGTATATCCAACATATCTGCAAGTTGCTGTGGCTGTCGAAACGCATAGTTTACGGTAGAAGGAGGAACATTATGCCGCAAAGTTTATTAGCTTGCGGGCTCAACGGCCTCTTGAAGCGAATGGAGGGGACTGTTGTTTTGACTATTCAGCCTTGACTATTCAGTTTTGACTATTGACGTGGAGCCCCGTTATAGGCCTGTTGGCTGCCGCCTGTCCCGGCTAGGGAGATGTCTGTGGTAGGACTGTCTGTCTTCTTTCTTCCGTAACATGATTAGCACGGCTACCTTTTGTTCTCCATTGCTTTGCGTGCCGATTAACTGGCGGCATATCCAGCAGGCGGGCTCCGTTCCGGACAACGCCCCCGTTTCCGTCGCTGTGACACTGACGCCGAGTAGTGCCTCACTCTCAGCTGTGACACTGACGCCAAGTGGTGCCTCACTCTCAGCTGTGACACTGACGCCGAGTGGTGCCTCACTCTCAGCTGTGACACTGACGCTGAGTGGTGCCTCACTCTCAGCTGAGACACTGACGCCGAATGGTGCCTCACTCTCAGCTGAGACACTGACGCCGAGTGGTTTCTCACTCTCAGCTGTGACCCTGACGCCGAGTGGTGCCTCACTCTCAGCTGTGACACTGACGCCGAGTGGTTTCTCACTCTCAGCTGTGACACTGACGCCGAGTGGTGCCTCACTCTCAACTGTGACACTGACGCCGAGTGGTACCTCACTCTCAGCTGAGACACTGACGCCGAGTCGTGTCTCACTCTCAGCTGTGACACTGACGCCGAGTGGTGCCTCACTCCCATTCGACGGGAAGCACGGTGTGATCCAGCTCCTCTGTGTCCTCCCCCCTTCGCTCCGAGTGGAGGGAGTTCTGGTGCATCTGACTGGTGGGCTTCTCTGTGCAGGCGATGACGTCACGTTGATCGGCTGGGGCACCCAGGTGCACGTGCTTCGAGAGGTCGCCGACCTGGCCGCCGAGAAGCTCAACGTGTCGTGTGAGGTCATTGACCTGGTCTCCATCTTGCCGTGGGACAAGGAGGCCGTGTTTAAGGTGAGCTCCGCAGAGAGGGTAGTGATGGTGAGGGGAGGGTGTTGAGATGCCTCGTGTTTAAAGGCGGCTTACGCTGCTGTGGAAGGAAGGATTGTGTCTGCGTGTGTAGGCTGTGCATTTAGTTATCAGGTAATGGCCGTAGAGAGGTTTACTCAAACCCATCGCAGACTCGTCGCTGATGCGGGTATTTGCATTGAGTATTGCGCACACAGCTATGATTACCAGTTACCATATTTTGTTACTGTGATCATTATCAGCCACTCAGTCTGCTGTAAAACGAACGTTGGAAGTATATTCACGTTGCATTTGAAAAGCTCGGTATGCAATGCCATGTATTCTTTAGTGATTGTACGACAGGTAGGGAGGGTCTAATTTGACTGCTAACGGCTCGTGTTTGTTTAAAAACGTTTAGCTCACGCCATGATCCTGTTCGTCGATGTTGACGTCAGGTGGCGCCACTGACGTAAACGAAGCCACAGGGGCCTGCTGCAGTGCTGCCATTGGAACCTGAGATGGCGTTGGTAGTACCTGTGAATGGTTGCGGAACATTCTGAATTGTCTGTACCAGGGTTACTGCTGTGATGCGCCTTGTTCTGCGTTAGAGGGTCGGCACAGGTGAAGCTTGATTCCTAGTGTCTGCAGGCTGCTGTTTCGTGTCGTCATCATTGTGCTTGCCCTTTGTCGTTCATTCGTTAATCATGCCCTATCATAGTTCGATCTGATGCAGGCCTTCTAATCTGTCATTGCCCTGGTGCAGTGCTGTTGAGCGGACGATTCGTGATATCTCACGAGAGAGAGAGAGAGAGAGAGAGAGAGAGAGAGAGAGAGAGAGAGAGAGAGAGAGAGAGAGAGAGAGAGAGAGAGAGAGAGAGAGAGAGAGAGAGAGAGAGAGAGAGAGAGAGAGAGAGACGGGCTGCGTTCCGTGTGTTGTCCTGCTTCAGCTGTGTTGTCCTGTTCCTGTGGCGTTGGCCCGTTAGATAGGTGTTGCTTAGTTCTTATCTATGTTGTCCCATTTCATTTTGTGTTGTCCCCCTTTTCCGTGCTAGCCTGCTTCAGCCTGTTCAGTCTCTGTTGCCCTGCTCCAGTGTATGTTCCCCATTTCAGTGTGTTTTGCCCTGTTTCGGTTTTTATGACCCTGTCTATCTGTGTTGCCCTGTCTGTCTGTGTTGCCGAGTTCCACCCTGTGCTGCACCATTTCAATCCGTATGGCGCTGTTCAGTCTGTTTTATCCTATTTCATTGTGCTTGTCTCGTTTAAGCTGTGTTGCTTTGTTTCAGTGTGTGTTGCCCTGTTTCGTAGGTGTTAGTTGCCCAATTCCAGTCCGTGCTACCCTGTGTCTTCTGTGCTGCCTTGTTCCAGGCCGTGTTGCTCCGTTTTAGCCTGTGTTTCCCTGTTCGTTTGTGCTGCCCCGTGTCAGTCTGTGCTGCCCCGTTTCAGTCCGTGTTTCCCTGTTTCAGTCCGTGTGTAAGACGGGCCGGTGCCTGGTCTCCCACGAGGCGCCGCTGACCGGCGGTTTTGGTGCCGAGCTGTCGGCCTCCATTCAGGTGAGCGGAGGCCCACCCACAAAGGCGGAGACTGGCTCCGCATGTGTTTGGCTGGGCGCTGGTTATGGACGGATAGGTCGGCAAAGTTTGGGGTGTCTTTTTCTCATAGAGCTGCAGAATCTTTGTCGTGCCGTGCGCTTTGTTGTACAATGTTCATCGATGCAATGGGTTTTTCCAAATGACTGAAAAGGTGTCCATTACCTGGTGATATATCGATGGGACAGTCAGTCACGTGGCTTCTCTTAAGTTATTGGTTGGACCTATGTGCTGTAATACGTTATTAAGTGTAATAACCAAGAAAGTGGTAAATTCCGTACTGATATATACTTTGTGTGGAATATTCTTCAAAATTGCTTTTTCCACATTTGTCCACAGTTTCGCTTAGTTGGGAAAAGTAAATGAGGGTGGGCGGTCCCCCTCGCCTAAAAAAGATCATATCGGCCCAAACGGAGCGCCGTCTGGCCATCACTGCCAGTGATACCTGCCCCCTGCCGATCACTGCTGAGTGGGTAGCTCTCTGAGCCTCCCCGGCCGACGCGTCCTGTCTCACAGTCGTGTGTCGGCCTGTAACGCGGCTCTGGCGCCGGCCAGGCGGAGTGTTTCCTGCATCTGGAGGCGCCCGTGCAGCGGGTCACCGGCCACGACACGCCGTTCCCGCACGTGTACGAGCCTTTCTACATGCCGACCAAGTGGCGCTGCCTGGAGGCCGTCAAGAAGCTGGTCAACTACTGAGGTGGCGACACGCAGTCGTGCGGCGTGCTCCCCTGCCGCGCCGGCTGGCCAGGAAACAGTCTGGGTGCTGGGTGACTAGGTTGCCGAGGACGGACTGGAAACAATCCGGTTTTTGATGGCGAGGGATAGCGATGCTGGCGGCAGCTGTGCCTGTTTGGAGCGCGTCCGGAAATGTGACTGAGTGACTGGATCTGGGTGCACCGCGAGGAGCGGTGGGTCATTCGTTTGGCCTGTCTTCAGGTGGATGTTTATTTGAGCAAATCCTGATAGGAGCTGACAGAGGTGAAAAGTGCTGTTCGTCTTGAAGAAAATCGTCCGTCACTTCACACACATGACGTTGTTGTCCAAACGGTTCCTTAATGCCGAGAGACATAGTGTTTTCTTGCTTAACATAGTGGCGTTATGGTAAGGGAAGGTGCAATGCGCGAAGGAAAACAAGCCCGTTCTGAGATGTCTGTCTTTTGCTGTCGCTTTTTTGTTAGGCATGCATTTTTTGCGTCTGATATTATCGTGGGAATCCGGTAGAGGACGTTCAACATCAAAGCATACTGCCGAGTGCTTGATTTGATATTTTCCGCCATGTGGCGCTGCCGACTTCGTCAGAAAACATGGAGCCCGTGTCTGGTTGGCTGATGGGTGGCTGCTTCAGCCATTTGAGTGCAATACTAGTGTTCCATTGTGTCACGTGTATCATACGGCTTAGCCAGAAGGTGAACTACACGGAGATACGTGGCAGTGTCCGTACCAAGTGACAGTTTTACAGCGCTTGTGCGGTTTGTGGATAGATGGCCTGTCTTGCCTGTGTGTTCCGCTATGTTTGCGTGAGATGGGTGAACGCGGACCTTCGAGGCGCCGTCAGGCCTTAGCCAGTCAGGCCTTAGATCGTCAGTCGTGCGTTCGTGCCTCGTGGCGGGCGATTGTGGTACGGAGGTAAGACATGCCGTACGTGAACTGTGGATTGTACATGCAAATATAGGTGATTGGTATAAATACAGCGTGTCTGGTGTGGTGTTAATTTAGAGGCTTCTTTTGGACGGGAGGTAGACTCGACTCGGTTCCCGCCGGGTCTGGTTTCTGAAGGGCAAGGTCAACGTCAGCGGCTCTGACAGAAATGGTCAGGGGTATACGCGTGAGGATGACGGCGGGGGGGGGGAGTGGGGGCTCACCGCCTGTGCTGTTTTGAGCAGGTCAGTGGAACTGGACGGAGCTTACTGTCTTTAGATAAACAAGTCCCCCGCATCTTGCAAAATGCGACTGGATTGGATTATCCTCGACCAAATCGCGAAGGGATTCAATCAACGCTCCGAATGCTCCTGAAGATTATTTAAGTGCTCGGGGGGGGGCATGTTGCTTATCCGGGTGAAGCCTGTTCAAACCACGCTGGAATGCAACCTTGCGGCGTTAACAAAATGGCCTGTGACATCAAATCAGGAAAATGACGTTTCTGACGAAGATTTCCATTCAAACATGTCGGGAACTCGTTTTCTACATTACTAGGGCGAAGGGCAATGTTCGATGAGCAAAACGCAGCTCAAAACGCCCAGTTCATATATATTACCACAGCGGACGTAAAGAACAGTGAGCGGCTGCCATCACAGCTGGGCGCCCAGATCGTCCGCCAGTGCGTCCATCTTCCGCTCCGTCCTGGCGCTCGTCTTCTTCCGCTTCTTCATCATCGCCTTGTAAGCCTTCTTGGTCATTACGCGCTGCTCCTCTCGCTCCACCTCTGTGGCCGCCCGCTTCGCTCCCTTCGGCTTCCTGGTGCCATCCAGCTCGAGCCGGAGACTGGCGCCGGGTTGCGGCTGCTCGCCGACCGTCTCCATCGGCTCCGGCTCGGCGGCGGCGGCCGACGCCAGCGCCACCGCCTGCGAGGCGCGCGGCGCCGGCAGCGCCTCCATCTCGGCCTCCTCCTCCGCCGCCAGCGCGTCCAGGTCGAACTCGGCCGCCATCTGGCGCACGATGCACGCGTCGGCGACGGCGGCGGCCGCAGCCGGCGGCTGCGTGTAGTACTTGATGCGGCCCGTGTTCCAGTCGTGCAGCACGATGCGGGCGGCGGCCGCCGCGTCCGGCACGCCGCCGCGCTTCAGGCGGCCCTGGCGGCGCGCCAGCAGCAGCAGGAACTCGGCCGCCGTCCGGAACGCCGGCAGCCGGTAGTGCAGCATCAGCTGGCCGCGGTCGGCGCGGCGCACGATCGCCTCCACCGGCAAGGCCGGGTCGGCCAGCTGTTCCACCTTGAAGGCGCTGCGCAGAGCGGCGGCCGCGTCACCGCCGCCGCCGCGCTCCAGCACCATGCCCGGCGAGTCGATCAGCTTCACCTTGGCGTCGAGCTGCACCTCCTGGAGGCCGCGCGTGACGCCCGGCGTGCCGCCAACGTCGCACGCGCGGCTCCGCTTCAGGCTGTTGATGACGCTGCTCTTGCCGACGTTAGGCAGGCCGACCACGCCGACGGCGATGCTGGTGGCGATGCCGCGGTTGCGGCAGTAGTTGCCGAGCAGCTTCATGAGCGTGGCGGCGCCGAGGCAGCGCTGCGACTGCAGCAACGCCTCCGGGCAGCTGAGCACGTCCAGCGAGCTCTGGCTCAGGTTGCGGCTCTGCTGCTGTGTGCTCGCCTTGAACGCGACGGTCGGGAACTCGCCGCGCAGGTGCCTGTCGGACGGACGGACCGTTACCACCCTGTGGCCAGCGCCACCCATCACACGGCGGTGGGTGTGGCTGCTAGGGATCAACTGAACCAAGGTTGGCAGGTTTCAGCCAGTGTCTGGTTTAAACCAGTTTAAACCATGGCCTAAACTGGCTGGTCTAAATTAATTCAAGCCAGTGGAGGTTTAAACCAGACAACACAGTTTAATGTCAGCCAATTACAGCTTCTTGTCGCAAAATCATAAAATGGGTTAAATGAGTTATGAAACACATGGAGCTATCTGATGAGGATCAAAGCTATTCTTTTCAAAAAATTAAGGTCTACCACAACATCAGTCACAACCTCGAATTAAGCAATCTGTGACATCCAGTCACTGCCAAGCATAAATGCTGAGACAGGAATTTGGGTATGCAGTCATTCTCCAGAGTACAACTCTATTAGTGGGAAGGTAAGTGAATCCATTAATTAAATTCCTGATCTTTTTGAGTGCTGGGAAAGTGTACCTATGGGTTGGAGAAAATCCACTGTTTTAAATCTGAATGGAGCAGTGATGCTGTCACTATGAAATGACATTCATCTCCAACATTAGAAGAACAAAGAACAGAATGTCTTCAAGAAAAGAAAGAACAAATGCAGAATGATAAAAATAAGAATGCTTATGGAGAGAGGTGATGAAAAGTCCAGGCCAAACAACCTGAAGACAAGTGTGCTCGAGTAGTGGTTCTCCCAGAGTGCTGTGCTTCCACCTACACCTACCAAGTGGCCCTACCACCTGCCTAGTTATGTCATTATCTGCCTGAGCACTGCAGTGCTACATCTATCACCACCTATCACATGTTCCATTGTTTGTTTGTTTGTTTGTTTGTTTGTCTGTTTGTCTGTTTGTTGCAAGTTAGGATCCATTGTCAGGCTTAAGCATCTGTGTCTTGAGTCAAGTTTTGTATCTCATCTGGCATCAGTTAGTTGTCTGAGCACAACATGCAGTTTTGATTCTAGGGTTGATTTACATGCCTAAAGCCATGTTCAGATCCATGATCAGTTAACTGACCCCTGCTGTGTTTGCTGTGAGGATGGAATGCTTGTTTAGGTTTCATTGCTGCCACATTGTTGCATATCATAGTAAAAAAAAAACAGAAATGGATGTTCATAGGGTCACTGCTAAAGTCAGTATACCTACTGAAATTGCTTTATGGCTAAATAACTGTCTCCCCTAGACCCCTCTATGGGTTGTGAAAAGCTTATCACACAACAAATATTTAGTCATAGATTTTCCTGTGACAGTTTCTGTGACTGGTAACTTAAGCCAGCCTTAATTAATCCAGGCCAGCTCAAACCAAAAATTTTAACTAACTTCATAATTTAAGCCAATTAAGACTGCCTTAAACTAAAAGCCACTAGCTGGCACAAGTTTAATTTAAGCTGGCTTTTTCCCAACCCTGAATCAAAGCAAACACACATCACAGTTGCTGAAAACTGACAATATTTTAAGGACAGCACAGAAACCAGTGGCCACTGGCCAACAGTTTTTTTTTATGCCAGCATTCATTGGCTGAGGTGGTTGAATGTGGTGTTTAAAAGGTGCCCTTTATGGCAGTTATAGTTTGATCATCACTCCATGAAACTGAGAGAAGCTGTTGTCAGTATCACCTGAACTTGCCAGTACTGTCACTTACTGACATTAGGAGAAATGAAGTCCTTCATACCAGGTTTCCCACCCACAATGGCAGACAAATGCTAGGTTGGGTCTTTCATGGCCAACTGCTTGCCACTTTGCCATGCCTTATGCAAAATTTAAGTGATGCCTCTGACCCTGATTAAGACATTATGAACAGAAGGAGTCAGAATGACAGACAAAAGACTCTACAGGAAAGATAAAGACAACATGAAAATAGCAGAAAGATAAACCCAACATACAGATAGCAATGCTGCCAGAAAAACTTGTGCAAACTAAAAAAATGGCATCATCAAACTAAACTGGAACTGGGAGTTATAATGGAAAAAAACAATCACAACCAGTGTTGGATAAATTGCTGTTTTCTGATGTCAAGGAGCACCAAAGAATTTATACTCCAAGAAAAATTTTGTATTCCAAAATGGTATGTATATACTGCAGTCATCTATCCCCCCATGACATGGGTATTCCTCCTCAACCAGAGTTTGAAGTTGTCCAGCATCCCCTCTTGGTTGATGGTTTACCATTCATATTTGGCTGCTGAAGTACAATCTGAGCCCACAGTCAGCTGCCTCCCCCTTGGTCAATGACTCCAGTGATCTACCATCTAGACCCAGGAAACTGGTTTGCCCCCCCCCCCAACGGAGCCACTGGATCTGTCCCTGCTGGCCACATATGCTTGCAAAGCACCTAGTTAGTCCATGTTCCCCACATAAAGGCATGATGTTTTATACTCTGAAAGAACTTGTACTCTGACACCAGGAAGAAAAACCAGGTTTCCAACAATGGTCACAACTCACTTGACCCAAGCAGCCAGGTTATCACGAGGCACCAGGTCAGCCTTGTTGAGGAGAAGGACCAGCCTCTTGGAGCTGCCTGCAGCCAGCACAGTCTGCTCCACCTCACTGCTGCGTGAACCCAGTGGATCACGAGCGTCCAGCACCTCAATCACAACGTCAGCCGCTTCAACCACCTGTCAAGATAGTACAGGTGACTGCTTGAACTGTCTCAACACTGTACCATGTTTAATAGTCCAACATGTTGTAAACAATGTTACCAGTTACCACATCACAAAATGTGAACCTGGGCACATGATAACAAACATGCAAACCCCTAGTAATCAGGCACAATCCAACACAGGAATAATTTCTTTCCAAGTACCAGGCAATTCCATGAAACGATGTAGCAATGAAAACCCAACCCATCACATTCAGTTCTAACAAAGTGACATAATCTACAGTCCAAACAAATGATGAAAACAAGGACCATACACAGGTGAGAGATGAGTCATACCTTCCTGAACTCCTTGTAAAAGGCTTTTGCAGAAGAGTCAGTAGAATTTTCTGCTTTAGCCATGTCCTCATATTCTTCATTTTTGGTTTGTACAGCAGAAACCAGGTCATTTAAGGAGTTTGTAGTGGGATTTTGATCTTTACCTCTTCTTTCAGCCTTTAACTCCTCTCGTTTCTTTTCACGCAACTGCTGTATGCGCTGCTTTTCTGCCTGGGCTTCTTCTAATGACCTTTTCCTTAAAAGGTGCCAGGTTGGGCACTCCTGGGTCTTTCTTTTTTCCTTTCTTTGGATTTTTCTTTGCTTCCTTTTTTACCTTCCTGGCATGTTCTTTTACCTTTTTCGCAATTTTATACTTCATCTTACACGATAAACGCTTACTTTTCTTCTTTGAAAATTTGTTGGTGACCATTTCGTGTGTCAAGGCCGGCAGATATACGCTAAAATTCCACCCAGGTGGAAAAGAGCGATTGTCACAGTATGCCACGAGCGAATCCCAACGCGGAGAAGGATGCTAATCGCCGTGTTTGGTTGAACGTTGCGCTTGTCGCAGCTGCGTCATAATGCATACCGAATGCAGCGTGACTTCAAAGGAAGTCTTTCACTAAATAAAAGCAACTTCGCAAACAGAAAATACCCGTGTAAAGTATTTTATAGCGTTTTGATAAGGATGTCCTAACAAGCCAAAATTCTCGGGCGTTTACTTCCGCTAAAAATGCTTTTCCTACCTGCTTCGCTAGGAAAAAAGCTTGTACAAGTTGAATTACTTACTTCACCAATTTCATCAACGTCTCCCCATAATGTTCGACAAAAGCTAGGTTGTAAATAACGATAGTTAAGTTAATATTTGTTTCTATTTTCAGTAGCATAAGTTCTGAATTTCCCAATTGCCCGCTGTAATCTAGCTGGAAATTCACAACCTTTTTTTGAAAATAAAATATTTACTCTCGTCCACTGGGGTTATTTCAAAACGGTTTATTCACGGAGTAGCTGTGGTTTACAGTATTCATCATCATCATGATCATTTCCTTGGTAAAATCCACGTAAAAACACTCGAGGCTAAAACGATATTGCGTCAATATTGAAAATGTTTGTGCAGGTGCCAGACACACACAACGAAAATACCACAGCATGAAAATCGAAAGAGCGCGGATCAAAAGTGTAGGTCAAGTCGCAGCACGAAGGGTAAACAATCGAAACAACATTCAGCACATTCAACGCTTGTCCGCAAGACAACGCCTAAGACCACTCGCAAAACTCGCCTGTGGGCAGTTAACGATAGCTGCCGGCAGAGTGTTAAATTGTCTATGGGCTCTAAAACCAAACTGCCATGGAAGTATTCGCATTAAGCAGATCGGGGGGGGGGAGAATAGGGGCCACGGTCCCCGCCTTCTGTTCGGAAACCAGGAACAACCATGCATTTTAGCTTTTTACGGAAGGAAGTTGTAGAATTTGCTAATATATCTACATACTTATTTTCAGGAAATGGCTTTACAAGGTGACCGAAATTCGAGGGAAACTTAACATTTGGGAAGAGGTTAAGTTACACGAGTGAAGATTTGCCCTTGGGACATTGCCTGAATTCGACATTTGTTGTCACGGTGTGCACTATTATTTCGCTAGTCATTAAATCTGAAAGTCAAGGGAGAGGAGCGAGGGCTCTAGGGCAGCTATTGCATTCTTTTACTGCAGGAAACGCAAAATATTTCACTCGGTTACCATCAGACCCGCGGCGCTGCGTAGGTAAGTACGATTTCTGTCCAAGACAGATGCAGACGTTGATTAGCCTCATTCCCATACCCATAACGCCAGTATGCATTCTCGTATCGGGGTAGCTTATTCATCCCCCAGATCTCGACACCTATCCGTCCGATCTGATCCCAGCAAAGGGCAATCGATTCACCATGACGTTAACTACACTTCTGTGAAAAGAAGTTTGAGAAATTTTGTAATGGCGGCAAAAAAGTATAGAAAGGGGTGTTACTCGCATTTTGCATTTTTTCCATCAATTTTGACGTAATTGGCATGGATTAAGAGCTAATCGATAAGACTTTCCCTTTGGCCCATACGTTTAGAGTCTTGAGAAGATTTATAGGCCTTCACTTGGCATAAAAAATGACTGGAATATTTTTAACCTGAATTGTCATAAAAGTTCAAAATATGTTTATATCTTTTTTCCTAGTAAGTCTATACCTCAAAAGTACAAAGCGTGCCGCATTGGTGGTATACATATTGTTCGCATAGGCGGTGCTAGGGACATGAGAGAGGACGACTGTCATGGTCACATGTTAATCAGATCAAATTGCGACCTTTGACCTCAAATGACTTCAGATGACCTCCAAATCATGAAATGATCTTGGGTTCATTTAATATCATTTGAAATGATTTTCATTTATATCAATCCATCAAATTTTTAAAACCCTTTTTATGACCGTTCTGATATAGGGTACACGCACAGACATTTTAGGTGACAGCTCCGTGACTTGACCTGAGATCGATCTGAAATGTAAAATACAACTAAAGAACATTGTGTTGGGTTGCACGTATTCCAGATTTTTACTTAAAAAAGGTCGGCGTCAACAGCATTTACATACAACCATTTTTTCCTTTTGATGTTGATCAAACCTTACCAAGGTATCTCAAGTGGACAAGTATATTTTTATGACAGTCCAGCTATTCTTCTATTTCCTAAAGTAAGGTTTTGAGTTTTATCTTAAAACTTTTTTAGGAGCCATTTTTACCTTCAGCGATGCCAAAAATGGTCGAAGGTGCCTGCCAAAAACGTGACCTGGCTCCGCCTGCGGGAAAAATTAAGTTATGAGGATTGGATGCAATGTAGGAAAAATAAATAAGAAAAGTGATCATGCTTCGTAAAGCTGCTTCAAAAACCCTCGAAGAAGCAAACAAAAACCGGAGATGAACTTCTGAAACCACCTACTTCCCCCCCCCTTCTTTCCATACAGGAATGGGTAAAGTTCGCCACAATTCCTCGTTTATCCCCTCCTACAAAAAAAAACAACTGGAGAAGTTAAGCTAGCGTAGACGGTCTGACGAAAGCACACCGCATGTAGGGAAATGTATTTTAATGAGATCGCAAGTCGGCATCTACATTCTTAATTATTATTTCTTATTGAACATAAGTGAAGTGTTCGAAATCTTGGTTCCGGTCTACGGTTATAAGCAGTTCATAAATGACAGAAAGAGGAGACGGTGCCAGAAAACCCCAAAAGAAGCAGTGATGAAAAAGGGAAAGGGAATGCGTGCAATTTGTATTCCTTGCGAATGAGGACCGCCAGGCAAGTCTAATTAAGACTCCCACGTCGCTTCTTGTACCTTCGGCGCACAAATGTACTTATCAGAATGGATCGGTCATCAAAACACTGGGCCGCACCCGGTCCGGTTCAGACGTGTTTTCGGGCGTCGTTTGCGGAGGTATTTTCGGACCACGCCGCGCGCCCGGCGAGTTGCCATGGTTGCCAGTCAACAGAGCCGGTTACGTCGATTGCAACGATTGGCATAGCTCCGCGTCAACACGGGCCGGCCGCCGTGCCGCCGCAGTTTGTGACCTGACCTGGCGAGGACCCCCCACACGGGCCGACCTTCTGCCGGGGCAGACGTCGGCCCTGGACGTGAGTAGGCCTGGCTCCCGACACAGGCCCGGTCTGCCCTGTGTGGCTTCGGCGGAAGAAGTATCGAGCGCGTGCAGTTTTTGTAACGTTTCTGAATTGATTATATCGGTACGCCAACTGCCTGGAAAGACCAGCAGTCTTGGATCGATCAAAGCTGGGAATAAAGATTTAAGCGAAGTCGGTTCATAGTCGTCGTGTCCGCAGAAGTTTAGGATATGCATCCGGCTCCTGTGGTATGTCTGCTGCCTGTACTGTAACGGTGCAATTGGTCGAATAGCCAGCGCCTCCCGAGACTCAGACAGTGGTACGTGATTTGCTCTCGCTGGCACAATGCTGATAGTTACCACCCTCATTCTGGGACAGGAATGAACAATAATTTATCTAATGCCCAGTACTGGTTAGGAATCAAGAACGCTGATTAGAAAATGTAGCCGTATTGCTTTGACGTAAATATGACGCTTCTCGTGCGTTCACATGATGCTTAGGCCCCGAAGATCAGAATGCAGAATATCGTGGAAAAATTGTGGACTATCGGCAAATTCCGAAAACATATGTCCCATGGAACATTCCAGATCTAAGGCAATCGCGAGAGAACAATGCTGGAATGATTGTTCCATGCCGTTCTCACTCCTTAATCCGTATCGATGGCAGATTATCTGGATTGGCTCAAATCGCGACTTGAGCTCTGAAACACCAAGTCAACCTTCGCTGGTGTTGTTATGCCACCTCCAGTTAAGAACATCTGTTCTTCAGGAATCTTGAACACTGCGCCAGTCATACACTGAATCGAACCAGATCAACAAAAGCACGTGCTTTTTTTTGTAGTTTTGTGTTCTGAAGTTTTTAGTTTCATTCTCGATGCAGTTTTTCAGTAAATCCTGGACCTGGCGATCAAACGACTTCAAATGTAAGCAAACCATGTCCCCCAGCGGTACCGCACCAGTCGCATTGTGAAGCCATTCTCACGAAAACCTACAGGCTGAGTTACCAACACCTGTTCGGACAATGGCCCCAATAACACCTTTTGCGTAACATGACGAAACCAGGACCAGCATGGTGCCACACCTGTCAGTTTAGGTAATGGGCACACCTTCCTTCACAAAGCAAATGCAACCGAGTTCCACTCCTCCCTTCAGCACCCAGCAGTCGAGAATCTTATTAATTTCATCTCGCCACGGTAGGGAAGCATTGCGAAAAGCCACGATCATCGATCACGGCGATCATTCTGCTTGGCGAACGCCGTAATCCTGTTTTTGAAGCAGAAACACGCAAGTGGCGGCCGCCATCTTGCGCGGAGCGCGCGGGTTCAGCGGCGAACTGCCTTTCTCCGCGTGCGGAGGCCAAGGTCGGTCCACCGTTTCCTCACCCAGTGTCCAAACACCTTCCCGACGACGCTCTTGGCTGACCTCCGCCCTGACCTCCGATTAAGTGGTCGCTACGCTCACCAAAGTCTGGAGCCCGGTATTTATTAGGATAGGACATGCGTGTTTCGAGACAATGGCTTCGTGCTCGAACGGCGCGTCACTTCACCGGGGCGACAAATGGAGCCTCCAGTTTACGCTCAGTGGACGGTATGCCGCTTTTCACAATGCGCTTCGTCCGCCCGTATCAGGGTTCGGGGACATCTCACTGTGTACCGAGAGTGACTGCTGATGTGTCTGTCACCAGTAAATTCGGTAGATCTCTTCGTGTGCCCGGTTGGAGGCGACACATGCTTGTCAATACAGTATGGCGCCTGGGGCAGGCGGTAGATCCATGTAGATCCATGTACGGGGGTACGACTTTTGGTAGTCGAATCTGTCGCTGCAGTGAGCTGAGCGGTTGTTCGGAGGGCCTGTGCCAACGGTGGTAGAACGTTTGGATTTAATCCTATTTTCATGTGGTGTAGTTCGCTTGAAATCCATGTGGAGGGACCGAATCACCCTTCCCCCCCCCCTTCCGAAATCTCCCGACTATTAAACGGATGTCGGCGGAACAGGGCTTAAGCGAAAACTTGTGAACTGCACTAGCTTTTCGTGCATGCATAATGAGGAGAAGCATCAGTGGTGTCTTCAGGAAAACAAGAAAAGAGTGACCGGCCGGGTTTTTCCTGTGATATACGGCGCCTGCAAACACTTACTATACAAGATGTTCAGTTATCCCGTATAATGCTTCCTGCATCCGTCCTTGCCTGTCTCCAAACATTTCTGCACCCTGTCGATGGCAAAGTGTCATAAACATAATTCATTGGCATCATAGGATTTTTAAATATTGGATTACAACACTGATATCTAAAGGACAGAGCACGCGTCTTAAATGTCCGCAGAATGGCTTGAAATGCCTGGCAGAACGCGTCCTTCATACGCTTCTTTTCCATGCTAGAGGTTGAAATTTCAACGTAACGTGTAAAAAATGCATAGGAAAAATGATCACATTTCGACATGGTGGCGCGAACGGTTTGTTTTTGGCGCCGGAAAACCATAAGGGCGGGAATAGGGATTAATCGGCCCTGCATGAAATCAAGTTGAAACCAAGGGTTAAAAGTAAAAGTTAACTGAATCCAATAGACAAAAAAATACCGAACAATAATACATATGGGGCATTGTTCAGATATGTATTCCTAGTCCACCTGACAGGGTGATGTTAAATTACGTTGTTCAAGAGACCTGGGTGGTGACGTATGGCGTGGCGGCCTAGCGCCTCAGTGGTTCCGCCGCCCCAGGCCGGCACCGACTGTGCACTCGGAATTCCCGCTTCTGAAACCTGCACCATCGCCCGCGGGGGCGTGGTCTGATCCATTGTCTTATCCGTGGATCTGTCGCGTCTCGGACACCATTGCCTCAGGCACCGCCGGCGCACGGTCCCTCCGACTGTTCACCGCGCTGCGTGAACACGCAGTCGTCTGTTGTGTAGCGGACCTTGATGTTTGGTCCGGAGGACATTTCTTCGAGGTCCATTACCTCGTGGTCCGTCTGGCACTGCGCCAGGTCCGCGGTCACGCGGTCCGTCTGGCGGGAGTGTCACCGTCACGGGATGTGGGACGGTAGTTTGGTAGACAGTCGTTCTGTGTGGGCATTTCGTGCGTTCCCAGCACGCTTCGGTAGTTGCAGCCGCTGCTGAGTCGCTGGCGCTGTGCAGGCAGCAATCGATCGCTGGAAACTGAACTGAGGGCGACGCCAAACTGTTCGTCGTATGCATCGACCACCGACATCCCTCACTCAACAGTCTTTTGTTCTCTCGATGTGCTAGCATCAACAGTGAATAGCACAGGAAAATGTGTCATTTCGTGGTGTACACTTTTGTATGATAACCCACAAAAGATTTGAAATCGCGTACTGATTCAGCAGAAAAGTGCGTTTATTCCCTTGTTTCGCTGTTTTGTTTTGTTTTTGCCGGGAGAGAAACATAAACAAGAGGCCCACTGTTTCTTGGCTTATTCGCCGCACTGCCACCGATATGGATTTCTTTACACGGAACATAATAACGCAAAGTGGATGCAGGCCGGCGTTGCCTCCATGCAGCGTCCATGCTATACTGAACAAGCTTCCTGGAATGACTCACAGCGCTTTGTTGCCAAGCGGCCTTCGATATGACCACGAAAATTCCAGACATTCACATCAAAGCTGCACATCAGCTGCACGCTGCCCTGTATTCCGGGAACCAACCGACCCCCTCCCCCTCTCTGAAAGGCCATGACATTGATTGACCCCGATTGCGCAGCCTATCAAACATACGCCCGCGGGCGCCGACCAGCGAATTCACGTGCCGGCCCGGGTAAATGGGTCATCGACAACGGCGGTCGACCTGCCGCGAACGCCGGCGCCGGGCCGGCCCCAGTCGCGCGCGTCGAGCCGCAGGGTCCGGTCGGCTGTGACCGACCGTGGCCGGTGACCGGTGACCGGCGGCGGTCAGCTCGCGGTCGTCGCCGGACCGGGACCGACGTGCCACTTGTGCCCGCAGAGACGCGCCGGCACCACTGCCGCTGACGGTATCGCGGTTCACGAGGCGAGATTTGCGCCGCCACCGGAACGCCTCGATATCGGCGTCGAGTCGTCTCTGTCGTCTCGCGTCATCTCCTATTACACTCAAAGATCTCCCATTTAGCCTCGGACCGTCTCCTTTCATATCGCCTCTAACCCCCGAGTAATATTTAACCCAGTTACGTTGCCCTCCGTGTCCGTCGGCGCCGGTGCCGCGTCTCCTGCTGCCTCCACGGCCGCGGTCCTGCCGCGCCGGGCCAGACAGCGGACCGGTGAAAGGCGGGCCGACCTCGGCCGTAGCCGCGGGGCAGCTGGCCGTCTGACCCGCGCGCGGTGGTGGCCCTCTGCCGGGACCGCAGAGACTGGGTCTGACGACCGGCCGGCCGGACCAGCCCGCAGAGCTCCGGCGCCGGTCGGCGGTTGCCTCTCGAGTCTGAGCGGCCGCCGTCTGTGGCAGGACCGCGGCGGCGCCGCAGCTGCAGCTGGAGAGGACGGTGGTCTGCGGCGGAGAGAGGGAACGGCGGCGGAGGACGGCGGAGGACGGCCTGTCGCGACCAGGGAAGACCGCTGCATCGACAGTGATCGTCTGGCAGTGACAGTGATCGGGCAGTGACAGTGATCGGGCAGTGATCGGTGGATGGGATAAACATTGATCGCGTTCGGGGTGAACAGTGTTCGGCTTCTGGAGTTGAAATAGTGGTGACGACTGGACTAAAGTGACGGCGACTTAACCGCTACTCTTCGATCGCAGACTGACCGCATATCCACACCCCGAACCCAGCCGACAGCGAGGGTGAATATCTGCTTTCCGAAGACACAACCGCACCCGTGTCCGTCCAATTTTGGCCGCCCAGCAGCAGAACGTTTCCTCCGTGGGGAACGCAGAGACGCGATCGCCTGGCGCGAGAGACCGGTGCCGCAGAAGTGCGCTAGGCGACGAGGCCCTCGGACCCTGATATGTGAAGGCGACGTCCTCCTGCCTCGCCAGTTACGTGAACGTGTCGACTGAGTTGCGAGTGAAGCCGGCTTGTAAGCTGAAGATGGTGCTGCAGACGATGCTGTACGGCGGCTCTCAGCGTCGCGGAAGCCTGATACAGACTTTGCAGAGGTAAGTTCTGCCAGCTGACGGAACGTCCCAGAGTTTCCATTCCAACCATCCGCATTTAAGAAAATCGCAGAGAAAAGTTGGAATGCATTTTTAACACTAACTACGCTGGAGCGAGCGATGTTGGAAGAAAAACCCGATCAAAGTACACCAGGTGTATGGCCCATCGTTTTGCGTAATTTTGAGAAGGACTCAACCCTCGCAGCGTTACTGGCTCAACCCCTCCACGTATGAGGTGTTAGCCTGTGACTCTGCCGAGCCTGTCCCCAATGATTTGGTGGCTCCAAGCCCATTAGTATGCCTGCCTCTTCAACCAGTTTCATGAATAGATATCCAGGCTGCGCGTGATAAGGACACGTTCGGAACTTCGCGGGGAAATATGAAGTCGAAAATAAGCCGTTTTCCACGATTTGGCGGCAACAATGCAGCAAACATCGATAGCAAAGCGTGCTGAATGACAAATTAATGTTGACCGTCTTCGCCTCCAGTGATATCTATTTTGTCCAAACTGATTTCTTAGGGCGACTGTAAAATGGAATGATTCCTGATAGCGCCAAACATGCCATGGTCCGTAGGCTACATGATGCTGGTGAGATATGGCATTACCGACCTTGTTCACGATTGATGTTTATCTCATTGGTTGCGCAAGTTTCTTTCACAATAATCGCCGATACCGGCAACCGTGATAGGATCTCGCTGTGGTAGCCGGCGGCCGTATCGCCTCCAGACTACTCAACTTATCATCGTCGTGATTCCAGTTGTCGTTTGTCCGGTTGAACCACATCGTTATCGAGTTGACTTACAGCAGAGCAAAGAAAGTGGTGACAGGCATGTCTGGAACAAGCGGGGCGAACGTTATTTTCGTGACGAATACAACCTCATTTCGGAGAATGCCTGTGCCGCGGAACAGCCCATACGGTGGATGACAGTGACCCTGAGGGCTGAACTGCTCCAGGACAATATCGCCCGCGGCGCTCTCGGCATTCTTGGACATTGTAGCGTTTGAGACATTCAACTAGCGCTCCGAGGACCGATGCCGTTGATCGCCGTGGCCCGAGGCTCATGAGTGCCCGGGGCTGAGATGTATGGCGGGCTATCCGATGCGATCGGTGCTCGTCCTGCGGCCGCTGTGATGCCGGGCCGATTGAATGGCTGGCGGCTGCGATGAGCGCAGTCTGCCCTCATTGCTGCAGTGACGTCGGTTCTGTCACGATCAATGCCGAGCAGAACGTGAATCGGATCGGCTGTGTTGTGATTCCAAAGTCTGCATGTGAATCGAAGCACTGCACTGTGCACGCGTTTGGTTTTCGTCGATGGAAATATGAGTAATTTAGCGAACTTCATGAACTGCCCGACGAGTTCTTCCTGTTAACAGGCCAAGGAGTATTATTGGGCTAGTTGAGGTTAACTGTAAGTCTACGTCACATCAGCATACTTCCCAACCCAACTCCAACAAAATATCATGGAAACATCCCCACGAACGCTCTTGCTGTCTGGCTGATATTTCAGTCACACTAAAACACTTCAGCGTCCCCAGCTCAGCTCTAGCAAAATATCACAAAAAGCACTTCTAGCGGTGTTGTATATCACCAAAAAACAATTCTTGTTCTCTAACTGAGATCTGACAGGCCTTGTTTTTCATTCCGTGTTTTGCCAGCAACAGCCAAGAAAGATCATGCGATAGCTATTGCGTATTATGCGTATTGTATGACAACCGTTGCGAAAATGATGCGTTTAGCGACGCATTAGGTCATGTGGTAGACGGCTTCCATTTCAAGCAGGAAACGCGGCTGTTGCACGTTCAAAGATCTTAAACAACAAGAGAAGCTGTTTACATCTGTATTCAACCTGCGGCGCGAATCCGGGATTTTGCGGAAAGGCAAAGCGCAACTGTGGTAACCACTCCCTCCATCACCGTAAACCGACCCGTTTTCGGCGCTGAAGATCCGGAAACGTTAAAGGCGGGGGACGCTAAAGCCTCCTCCTTTTCTGGATCCGTGTCTCTACACAGCTTGAGATATACACATGGCTCGCTGCACAGCGATACACAGGATGCACATCAGTCTCCCAGGATATTCGACGCGTCACTGCGTCGGCGAAATCCAAGCCAATCACGTTCTATTGTCGGCCGATGAATATTCATCACGAACGACCGGGTTGTCGACCGCCACCCTCTTTGTGTCGCTAGCCTGAAAACAAATTGGATTTGTTTCAGTCGGCACAGCCCACCTGGGTTTTCCAGGCTTGTTTGTCGAACGCAGCAAAAGAAGCACACAAGTTCTGCAGGGTTCGCTGGTGAGGCTCGTTAAAAAAATTCAACTGTACGTTCGGATTTGCCGGTTTGAGACCCAGTCAGATTATGTGGCCAAAGTGTTCCAATGCGCGCCTTCTGCCGCCTGATCATAGGTCGGAAGTCAGCACCTGGGCCTTGGTTTCAGACATTGCCAATGTGTTCGGAAGCCTTAATGGCCTGATCAGATCGCGATAGGCTGTTGTTCCTGCCGTGGCTGGCAATCCCGGTGGATGGGTGGATCCGGATTCCGAACCCCAATATTCGGGGATTTTAATTAGCATTAGGTCTACGATAATAAGTGAAAAGAAACAGCCTGAAAACCTTTGTAGACCCCAGTCCCCAATACTTTTAAGAAACCCCCAGTCATGATTTTAGCCGCTGCTTGAGTTGCCGTAGCCATATATTGGGCAAAATGGCAAGGCGGTGACGCGGCTGCGTGTAGGCCAACGTGCTTTGTCAACGTGCTGAACAACCTGAGGACGAATCGAGCCACTGACGCCATTTCCAGATGATGTGGTCCGTACATCTGCGCTGGTTGTACCAGAGCGATGAGATATCGCTGCCTTTGCGAAAGTGTACGGCTCGTAGCCTTGAGCCTGCTTGCTCTGGACAGTCGACAAGGTGTATAAACTTGTTTAAAGATGGCAGGGCTAGTCACTTTGAGCCGATTTCTTTCCACGAGACGCCATTCCGATCGTGTTAAATTCAGCAGAGTTGGTGGTGCCGGTCCTCTACCTGTCTCATTATCTTTTCCGCCCATGAGCAGCTGGATCAGAACCCTGCGGACCACAGAGTACCCCTCATTTCCAATCCACGCTCAGAACAGGCACCCACACCCAGGCTACCGTGTTTCTGATTCTGGAACGGGAGCGTGCTCAGCTGACTGGGATTGTGACGTCAACAGAACTGGGTCGACCAATCAGCGGCCATTCATAAGTGACAGGCTTTCCGTCAAGACACGGGATCGTTAACCTGAATTGCGCTTCTCGCCAGCAGAATCGGTTGCATCTGGAAACGATGTCAGATTGGTTCATTTATTGCGATGTTTGCGGGCGTCTTTATGGGATATGTTCCCGGAATAATTACGCCACTCAAACATCCAATCTGCCACAAATTAAACGAAACATATCCATGGGATGCTAAATCATGTGAGGATTTAGTCACAAGACTCTTGACGCAAGACGCTCATACTCCCTTGCTGTCACTTTCATGTTCCTTCGTTCCATGATGCCGGAATTCAATCTCTTCTGCAATGGCTTGTCCATGTGTTCCACACTGGCACTAGGGACGGAACGTATCCCGGCAAGGGGGAGGGGCATCGGCTACTTTTCAAGCCATTTCTTTCCATGCAGCTCCACAGGGTTGATGTTCAGTTTCGCCAGTTAAGTCGGGGGGACGCACGGTTCCCCGTGCATCCCTGTTCCGCCGCCTGTGCACACTGTTCGTGCTGGCTGCATTTTTTCTCACGCGGGCCTTTGATTTCCGTGAGGAGAGATGCACAGAGACCATGGCCACAGCACGAATGCCGTGTGCACGAGCAGGAAGAGAGAACCGGTTGATCAAACAACCGGCATGTCTTCCGGCGGCCTCTCCCGAGGCTAGTTCATCATTTACCCGCAGGAGGCGCTGTCGTCGCACGCCGACCGGCCGAGCCCCAGTCGACCCCTCAGTCCCGCGTGTGGAGGGCCTCCGGCGCCAGAAGGGGTAACGCGCCCAGTGCCGCTCGTCGTGGTCGTCCCGCCGCTCCGTCGACGCCGACGCGCGGGCCGCGGCCGTCGGGCGACCGCCGCCGGGCCGTACTGTTCCAGCCGGGTTTTTTAGCGGCGGTGCCGCGACAGATCAATACGGGAGCCGACCGACCCGACCTCGACGGCGCCCAATATTGCCGCGGCGCCGCGAGCGACCCGCGCCCGCCCGCCCGCCCGGCCCGGCTAACGGTCGCCGTCAGCTGGTGTTGACCCCTGGGCAGAGCGCGCGCGCCGCGTGACGTCACGGCGGCAGAGCGCGGAGCGCGCCGCGGCCGGCGCCGCCAGTGTGGGAGAGACGCTGGCGAGGGGAGCACACGCTGCTGCCGCGGATACGACGGCCAGAGGCGACGGACGCGGCGCGGCCGCCCCGGTACCGGCTGGGACCGGGAGGCCGGTCCGACCATCGGTGACCGACAGTGACCCGGTGGCCGACGGTGGCCTAAAACCGGCAACTCGGCGGCCGGCGGTCACTGGGAGCGACCGGCGGCGACCGGTCCCGGGAGACAGCGGCCGACAGTGACCCGGTGACCGAGAGTGACCGAGTGACCGCCGCGGCGCCCGCGGCCGCCGGGCCGGCCGGAGCTCGGATGGTCATGGCAGGTAAGCGGCCCCAAACAAACCGGTCGCGCCGGCCGGCCGGCCCGCCTGGTAGAGCAGTCGCTCAGCTTCTGCACGGCACCGTTCAGACGCCGCTGGCGACGGGAGCCGGACGGAGCAGAGTGAAGGGAGTGGAGCCCCCTCCGCCCCCGCCCAGCGGCCGACCGCCGCTGGCCCGGGCGGCACCGCCCAAGCCAAGGTTCTAGCCCCCCCGCGCCCCTCCCCGTCCCTGTCATTGCCGTCTTGGTCTGCGGAGGTTTCGCTCTGTCATGGGGTGGTCAGATCCGCATGCCTGCCATTCAGTGCTCGGGGTGCGCGGCCGCCGGTGTCGGGACTGAGGAGATCGCTTCTCGGTGGCGGGGTACTGGGGTGCGCGGGATGTCAGGAAATTCGCTGAGCGCCGTCGTCGGGCTTCGCGGTTTTCCAAACTGCTGTGCCTTCTGTGCCCGACACCAAACCGTGGCGCCCGTACCGCCGCCGGGGCCCGGTGAAACTGCTCAGACCCCGAAAACAGACGCTTGTTATGGATCTATTCATTTTAGGTGTCAAAGCCACTGGAAACTGGGCGGTGGGTTATGCTCCCCACTTTAGTCCCGGTTTTATCGTTACGCATATACCGTGGCATGGAACGCACTGTTTTAGATTCTGCCGATAGGCTCTGGTTATTTCCGGTATTCCAACGCCGATTTCAGATTTCCAACGCCGATTTCAGATCCAACGCCGACTGCAGTTCCGATTTTGTTGTCCGGCCGTGTTCGCCTTGCCTGGCCGTGTCTTAAGGTGCCTTTCATGCCTCTGTCTACTGCCGGCCTTCCATTTCTGTTGCTGTCTGGCAGGGTCTTAGCCCAGTTTGGTCTGGACGTGTCCTTGAGGGTCCCACCCCTGTCCTTATTTTCTGACGCCTTGCTTTGTCTGACTGCCTTCAGCGTCTATTATGCCGTTACCTGACAGTGTTTGGCGGTGTGTTGTCTTCACCTGGCGCTGTGCCTGCAGTTAGTCGTGTCTGGCGTGTCTGAGAGGGGTGCGACACTCTCACCGTGCCGTTCTCACGGCCGGCGATGGACACACGCCGCCGAGCGCACTGACCCAGATCAGGCGGCCAGTCAGCCGCGCCACCGGCCCGCGGCCGAAGCCCCCGGGCCCACAGCACTGGGCCACAGCACTGGGCCTCAGCACTGGGCCACGACAGCGGTGTGGGGCAAGCCCACACGGCCGGTCCTCTGCACTGCCTACACTGTCCTCCTCCTCCTCTGTCCTCCACACTGCAGCTACAGCGGCGGCTGTAGCTGCTGCAGCGATGGCTGCAGACGGCCGCAGCGCCCTGGGCCCCAGTGGCGGTCTGCCGTGTTTTTGTTCGGTGCCGGCACTGTCGGCGGGTACACTGACGGTGTTTCTTTGGCCCTAATCTAAAACCGATGGGTGGCGGTGTTAGGAGTATGGCCTATTCTGCTGCCCTACATTGGCGGCGACATGGCCTGCTCACAGAGGTGGCAACGGGGCCGGCGCAAGTGTTGACAATACCGATAGCTCACGGCACCGGCGGCGGCGCCAGCGGGGCCGTGTACTCGGCCAACGCACGCGTCCGGCGTGGGGCGAGTTTCAGAACCACACCACTCACCTTACGTGACTGGAGGAGCTGCAAATGCTGTGGTCGTTCGGCAGGCCCGACAGCACAGACAGAGAGCGCTTTGCAAAGCCAGGCTGTCGCCGGCTGCTGCTGGCAAAGGCATCAGGCTGCTGGCGTGGCTGTGTGGATCCTTTGTTACGGCCGGCCCGAGGTGGCCATCGGTTCTTCGTGGCGTCAGACGTACTGCACTGCACGCTCCGTCATGGCGTACACAAGCCCAGCATCAGGCGTCTGTGGCCGCGACTTCCGGAGGAGCAGGAGCGTCCCTGGTTCACGCGCAGAAGTAACAGCAAACAGAATAGCCGTGGTATTTTCTCCCTTTGCAGGGTTACGTTATCGGCCGCCGTATTTTTTGCCTTCGTGCTTTTACGCAGCGCCTCGTGCCGTGTCAGAGGTAATTATCTTTTTCCGCCGAATTCATGGCATGACTGGCATGTGCAGTGCACATCATCCAGAACGGAAATATGATTATGCATCCCTGATGGAGGTCTGGCGTCGCATGCGTGCTCGACTCGCATTATTGGGACAGACTGTGCGATTTGCCAGTCCCTGATCACGCCGGCCATTTCCGCACCAGCCCCGTCCCATTCCTTACCCCTCCCCATCCCGTCGCCGCCCCCGCACATCAGGCAAGGCAAAGCAAACATCGACAGATTCTGCAGCAGACGCGCGGCCAAGTTCTGCGCCAGCACGGTTAGCAGCAGACGGCAGAGTTGAGCCACGCGGTTGAATCCAGCAGGAGCTCGAACTTTCCTGGGAGATATAGGAGTCCGGCGCTCAGCTTAAACGGACTGTTGTCATTTCGTCGCAAGCCTTGTTGCTAACGCCGTGTGATGTTCCATTGTCTAAATGATGTGCAGTTCACACGTGTCTAGGTGATATTTTAGTATGTATCACTACGCATATTTGAATGACCACTAGAAAATGCGCAATAATTGGTCAGCGATACGTCACATATTCTACGACGTTTTCAGTGTTACTGCTCGATGCGATATGCTTCAAGTCAGAACGTTCCAGTCGTATATCCATCCGTTTGCCGCGGGTGCTTTTTCGTGTTAGCACCGGTGGTGTGCCGTAAATCGGACCTATGCCGCAATCCCACAGTTAGAAGCCGCAACTGTTCACCCGGCCTGCCTCTGTCGGAAAAATAGATCAAGTTAAACAGACCGACGGAATCGTGTTCAGGTTATTGTTCCCGTTTTGCCGCGCTGCTGCCGCCCATGAGCCTTTCGTTTAGCTGCGTGTGTCCAGTCAAAGCTCATGGTCTCTCTTCTTTTCTTTTTAAGGACTGAAAAAGCGATATTGCTTTGGAGCTGGATGTTGCAGTTAGTTTCAGTGTCCGTGTGCCGGAAAGAAGCTTCGTGAAGAAGCTTCACAAAGTTTCATGTTCTTCGCGGTCATAAAGAACAGCAACACCGCTCGTTCTCCTCCTGCCATACCACCTACGACAATGTCAGCATCTTCTTGCATCATCTTGCACTTTTGCATTCTTGACATCTTGCACTCCAGCGGACCACAGCCCCCGTCGGACGGCTGAGACGCCGGTGGTCCGCCGCGGCCGACCGAGGGACCACCGGACCGCGGAGACCGGCTGCGGGCGCGCACCACCGGACCGCGACGGTCAGCCGAACGGCGGCCGGTCGCGTTTCTCTTTTCTTCTGTACTGGAAACCCGCCGCCGGCCGTGGCCACCAGGGCGACGCCATGTTGAACTTTCGGCCGACCACGAGCGGAAACTTTCGCTGCCGGGCGGCGGCGGCGGCGGCGACGAGGTCGGTGTGAACGTTGCGGACAACATTTGGCCGGTGCTTTGCAGACGAGGCGGGCACTGGGTCGCGGTCGCGGTTGGGGAAGCGACGGTGATGGTCTTTGCGTTATTCCTGGCCTCCTGCGTCGCCTAATGGTGGAAATGGTTCGTCCTAGTGTCGGCTTATAGCTGAAGGCTGATCTGCAGCTGCGGAGGGATGTTAGATCATTGGCCGTCAGCTGATGCCCCGGCGTTACGTTCTGGCGGCGACTGGCCTGTAGCGGGTGACATCAGCAAGTCATTAGCTGATTTGGGCGGTGGCCCTTCCACTGATGGCGGGTAGCCGATGGCCGTCACCTGATGGCGGCTCGCTGACGTCACGGAGCCGCTGACGTTATGACCCTTAGCTGGCAGTGGCGGCGATGCCTCGGGCAGCGGGGTTAATGTCTGTTGTGACGTCAGATGACATCACCACGAGCGGTATGCCGATGCAGATTCGGCGCGGTCATGGTCGGCTTAGTTCCGCTGCGAACTTTCCGACAAACGAGTTGAACGCAGGTTGTTGCGCGGCGCAGAGGATCGAGGTCACCTGAGGCTGGACGCATGCAAATTTTTCAGCCTGTTTAGCACCGCAACATCAGTGCGGTGCGCGGTAAAGCTGGCTTTATCGGCGAGGCGGCGTAGCGTGCATGAAGCGAGCAGCGAATGATGAGGTCAGTCAGGTCACGGCCTTCCTGGGCTCTTTTGCGCCGTCGCTTCCCCGTCTCCCGACCATCGATGTGCCGTCCTTGCTGGCGGTTCCTCCCTCCCCATCATTGGAAGGCCTCGGGAGACAGCGTGTGCAACAAACAAATGGCTTGACCTCGTCCTCGTGGCCTTCTCATCATCTGGAACGGCGGGTGGCTGCGGTAGACAGCCGCGTGCCAGCGGCCAGAAGTCAGGCGTCGCCGCGGAAACCTCGGCTTTGTCCTGCTCCGCCGCCGGCTTTTTTGGCGCGTTTCCATCGTCTTTTGTTGCCTCGTCGGATGTTGCCGAAGTGGGTCTGCCTTGTTGGCCACGCCCGCAGCGTTCCATCCTGGACTGCACGTGTCGTCAGGCAGTAAGACGTGGCCGTTTCGGCTACTGTTCCGGCCACGCTGCCGGCATCTTGTCATACGTGATTCAGGGTCAGTTCCCCGCCGCGCTGGCGTTTTCAGGTGCCAGCGGACACCTGTCAGCTGAATCCAGCCGTGACTTACGTGCCCTTCCCTTGCGACCAGTCTGTGGTGGGCGCTGTTCTTGCCCCCACGACTCAGCTGCGCTGTCGGCCAAGTTTTCCGGCTAATTTGAACCGTGAGCCATTTGGCCATGAGGCGGACGGCGGAGGAAATTTAAACGTTATCGCGCCGGAACTGGCGCAATCGACGGGAGCAGGGCCCCCTCCCCGTGCAGGGTCGTGACCGTGCCCCCCCCCCGCCCGTCAACCGTCTGGTCTCAGACTGCTGGAGCCGGCGTCACGGGGCGGGCGAGCATCGATGTCATCGCTCGCCACTGGACCGATGGTGCGGGTTTTAAACCTGTTCGTTTTTAAACCTGCTGGGGACTCTTCGGATCGCGCCAAGGCACAGGTAAATACGTCGCAAAGGCCTCGGCCAGCTAAAAGAACAAGTTCGCCCGTAAACGGGCCGTCGTGTCAAAAAGTGGTCACCCGACCTCCGCGTTCGGGCTGCTCGGTCCGCCTCTGGCCGGCCCGTCCCTGTTCCGTCATTATTCGTAGTAATGAGGCTTGACCTGTACGCCTCCCCGCCCCCCCCCTTCCCTACCGCTCCCCAGTCGCGGCCGTGATGGGTGAATCAGCCCACCTGTCGAAAGGCCCGGTACCGTTCCGCCGGTGAACCCACAAAACGATATCACAAGGATACCGCAAAATCCCTATCCTTGGTGATGCGTATTGGACGCCATATTTTTACGCCCAGGAGACTTCACGTCATATTTTTTTACGTCTAATCCATCTTCGTTCAGTGATTTCAGCCTTTGCATAGATATCCGTAATCATTCGCTTCACACATGTAAATAACCAGTCGCATCCACCATATGCTCAGATCCGCCGACACGTGCATATCATTCCAACGCGTGGCAGGTGTACCTGATCTGGACAGGCATGTGTACCTCGTTCACCACCACACAGGTGAATCTCGCCCCGCCCGCCGGCCGATCCCTGTTCGGCCGTTTCCGGCGGGCGAGACCTCGGAAACATTTGCCGTTGCCATGGCGACCGGTCGAAGACGCGAACCGATGAAGTTGTCCTGCGAACGCTCTCAACGCGACTTGTTGAACCAGATGGCGTGGGGGCCATAAATCTGGCAAAGGCCTGGGTCGGTCGAACCAGTGCTTCAAACGGTCTGACCAGAGCGGCCGTTATCGTCGCTTAACTTTCGGTTTGATTTTGTTGGGGTTGCGGCAGGCTTTGTTTTTACTGCGAACTATTTAAAAGGAAATCAGTTTCGGCATGTTTTCGAGGGCTGATGTAGACTGATTAAGAGTCAAGTTTCAAATCGAGCGAAAACCGCAAGTGTTTTGAGCTTCAGTCGTTGCTCCTGGTGGCAAAAAGAGTCGCCGTTTACTTTCATCACGTGCAGCTGCGCCCATTACGACTACTTGCGGACCGTTTGAAGTGTTTATTTTCCGTTCCGACGCCAGTCGTCACAACAAAGTGAAACCGTTTTGGCAGCCCTGTCGAATTTTCAGCCCCTCCCTCTGACAGACGCACTGCGCATCGCTGAACCTAGCCCCAGGCTCCGGCCCCAGGCCCCTTGCCGTGCACGGCGCGGCCCCAGCCGTGCGCAGCCCGTCCCCAGCCGCCCCTGCGCCCGGCCGTCGGCCGGTGAAGGACCGGTGTGCCCGGTGCCGTGGCAGCGGCCGGCCGCCGCGCGCTCCGGGGCCCGCGGTCGGTGAGTCACCGTCGTGGCCAGTGAGGTCACTCGGCGCTGGTTTCCGGCGCCGGCGGCCGGGCCGTGCCAGACGCAGGCGGCGTGTTTTGCCGCGCCCGCCAGCCTTGAGAACTGCACGGCGGACGGAGAGAGGGCTGCGCGCCCGCCGCTGTCCGGCTTCAGTGACGTATGGACTGGGGGGGGGGGGCTGCAGCAGTGACGGTGAGGTCCCGGAACTCCTTGGGGTCCGAGGACGGACTTTGGTGTGGGTTTGCTGATCGCCAGTTTTGTGCGTGGCGGTTCTCCATGTTCCGGACATTGCAGAAACTAGCACTGGCTCGGTTTCTGGGACCAACACTCTGGTCCGTGGTCTTCCAGGGCTGGTCCCGGATCGCCTCCTCGTTCACTCGCGCGCGCAGACCACTGCACCTCATCCCTGTGTCGGGGATAACAACACAGCGGGGTTGGTGTGTGTGCCGGTGTGTCCTCCCCTGTGAGCCCCAGCGAGCCGCTGAGCCCCTCAGCCACCGGACAGGACCGGCCCTGCCCACACGGTGGCCCGTTTTGGCCGCCGTGATTAACCTGCCCGTACCGGTCCGGCGTGTTGGCACGTATGCACGGCCTACCCGGCCTGAAACCTGTCCCCGCCCCGTCACGGCAGGGGTGGAGCTTCGCTGAACGGATTGAGGGGGTCGCACGTGCATTGCCTTGAGTACTCTGCATTATTGGGGTGTCCGCGGTCGACGGTATGGAAGTCTGGGACGGCTTCAGCGGTTTTGAAAAGAATCGTGCATGCACCGGCAACGAGCGCGCTAACCCAGCACACCCTCCGCAGCACACGGCCTTCCAAGAATCGCTCATTGAGTGGCGATGGGGAGCGCACTTCTGCAGATCTGGAGCCGAGGAGGGCCTGAACAACGGACAGAGTGTTTGCTCCATATGCGGGACCAATGTGGGGCGATCCGGTGCCTCATTCGGGCAGTGCCGACGCCCGCTCTTGTGCCTCCTCCTCCAACTTCCCCTCCACCAGCGCTGCCGACGATCGAATTCCTTCCTCGGAGCGTCCATCTTCTTTTGCTGGCGTGGTCGGGGACAGGCGGACGTAGCCTCAGTACAATATTACGAGTGTGATACCAGCCATACAGGGCAAGGAGCATAACCAACCGGGGCGAGGGGGCCATGGCCTTTTCTCTGGGGTTGAAAATTTGGCGTTTCTTTGCGCACCAAAAATGAAAACGAGCGCAGATTTCTGGAGCGTGAAAAACCGCTTGAAATATCGGATGTGTTTAGCTTTGAGTAGGCCAGGTCTGGTCCGATCTCTCCTCGGTGACACCCTGGCTACTGCCTTCTATGGGGCTGCATGAAAGGAATAACTTCAATGACTGTTTCGCCCCGCGACTCCGAGCCTTGTTGCCGCCGCTGCCATGCCGTTCGGTGGTGCGAGGCGTGGCAGGGCGGGCGCGTGGCGTTTCTGGCGCAGCAGGGCGGACGCGCGGCGTTCGTGGCGCGGCGCCGCCCTTCACGCGTCGCTGCCGTGGCGCGCGATAAAGGCCGCGGCTGCGGCGCGCCGCGGCCGGCGCTCGGCTAACAAGCGGCGGCGGCGGCGGCGGCGGCGTTCGCGGCGCGCCGGCGGAAAAACAACGAGGTCAGGGAGTGGCGCGCGCAGTGCGCCACGCGTCGCGGTATGCGCCGGAGAAAACGGGAAAGTCGGGACGGCCAGCGGGCGTTTTCCTGAGCCGGTCGTGCAGAGGCCGCAGCGGCGGCGGCCGCTCGCAGGAGGCGACGCTGCGCCGGATTGAAGGTCAGGCGGCGTGCGGCGCCGGTCCGTTTCCAGGTCGATGGGCTGACGCGACGGCTCGACTGGTCGGCGGCAGTTGGCGGAGCGTGGGACGCCGCCGGCGGCTGTGGAGCCGACAGGAAGCGGAGGCGGAGGGTGACGGAGGTCACTTGGCTCGGGGCGGGCTGGCGCGCTCGTAAGAGCTCCTGCCGCCTGCCGCCAGGAAGACGCCCACTAACCCACTATTGCTGCTGCTGTTTCTCATGCTGCCCAGCTCGCAGGGCTGCGCTGTCGGCAGCTGCGTAAACCTGGAGGTGGAGTGTGAATAGAACCTCGTGCCGGAAAAAATTCTGGGACGTCTCGTGCGTGCCGTCTCTTTCGTCGACATCCGGCCCGTGTCAGACGTGACTCAGATCCTTGAATCACACCAAACGAGAGCTGTGAATGCACGTTTTCAGAAAAACACACATGATGTTGGCCGAGGCGGATCTGGGACAAGTCTCGATGGAAAATGGATTGCCCAGCTAATTAAGGGCATGCAGACGAATCTGACAGTACCAACAAAACGTTCTAACGGATATCCTCTATTCGATCTCCATTTCATTTGAAGGAATTGGGTTTCGCTCCAACTTTCAAATGGCTCTTGAACTTTGGAAATGATGTTCATTCGGATGGGTTCTGGAATTTATGGCTAGGCAATATACATTGATGGGGACATTGCAATTTCACTCATTTCAGGGAGGCAACTGATGTAAAATCGCTTTACGTTTATGGAGGAAACTGTCAGAGGTCTGCTTGTTCTAAACAACGGTGCATCTCAACGTTTAGCATGCATGTGCATTAAACCGTTATTGGAAGCATAAGTGGCCACGCATTCATGGGATTAGCAGCCCACAACACAGGAAGGACAGCGGCCGTGCCAGGCTGGTGATGGCTCTGCCGGCTTTAAGCGGTTTAAACATTAGTTTTGTAATGTTGCATGGAATTTAAAAAAACATGCCTCTGGCCGAACCAGCTTTTAAAACGCTACTACGTTTGTTTTGAACTCGAAGCCAAAAAGACATCCAAAAAATGCCTACTGACGAAGCCAAAGAAAGTCTGATATGCCTCTATGGCCAGGAAAACGCGGACAGGAAATTGCCTTAACCGATCGTCTGCTGATACCCGCAAAGCAATCAGTGTTGGTATGAGTATTTTAAGGGAGAAACTACCATTCTGTGCTGCTCCGGTTTCACCATTGGCTGCTGGCTGATTAAAATTGCCTGAGGGACATCCAACCTCGGACGCTGCCTTTCCGCCAGCGGGGGGGGGGGGAGTTCGGCCGGCCCCTTTTGACGCGTTATTTGCTGAACATAACGGCATAGGAAAGGAAATGTTTTAGCCGTCACAAGGCGCAATGCTTGCACAAAAACAGTTCAACTCTTATGGACGTTCCTGACGGTGACTGGTTCGAAATTCAACCACACACTGTTAACTAGGTATCATTATCAGGGTACTCTTCCGGCGTGAGATTGTTCCTTCCGTCCTTGTTCGCCACAGAATGGTGGGTTTCAGCTGCCCAGCGGCAGGAGAGTGACGTCACCCTGTCGGTAGGGTGACGTCACCAGCCGCCAAGGCTGGCCGATGATCTCTTGGTTCTAAAAGAGTGGCCTACAGGACCAGTGCTGATGAAAGGTCACGGGGAACGGGATTTTGAAGGTTTTGCTGAAAAATGGCTCTAAATGCGGCTGCGCGGTTACCTTCCGTCATGCGTCGGAGTTTGGAACAGAAGTGGACAAATAGTCACGTTAAACGGTTCAAGCATAATTGGTCCATTATCATCAACTAGTTTTAGGGTTGCAGCAAGAACTCATGATGTCTTCTTTGGAATTCTTCTCCTCAAGATACTCCTTGGGCGTGTTTGAATAATTTCAACGTGAACCAAGCAGCCATAATGACCAAAGAATTTATGTTTTAAATCCGTGACACTGAAAGGAAGGATGATACGTAAAAGCTACCAAACATAACACTTGCAAAAACTGAAAATCGAACCTTTTTGTCTTCATTCCATATATGGCGATTCTCCCGTAAAGCGAATCACGGCTGCATTCATTCCGCGCGATTCTTAATTCTGCTGATGACGTCACGGAAGTGCTGATGTGTCTCTGCCCTCCGCCGTTCTGAGACAGGCAGTTTGCCGTCGGCGGCCTCGACCGTCAGCTGAAACGTTTCCTCGCGCTCTGCTCTCTCTGTCGTCTGGCGATTGATATTGGGTTTAGAGGCGTGCCTCGACCTATTGGTCATCATGCGCCGCCTGTAAAGTCTGTGTGAGCTACGTTACGTTAAAGTGTATGTGGCGATTTTAAAGATAGCGCAAGCGTTTCATTTAACGTTATAGGGTGAAAGAGTGGTGGATACAAGCGCTTTTTTACGTTGTGTTGTATGTGTTGTAGCGAAATTTAGATGCCGCTTATAACATCGGCATGGTGTGGGGCCTCCGTGAAGCGGAGGCCAGAAGCGTAGGGGAAGAGGAAGGGAGTCGTCGCCTCTACCACTGTCAGTTACGGTCGTCTGGCGTCGGATTGGCATCCTTTCCGCTCCTCATGCTCGGCAGAGGCACACATACTCCTGCTGCGTGCTCCGAGACCGTGGCAGCGCTGCCTCTGGCCGCGCCGACGTATGCCTCGGAGACAAAAATGGCGCGGTCCGCGTGGGCAGTGTTTATCTCGTTGTTTTTTAGCTGACCCGCACCGAATGTGCGGTGTTGTGCCGTGGTTGTTCACGGTTGGCTGAGGGCATCTGTGATTATTGCGTTACGTAAGGTTGTGTGGTTGTCAAGCTTCCTTGATTTTATGTTTGTTTTCATCAGTGCGTCGCCGGTTCTCGTTAAAGGTTCACAGCAGCATGTTTGGCTGAAAACGTAGACCAAGAGATTGTTAAAGATCTCGTCAAAACGCAAACTGTAGAGTACGAGCTTTTCGAGACATGAAGTAAGGATGGCATATGATTTTCGATTAGAGTAATAGTAGTGTGGTGGTGGTATTGTGGTGGGGACCCCGCCCCATGGCGTTTGTTTGACCCATGGACAGTGGGATGCTGGTAATCACAAATGTAGGATGCTTTATAGGATGAGAACATTCTTAATTTATCCGAAAAGACAATCTCAATGCTGGTGTTTGTCGAGTGCTGAAATGCTTCTTCTTATGGCCAGCATGCATAAAAGCATGAGTTACAATCCAAAAAAGGAAGTTAATAACTCGTGCAGTTTACTTACGAGTAGCGCATCCCCGCTCAGCCCATCGGCAGCTCACGAAGCCCATTACGCGCGGTGGAAAGGCTCCAAACACCCATCGAACTGTCAGAATATTGATTTATCCGCCTCGTTTCCCGGGCCATGTATCACAATTACCCCGAAACGCCGACTAGACGAGCTGCCGATGCTCTTCGTTTTTAACATCCCACACGTTTTCCGCCGCTGGCGCCCGGTTCTATGCCCCTTCCGGCCGGTTTTTATGGCTGACACGACAATCCGTCCTCCGCCCCTGGCCGCTTCTCGGCGCGAGAGCCCAGCGCTGACGTGGCCTCAGGCGCGGCCGCCGGGCATGACCGGGAACTGCCGGAGAAAGAGTGGTCAGCTGACTGTGCCGGTGGTGCACCAACCGGGGCACCACCGGACCAGCGGGACCGGGACAGGGTGGCCGGGCATACACGGAACCGGGCACCGCAGGAAAACCGGGGCCCGAGCAGGCCGGGGGCTCGTGCACTGACCTTGGCAACCGGGAACCACTGGGGCCCGAACAGGCAGGGTGGGTCCCATGCTGAGCCAGGCAGCCCGGGACCACCGGGACCTAAACAGACAAGGTGGTCCCACACTGACCCACGCCCACTGAGACTCGGGCGCACATGCTCCAATCAGGACGAGGCCCACATTGACCTGGTCATTCTGGGAGCTCCGCGGAGGATTGGAACTGGAACGAGAAGCTGAAGGCCCCACATCGGCCTGCATTCCGGCGCCTACCGAGGGTCTCCATGGGAAGTTGGCTAGGGCCCATCTGGGGATTCTGTGGTTCCACGGATCCCGTTCGCTTAACACGGCATCACCTGGGGGTGTCAAATATGGCACACCCCTCGATTTTTCGTGGATTACTTCTGAACCATTAGAGCCAGCCCAACCAAACTCTGCGTACCTGTTCATCAGTCAATGTTAGATATTTTGACATCAAAACCATTTCCATACTAGGTCAGGCCATGGAGATATGGCGTCATTAGTGGACCCTTGCATGCATGCTTTCGCCAGATAAGCAAATCAACATGCGTCTCTTAGTAAGGTTCACCAAATGCAACGTGAGGTCATGTCAGGCCACATTATAGGTAGATGTCAAAACGAAATGAGATACAGCATTATCTGTGGAAGATCTTCAGCAGAAGCAGAAAGCAATTATTGTTCCTGGTCAGAAAAAATGACGACCTATCCTGATCCGGCTTGGCCTTGACCCGATGAAAAGCAGACAGAGCAGTTGCAATTATCACGAGATGTCACTTCAGTTCTGTACTTGGCGCAGTTAAGAATCACAGCGAATAATCATTGTTCTTTGTCAAGAAGAGTAATGCAACCTTATCTGACCTCACGTAGACTGACCTTGATTGGATGGAAAACGGATGGAAAACAGGTAATACAAAAGTATCATCAGAGGGTTCCTTTCTGTCTTTTTTTGTCACGTGGACCAAAACAATTGCGAGTAAGTATAGATTTTTGGCATGCAAAACAAGCCCAATATTTTGCTTGACCTAGGTTGATCCTGACCCGACATTTTTTAACATTTTGATATGCTTCTGATGCAGAGGATCGTGACCTTTTGTTTGATGCCCATCTGAAGGCTATGAGATCAGTATTGCCAATGATATGATGTACGAAGTGATGTCAGTTTTTCCGATGCCGTGTTATGCGTTTTTTTGTGGCCCGTGACGTCATCAGCCACGTGGCCAGGGCTAACAGTAATTCTGAATTGCAAGACTCAGGGTTATCCAATGGTGGTAGACCGGTTCAAATCCTACGGTTAGATCCTGAGACAACAGGGGGTGCCCTTTTTGACATGCGTAGGCTGTCGCAGGGTACAAATACATGCCGGGTGGTGTCGGGTTTAGCAGGCCGCCGTCTCGTACACTAATCTAAACATCCTGACATCCTTTGAAAACCTCCCGATCCCGGGTAACCCAAACGACACGGACGCGAGCTTATTTAAATAATGCTCACATCGGACGCCCTATGGCCAATTCGTGCTTATCTCACAGGCTACCAGGCTGCCCGAGTCCCTCCGTAGCCTTGAGAGTCACCGCGTGCAGCGAACACTGTTGCCTGTCTCGCCCACGTACGCCGCAGAGACGCTGAAGTCAAGAGCCGAGCTGGGCTGGGACGAATTGGTTATTCAGGACGACCTGTGGACGGGGTCATCCTCTCAGGGTCGTTGTCCATGGTAAACAGGATACGTTTTTACTGAGTTTTTAGAGGCACCGTTCGCTTAATTTTGGGCGTTCAACAGGCCGTTGTTCAGGCCACGACACGTGTGAATGGGTGTATGCTTTGTCGCTTTGTTTCCTTCCTTGCGCTACAAGCGGAAGCTGTTGGCATGCATTCTTCACGTATTGTGTCCAAAGGCTTGCCTCTTGAGGACTGTTGATGGACTCTTGTGATGACTGATGCGATTTGTGCTGCGAATTCACTACGGCTTGTTTTGTTGCGACACGAAACAATGTTTGCAACACATATAGCTCTGTCCAGGAACTAAATGTACCGACATTGGTGCTGGAAGGGAGTGGAGATGGCTGCATTTATATTTCAAACGCAATACATCAAATGTATTACTTTAAATACGACGTTTGAAGAGCGCCCGTAAAGTTTCGCTCCCTCCCCGTCCTTTGCCACCTTTGCTTTCTCATCTCATCTGCAAAGTTGCCTGCCGAAGATACAAAGATTTAGTTATTCCACGGGAGGCCTTTCTAAGGCGTTGTCTCTTTCGAGACGTAAATGTTCTATTTCCTTACACTGTGTTTTAACAGTTAGTTTTAACACGTAGTTATTTTTAGAATCTTATCAGCATTGCCACAATCACATTTAGTGATATCATGCTAGCGTTTTTATCGAACTGACTTCGTGTGTGATTGGGGTTTCCCGGTTGACGATTATTTGAATAAGCTGAAACTAGAACCAAAACTCGCACTGCGCCCGCTTTAGTGGGCAGGCGTCGCCGTTATTCCCATAGAACCACTCTGTTTTGTATGCGTTAAGAATACGAGGACGCACGAGACAAATCTAAACTGTGACCATATAGTGAGTTCGTGATCCGGCTTAAGACTTAAACCATTGCGTTCCGCTGTGCAGGCACGCAGAAGTGCATCCGTTGTTTTCTTTGAACACGAAATCCCATGAACGGCTCTGGGGAAACAGGCTGTGGGTGCCACGTGTCGTGCGGAAGATAAATGACGTGCTTCACGTCGCAAAACAAGGATTTTTTTCAAAAGAACTGCGTGATTTTACTGCTAGTAAACAGCATGGTACCGGTATATTCAAGAACAGTTAAGTTCGGTTTAGTAAACGCTGTGCAGTGCAAAAAACGTCGTTTGATTTCGTACCACTGGTCCGTGTGACGAATAAAGAACTGTTCACAGAGGACCATGTTGCAATATCAGCAATGCGAGAAACGGATTTTGAAAAGCGACCTTTTACGGTGATTTTGCTTCAGCAAATGGGGTATTGAACCAATCACTTTAGCCCGGTCGCCCGGTGATTGTTTGACGCTATTGTTTGCCGTCAAGAGCAATCACCTGCAGCTTTTGATTTGATTTTTTGCGAGAGGCACGTGGGTTGCTGTCTGGATCTACCTGCGACATTGCAGGGCCAGTTCTCCTGAAGTTCTGACGTCTGACTGTTCCGGGCCCGAAAAGGTCACCTCTGTCACGACGGCAACGCGCCGTGGGCCGTGCCTCGCTATTAAACGGTACCATCTGGCCGCGCGGTTCCTGGTCTAGACCCCGGCGTTTCAGTTCGCTTCACTTCAGTCGTCACTTGTCTCGATGGATCTGATGTCGGCCCGGTGCCATTCGTCGACCGTGAGCCGTCACGCCAAACCGCCAGGCTGAGACCCGACCGCGATCCGGATCTGGTCCGTGCGGGGGCGGTGACCGGCCCCGGCTCCGGTGAGCGGGTCCGGTCCGCTCGGTGGGTCCGCGCGGCGGGACAGTGTCGTGCTGTCGCCGGGACCAGCAGCCGAAACTGTCACAGCGAGCGGCCGGCAGCAGACAGCTGACGCCTGCCAGCTGTCAGCCAGCGCGAGCGTCCGGAGCGAGCGAGCGAGAGAGAGAGAGAGAGAGAGAGAGAGAGAGAGAGAGAGAGAGAGAGAGAGAGAGAGAGAGAGAGAGGGGAGGGGGAGGGAGGGGAGAGAGACAGAGAGAGAGAGAGAGAGAGAGAGAGAGAGGAGGGAGAAGGAGGAGGAAGCAACCCGTACCACATCATCTCCCTAGTGGCACATCCGTCGAGTGTGTCGTCCTAAATCGACTGTCGCATTCATTAGCGCGCGCCACGTCGTTATGGTTGGCTCCCAATTTAGCAGGTGTACCCCTCCCCTCCAGGGCGACACACCCAGCGCACGGCGTCCTCCCTGTGGTCCGCTGACACCTGTCTGCCTTCAGCCGTGTCCGCCTGCACGCCCACCGTGCTCAGAGGCGCGCCCAGGCCGGCCCTTAGGGGAGACTATCGACATCCCGGGGGCCCTGGTTTTAAAGAAGGAAAAGTCGTCTCGTAGTGTTGATAATAGTCTCGGGGCCTTCATTAATAGCATACGACATGTTCGTATTTTCTCTTACATTTTGCGCCCGTGCAACTATGCTGACTAGTCTAGATGGTAGCCGAATCTCTTTGTCAGATGGGCACAGTATTTGCCACGCCCTGGCAAACGGTCGTCAACCAGGCTTGCTCGGTAGTGTCTGCGGTTTGCACCTGTGGATCCGGTGATTGGCCAGCGAACACCTGTCGGCGGCCGCCACGGGCCTGGGAAGCTCGGTAATTGGCCGCCAGCTGCGGCTGGAGACCTGAACGCAGAATGGCCAGGCGGGAGAGCGAGGTGTCTCGTCGGCCTCCTGTCGTTCTTTTTTCTGGTCGACAGAAATGAAGGTGGGATTCTCTCATGAGGCGCGAGGATGGCGGCGAGGTTTCTCAGGCTGTGATGAGTTTCAAGTTCTGCTGCGGGCCGTCTCGTGCAGGCTTGCTTGCGGTGAGAACTTTTCCTTGGTATGCGGTGCAGCGCGACTCCCTTCCTTGTGCACCCGGCATATTTCGTAGAAGAATTCGCCCTCAGAAGTTCAGCTGCGCGGCCTGTCACCATTTCTGAGTCGACAGTCACCATCGGGATCCGGGTTTCCACACCAGACGGATGCGTTCTGATTCATTTTGCAGCCCGGCGGGGTCGGCATGTATTGCCGTGTCCCCTTTCATAAAATAAAGACGTTGCATTGAATGAATTACGCCGTTTCGACGTAGGATTAGGTTGAAAGTAATCCGAATTACCGCCCACAGAATGCGTTTGGTTGGGTCATTGATAGGATTACCCAGATTTCATTCCTTAGTTGAAGAATGCTTTCTTAGCCCATATGGCCTCATTGGACCGAAATTGCATGAGCTCTTGGATTGACCTTACAACACTAAACTCCGCTGATTCCTTCAATGCTGCTGCGACCGTACTCCACGGTTAAGCCAAGCTGAAAGCGTTGTTTCATATACCGGTCCGGCTGGGGTTAACGCCCGCCTGCAGGGTCGCGTTCTCGCCCTTAACAAGCTACACATTAAGCAGATGCGGAAGACATGATGTTTCCGCCAGCGTCACGAACACTGGTGGTCCAGCTTTTACTGTTGCTGGTCGTCTGTGAGTTACACAACTCTGGGTGGAGGTAGGTGAGGTGGTCAGAGCGTGACAAAGCGTTACAACGGGGTGAGTGGAGGTTTGTTAGAGTCAGACAACGCCGTCAATCAACAAAAGAAGAGGCTAATAGCCTTAAAAGACTAAAAAGAGTCGTCTCTAGCGAATCTTTTAAATGCAACTTATGTTTATTTACGCCAGCAAACAAAAATACCTGGTGTGTTATTCAAAATGACAGGGCAGCTAAGCACTGGGGGAAGGAGTGTTCGCTAGGCGTCGCGTATATTCGTGGATAGGTTTGTCTCATCATTTCAGAATCTTCGAAAGGCGTGGGGAAGTAAAAAAACACCAATAAATGCGTTGCGTAATTTGTGGACGTGCTCTTGTTTTGACATGTCCTATGTCATCCTCCCTGGATGGTGGTTATTTTTCCAGTTTCTGGTGACCTGAGCCTATTTAGAGGACAGTCCGATCTGTACTGGGATGTTCGGGCCAGAGCTCTCGTGATGTCTGCTCGGCACAGTGACGTCATCAGGGCTGGCAAGCCGGCCTGAAGCCGGCGGTCCGGCAGGCCCATTGTCTTCGTCCGCCGGCGACCTCCGTACCAGCTGCTGCGAAGGAGTGCCGGCGGATCAGAGGCGTGCCTCCTGGCTGATGTCCAGCGGTCGGCAGGCTAATGCTGCGCCGACACGCCGCCTGAGCCAGCGGATACGGTGCGAGGCTGCTCTTACCAGGCCGCGTGAAGCCGATCTCCGGCATTCAGTCGCGCTGTGGAAATCACGGCGTGGCCTGTGTGACACTCCGATCAGACGATGTTCTGGCCGTCACGCCTGTCCTGGAAATCTGTCCCGATGTTCTCTGTCACCGATGAGACGGCGAGAGCCACAGCCCAGGCCCGGTGTACGATTCGGCGGCGGCGCGTGCAGCCTCTCTGGTCGCGGCGCGGCGGCGCCGGCCGTGCCTCGGCGCGGCGGCCGCTATCTGGGGCGGCACGCAGCCTGCCTTCGCGGCCGGACGACGGCGCCGGCCTCTGGCAGCGGTTTTTGCTGGCCGGCCGTCCGTCGACCGGCCCCAGGCGGCTGGCCGTCCAGCTCCGGTGGTTCACTGCCGGCCGTGCCCTCGGCGGTCCACGCCCTTCTCTCGATATTGTTCTCCGCACGCAGAGGGTCGCAGAGTCCGCCGCCGGCGGTGGCGGACGGCCACGGCCAGTGCCGCTGCGTTTAGAGTGGAGTGGCTGGCTTTGTGGTGCGCGGCGGCGCATGTCCGGCTTAGGCTTCTGGATTCTGTCGCAGCGCCGGCTTTAAAGGTCCTCTTTTTCTGATCCCTGCTTTGCGATAAGGGAGCACCTGCGTATCCCGTGCGTGACACCTTGTCATGGCATTGTCGTGTCAGTGGCACGACAGCACGCAGACTTTGACCCGGGCCTATGACTATGACTCGGGACATGGCGCCTTGCCACGGCATTGTCGTGTCAGTGGCAGGACACTTCGCAGACTTTGACCCGGACCCATAACTATGACTCGGAACGGGATGGCTCGCTTTAGCTTCAGCTTGTGATCTTGGGCATGACGAAGAGTGAAGGACAACTTTCAAAGCTGGTAGGACCGCAGCCAACCTGAGGATTTTTTCCGTGCAACACCGAAAGGTCGTATTTTAAAATCTCGCAACGTTGGAAGGATAGCGGAGATATCTACCTTATGGGCTGCCAAACCCATGCCAGGTCCTGATGACATTTCCTGCGATCCCAGGTCCTGGCATAGTGTCCTCGGCGGCAGACAGCCCTGCGTGTGTGGCGGGGGTGGTCGCCTCCTCTGCACCACATCCGGGCCATTACCGACAGCCGCTCCCCAGAGCGCGGCTCGCAGAACGATCTGTTCCCCGCTCTGTCACCGGGCGTCGATACGTTATTACGGCCGTATTCCATCATCCGCCTCGGGCAGGCCCGGCATTCCTGATGGCGCGAGGCGGCGTAAATCCCCGACCGTCGTAGCCGCCGGCAGACCGCCGCGCCTCGTTAGCAGACTGGCCATCGTGCGCTGTGTGTGACAGTTGTGAAGAGGGTTTTGGTTTTGCTACACGGCGAGTAACGTGCCGAGGTGTTGTGAAGTGTTGCTCGTTTCGGATCGGGCCGTGACTATTGCCTGAATTGAATCGGTAATGAATTGGTGAGAAATTAAGATCTTGTTTCTCCATCACGTGTCACCATCAATTCTCAGCGTCCATAAATTGGCCACGGTTCGCTTATTCCTGACGGAAAACATCATCAGCGCGCAGAATTTGTGATTTGGTCATGACTACACACCGAACCAAAAAATATTGCGTCAGCTTGCAATCGGTTTGTAATGTAGTGATCGCATTCACCTTTACGCTGAATCCGTGTAATGATGCGTGGCAGTGGGCAGTGTTACAAGGAACTTGTGTCCAAGACGTTTTGGCTCAGTCCGTATAATGGCTAAAACGAAACCTGCATTGCAACAGGCCATTTACCGCGAAGGCCGTCTAAATTCCCATTTCACGACGTTTTACGTCAGGTTGTTGGGTCTACCGGCGCCATTAAGAGTCGGCACCAGGACCGATTTCCCAGAGCCGATCGGAAACCGCCCCCGCCGTCCGTCTTCGTCGAGCCGTGAAAACGGCGGCCACCGCGGCCGGCCGGAGCGGCGGCCGTAACGGTAACGGCGGCGGCCGCCGGCCGAGACGATACCGGCGCGCCAGTCGAGACGATACCGGCGCGCCGGCCGAGACGATACCGACGCTCGGCGACGGCCGCCGGTCTGGGCCCGGGGCAGGAGCCGCCCAGTCGGCCGCCGTGTCTGCTGACGGGCTCAGTCTGGCTGTCCTCGGCCGCCGGCTGCGGCGCCGCACGGGTGTGACGCGTCGGATCGGGGCGACGGCGCCGCACGGGTGTGACGCGTCGGATCCGGGGCATCAGTAATGGACATCTCGGGCGTCGGCAGCGTTGTCCGCCTCCACTGGGGCAGGCTGCGGGAACGGCGGCAGCCGGTTCATCGAAGGTAAAGTTGTTGCAAAGTGCTGCGGCTATCCAGCCTCGCCACCGACGCGTCGTATTGTGTTCTGTTCGTTTCCATTCGTGTGCTCTGAACCGGACGCGAATAGTTGTAAAATGTATTTGCATGCGTCAAGATGGTCCAGACCTTAAACGGCTGCGCTCTTCAGTTGAACTTCACGGTACTGTTTTACTGATGGCCCTGATGTTTGGATTATTTAACACTCCAGCGTTCCTGTCGCTGTTTGTAAGTCCGCTAAATGCCCCTGGCCCTTGAGAGAGATACTGTACGCGATCACCTTCTTGAACAAGTTTTTAGAACTCCAGTAGTTTTGTGAGCGGATCCAGCCGGTCGTCACAGAGGTAGTTTTTCTTTTGTCACCACCAAAAGTGCCTGCAGCGTTGATGTCACCGAATGGATGTTAAATGCGTCTGAAACTGCTTTTTGAAAGCACATTGAGCACAGAATTTTCTCTCTGTTGGGAATTATTTTGCCTTGGCGGCACTGACTGGCAGCGACACGTACGAGTACCCAGGACATTATGTCACATAGTTCTTCATTTGTTTCCTCGTCTTCCTCTGAGCTCTCTTCCCTCCCCCTATTCTGCCTTCTATCTCCCCATTCCCTCCTCCCTCTTCAGTGTCCCTCGCTCTGCCTCCTCCTCCCACCTCGCGGCGCGGTCACGTCCCTCCGTGCTGTGCGTGATGACACTCGCCGCGGGCAGAGCCGCCGGTGAAAGTAGCGCCGCCGGCCGCCACCGCCGGCCACTGGGCGCCATGCTCCAACGGCAGACGGACGGACATTCTGCCGGCGGGCGGCGAGAGAGCACGATCTGCCCCCCGGCGAGGGCGGCGGCGTGTTGTCGGGCATGTGCGTTCGCTGATCTGGCCAACTACGGCGGGGAGAAGGACGCCGTGGACGCGCCGGGTGCCCGCCTCGCAGACGCCTGACACGGTCGGCCGCAGACCGGCCGGCACGATCGTCCGCGGGTCCGACCCGATCGGCCACGGACGAACGGACAGCGTGCACGGACAGACGGACCCGGCCGTCCGGCCGTCGACCGGGCGGGCGCTGGACGCGGCCGTTCACGGACGGCGGACACGGCCGGGCCGGAGCCGGCGTCCGTCACGGTCCCGTGACGGGCGCCGCCGCCTGGCCGAGCACGGCCGCCGTGCTGCCGGCAGCGGGGTCAGTGACCGCCTGATGCGCCGGCTGTTTTCCTCGTCCTCGAACTGCGCGCGTCACATCACGCAATGAAGTAAGCGGTGCGGGTTGGTCGTGCATTCTGCTGTTTTTTTTTTTTTTTGGCGCCAGAAGGTTGCGGTGTAACGTAGCGTTCCTGTGGTCACAAATATTGAACGAGAGGAAGCTGCTACCTGTTAGGATTTTTTGCCTCAATTGGCGGAAATTTGCGACGATCGGAAACTGCTGCGCACCCCGTTTTCCCAGCGGCTGAAGCTTTGCCTCCTGCCGCGCGCCGCACCGTTACCGCCGCGTCACGTCACGTTACGTCACGGCCCGTGTGCGCGGCGCCACGGCCAGTCCACTCTCCACGGTGCCGTACCCGCCACCCGCCGTGCCCACGCTAAACGTGGGAGCGTGCGGCGCAGCGGGGAACGACCCGACGCCCGAGCCAGCCCTGCGGCTCACAGCTCGGCGAGTCGGGCTCCGGGGCCGGGGTGTCAGCCCTGCGGCGCACCGAGCAGTGACAGCGACCAGACGGTCGGCGTTGTAGGCCGAAGGACAGGAAGAGCGGTGCCTTACCATGTTTGTATAATTCATGAGAGCTGTGAGCGTGGAGCAGCGCGAAGGAAAATGACAGCATTCAGACACTATGCAGCGATGCCAGTTCAAAAGCGCTGCCGTGGTCACGGGCAGGACTGGTTTGCGCTGAAGACCGTCAGCTGTGACGAGACCGCTAGCGGTTCTCCCGGTCCAGAGCGCTCCGGCTTCTCAGGCGGCCGACAGCGGCAGCGGCGGCGCTAATCTCACGCTTAGTTTCGTCGCCAGGTGCGTGAGAACGACGGCAATTTGGCCGGCTCCGCGGCAGATGTGGCGCGCGGGAGGAGCGCGTCCGAGCGGCGCCGCTCCTCAGTCAGCGGAGCCGGTTCGATGATGGCAGGTGGTTTGGCGAGCTGCTGGCCCGCCGGCGGCTCGTCATCGATCGAAGGCCTGACCGACCTGAGCGGTCTCAATCAAAGGCTCCAATCTACCCCATCACCGGCTTCGGCGCCGGTATTCAGACGTTTATCAGTGTTCAGGCGTTCATTAGCTGCCGTCAACTCCGGCAAAGAAGGCGGAACGTAAGGCTGCCGTTGCCGCCGTTAAGTATTTTTGCCCTGTTGGCAGGGTGGCTGAAGGTCCGGTCTCTGTCGTTTAGCCCTACGGTTTTTCTGCCGCGCCGGGCACTCGATTTCTGTCGTCGACCGCGACGGAACCGCGCGGCGTCGTGCGCGAGCCGGACCGCTCGGCTCGATTACGGCCGAAGCCCGCGTTGCGAAACCGGCGGGCACGCAGGTGCCCCGCATTGCGGCGATAAAAGCGGAGCCGCTCTGTGTGGCGGCCGCCGTCCGTGCAGTGAAAGTATGGGCGGCAGATGCGGTGCCTGAGAGTGGCCCACTGTCTTCGGGACCATGGCGGGAAGCCGATTGTTCGGCTCTCGGCGGTTCCAGCAGTGAAACAGGATGCCTCGCCGGCACGGGGCGCCGACTGGTGGCGCGGCAGCCGTGCGTGAGGTGTGGTGTTTGTGTTCTGCGGTGGCTCACGATGGTGTTCGGGCCTGCGAGCCTGCCCGGGGAGACAGAACGTCTGCTAACTCGTTCCACTTGGAGAGGCAGCGTTTCAAGATGCCTGAAGGCCGTCAACTTACCGCCTTGTTTCACCGTGCCGTTGTTTTCGCTTTCTCTGCAGTTACAGCTCTTGTTTTCTGTGGTGCCCGTTTCGCGTGACAGCGCCAGAGTACACATGTCTACATGCAGCAGCTGTTCATGGCTGAGCTCGTTTTACTGGATCGAAAATCACTCACACGTATCAAGTTCAGGCTCTCGCCGGAATGAGCACCCTCTGCCGTTATCCGTCGGTTACAATTACGACGCATTCGCTATTGTGGCACGGCGACCGTTAAAAGGAAAGACAAATCTTGACCCATCTTGGCCAGGCCGGGACCCAGGTGAATTATATTTACGGGCAAACATCCTAACTGTATACCGTATTACAACGGGAATTGGCATGGCTGACACTTTTGTCTCTGGGCCTAAAAGTGGAGCACGGCCACTGATTCGCGAAATGAGACTCAGACAAATGACTTCTGCAGACCCGTTATTGGATACTGAAGCCCTTGGCTGAACTGGAATTGCGAGGGACGTCATAAGTCCTGTTTCCGTGAAATAAATCAACAAAATCACTCCTCGTCTGAGGAAAACTGACGCGGCACGAGATAACGGCAACTGGCACCAGGTTCGACTGTTCCAGCAGAACTCGTTTTTCCGCATGTCGCTTTCATGTCTCCTTAGCCGTGGCTTTAGTGTATTTGCGCGGTTTCCTTCTCATTTTCCTTATCCTAGCTCCAGAAGCTCACAGCGTGATTGATTGGTTGATCGCTGAATTGTGTTCCGTTTCTTTCGATTAGATTGCTTTGCTTTCGGAATCCGGATCGCTGTGTGCTAACCGCTGCGTGCGTGCTGCGTGCCCCTGGACGAAAACGGTAACTTGCAAAGTCTTTTTTCGAACTTTGTAAGGCTCTCTGCCCTCTGTCCGCGCGCTGTTCCCCGCTCTCTGTCTCGATCGCTGGATGGCCGTGATGATTGTTGGTCGCGCTTATTGGACGCGTGGGCGAGTGGTCGGCTGCAGTCGAGCTCTGCTGCCCTCCGCTGCCTGTTTGTCACCGTCAGCAACAGCCATCGTCCACTCTCGCCACCGGCTGCACTGCCGCTCCAAAGATCCTCAGAGTTCCGCACAAGGTCACCAGGAGGCGGCTGATGTCTTGCTGAATCTCTGGAGAGAACGGCTCCACCTACGGATGGCGCTTCACTGCCAAAGCTCTGCTGCAGCTGAAGTCTAATGGCGACGCCTACGGTCCCAGATGTCTCCGGCATACGGGATGACTGGAGGTTTTCGCTGCCGTTGTGTCGCGATGGAAGAGGCGGGGGTAGCGGCGAAATGCTTTTATGAAAGCCATCAGGGACGGGAATTTTAAGCCAAAGCGGACGATCAAGGCAGGCGTTTTGGAGTCGCTTTATGGCTTTAAGGACAGGTGATGGAGAGTTTTAGTGGCAAAAAGGATGCCGTGTGTAGTTCCGGAAACAAATCTGTTCAGAGGCAAAAACAGCTGCAACCATGGGAGACTCTCAAAAATGTGGTTTGTGATGACACACACCTACACTTTCAAACCCCAATATGTGTTACCCTTTCACATCGAAATCACTGCTTGCTTCGTTTCTTTGCTGGGAATAACAATGCTGAATCATCGACAATCTGACGTTTTTTCCGTTGTAATTATCCCTCACATACCCCGCGGCTGTAACTGTAACAACCTGTTCCACCTTGTGACTGCGAACCGTTTGCGTTTCACCGGCCAGCCGTCACTGCGAGCTCAGCGGACGGCGAATCACCGCCCACCTGTGACACACCTGTGACCCCGTGACCTCGATCCCCCGGGGGCATGTGGTGCCACGCCCCGGCTGGGGTGCCGCGCCACGCCGCCGCCGGGCACGGCGCTGGGTATCGTGAGCCGAGTTCAGCTGATGCCACTCGTGCAGAAGTGCCCCTGTCAAGAGCTTATTTCATGTAAAAGACTGGTAATGGCTTGCACTGGATCGTGAAAAATCCGTTGTTTAGGTTCTTTCGAAATTTACCTTTTTAAACACGTGCAAATTTTCATAGTAATACATCTTGGAAATGGTGGTCAGGTTTGTGTGTAGCACATAGGCAAATTGTGGTCTCCGTACACAGACCTTAATTACTTTTAGCACTTTAGAAACATGCGATACCGCAAAATAGTTCGGATACCGCCCGAACAAAGTGTAACGTATTGATTTTCTTTCAGGCATTACTTTCAGCAGGCATTACTTTCGCTGTGTTGCGCTGCATTTCGACAGATATGAGCATCGCTCTTACTTTTGAAGCCACTGCAATTTTCTAGTTTCTGCTAAGCGTCAGGTTCGGCTAAGAGCTTTAGACTAGAAACCAAGGCAGTATTTAAAAGGAATGTGTCGCCAGTTGGCATCGAATGCAACCTTGGCAATGGGCGTGGGAGAAGTCAGAGAACCGTTAGGGTGGGGATTTCCTCATTCGTTTCATTGTCATCGTTGTTATTAGTGTCGCCAAGGGTCACGAGTTTTACTGTTGTATTGTGATGCGGCCTTGTAGGCGGGTTGATACGCTGATGGGGCTTAACTGGAAGAAACCATATCCTGTTCCGTGGGCGTGGCATGCTAGTTTGAAATCGTCTGAGGATTCATTTAAGTGTCGACAAAAAACGTAAACGATCGACGAAACAGACGCTGAGCGGTACGATGAGCAGTCACCCAGAAACGTCGCGATCTGTTTACCATGGTGACCATTGCCGTGATCTGTTTACACCAAGGTCGGACGCCGCTGTACGCGTGGTTCCGCCGCTCGGGTGCCATCGTCAGCTGCAGATGCACCTCACTCACGTTTGTAACTTTACCGAAACCTCAGTGTGGCCTCACCCCTTAGGACTCCGACAGTGCTCACCTGAAAGAGGGCGGCAGCTGCTTTGCCTGATCCAAACCAAGCCTGACACCTGCTGCAGCCTTATCACGTTTGGAATCGGAGGAATGTCTGGTCTGTCTGGGGGTGCTTGCTTTGCACGGCCCATCAAGCCAGCCCTGTTGTAAGCCCGCTGGGATCACGTCATCATGGTGCCCAGTAGCAGGGCTGAAGGCACCGGGCGGCGACGCCTGGGAGCCGGCATAGATGCAGCTTAGTTTCAAAGAGCGTGGAAGCCCCAGATGACCTAGCTGGCAACAAATTATGGGTTTCTAGTCGCAGTTTATGTTATAATTCATTCAGTAATGGCTTTTAATGGTGGGATAACTCATACGGTTAATAGTTCTTCTATAAATTACGTCCAGAAATGTGTGTCATCATTAGGACTTGCGTTCTTAGGGATCCATCAACTCCACCAGTGACATGAGGGAGGTTCCAGGGTACGCCTATGACCACGGTACCTCCCCCCCCCCCCACCTACCTGACCGGCAACCGATCGGGCCTGGCGTCACTAGCGTGTGACGTCCTCCCACTTCCTGCTGGTGCCCTGCCAAGGCCCACCTGCTGGCACGGCCCTGTCTTCTCGGCTGGTGTTGCCTCTCCCCGCCGGCTGTTGCTGTTTTCCTGGCGGTTATTTTCGGCGTGAGTCTCCGTCCTTCATCCTGCCCAGCGCGGCGGTACCGGCGGCGGCGGCGAGGGTGGCGCGCACGGTCGCCGGTTAGCCTGGTCGTGACGCTCCCGCCACTGGGTTCGCGGCGCGGTGAACAGTCAAGGCCAGCCGGGTCGTTTATTGGGACATTGGCGGCGCTGGCGTGGGCGTTTGTTCCGCAGCGTGACGGCTTGACACCATGAGTCGGGCTGGATAGATTGGCCGTGGGTTGGTAGTTATGTGGCCTGTTGTCTGCAGCTACGTGCTGTGGGGGTATTTTTTAGCTTAGTTTGGCACGTTGCAGATCTGCAGCAACCGATCTGTTTACTAACGGACTGGAGTGAACTCAAAGCAGTAACCTCTAAATCCGTCTCTCGCGACCTATGGATCGGAGTTCAGGGCTCCGTGGCCCGTGGGTCTGAGACTGGCCGTCGGTGAATCCGGGGCTGCCACTCAGTGAACCTGTGTCTGGACCTGGCTCAGCTTCCGCGTGCATCTACTGCCAGCAACACTGCACAGGGCCAGGCCCGTGCGCAAATTTGGGAACGATGCGCCGCGAGCCTGGGCTCGGTGTTCCCATCCAGTCATGCAACAGGAGCACGCCGGCACCGTCACGCCAGTAAACGCGCTAGAAATGGCCGCCGGCGCGCCGGTCTCATCGGCGTCACGGCCGCCTCTGCCAAACAGCGCCGGCTCAGCTGGCGGGAGGGGGGGAGGGGGGAGGACGACAGGGCGGGGTCGCCGGCAGGGCGAGGGCGTGGTCCGGTCAGCTGTCCGGCCATTTCATTAGGTGCCATTAGGTGCGTCGTTTTCGCCGCAGGCGCCGCGGCGTCCGCCGCATTGCATAAATGCGGCGCGGCGCGCTGTGACGTAACCGGCGCGCGGGTCCCTTTGTGGCGCGCGCTCTGATTTCGTCAGTGCCGGGGTAGGACCGGGCGGGGCCGTGCCTCGGGCGGCGGGGGATGGGTGGTCGGTGACCGGCGTTGTTGTCATGCAGCGATGTCCCCATTCCGCTCCTTTCTCCGGGCCGCTGGGCTCGTATTGAAGTGTCGCCGGGTCTCGGAGGAGGCCGGAGTGACGAAGGGTCAGCGGACGGAGTGAGAGGCAGCAGCAGGCGGCGCGTCCTCTCTCAATCGTCTGCCCCGAGAGAGGGCAGTAGGCATTATTCGCTGCTTCGGGGGTGGTTCATGTGTTTTGTCTCATGAGTTTTATCATAAACGATAATACACGAAGGCACCATTACGTTCATTGATTTCTCGTATTCTCGCGAACCGTCATTTGGATTATGTCAGCGTGCTAATATGTCGAGCGACATAAAATAGTCGGACGGAACACGAACATGTTGAATATTGGACATGAACATGAACAACACGAACAGTCTTAATTTCGAATTTACCGCAATCGAATTTGATGTCACCGCTAGTTTGCCGATTTCGATAGAAAAACGCCACCATTAATGTGTAAAGCAGTCAGTGGATTCATGAAGATTTTCATGATCTCAGTTTTTGTAGTTGAGTGGGAACATATTCCATCTGTTTTCCGCAAATCCCGTCATTACCAGTCGCAAGTACAGGTTTTGAAAAAGAGCACATGTTGCAGATAACCGAACCTCAGATTATCTCCCAGCAGCTAACTGATGGCTGTGCCGAAAAAAAACCAAGCACGTAGGTTCTGGATCTACTCCTGACGTCTTTTTGGTCGTTCCATGGCGTTAATCTGATAGCAATTCCTCCGTGAGAATGTCATGTCGTGCAGCCGCAGCGTCCTTTTTGCCTATTATCGGCGTTTCTCACGGCCGAAGTGGCCGCGGCGCGTTTCGTTCTTCCTGTCGTGACGACGGATTCAGCGCTGCACCGTTCTGCTGTACGTCTCACCTCGCCACCTGCACTGCAGAACGCGCCGCTCTCAGCGTCAGAACTTTTCAGGGCTGGCGGGGATGCAAACGCCATTCGAAACGGTTTGTTTCATGCAACGCATGGACGCATTGTGATGTTTTCATTCGGTTAGTGATGCACCTGCACCGGGGACTGTATTCGTGTTACACCCCGTGCGCGTTTGTCAGGTGCGTCAGCCCATCTGCTTGTGAGGGCAGGGTTGAAAGAGTGATACGTGACTGCTGTGTGAAGCCAGGAGCTTACATCGAATCATCTCATCATAAACAGTGTTGGCCGTGCTTGTGCGACGCTTCAATCAACAAACACGATTGAGTAACGGACTTCACTAGTGACTGGCTGCAGGTGTGTTAGTCTTGAACACTGTTTTACGATGTGCGACACGTCATGAAAAATCGTCAGCATTAGAATATGTGTGTGGAGCTGGGATCAGAGGACTTCTGAAGCCAACATCATTACACTGCCGATAGAAAGTCATGCCATCACTACTTCATATAGAAAGAACTCTAAGGACTGGAAGTTCCGGCAAACAACGCCGTGATAAACGTGGCGCCCAAATATGCCTTCCGTGCAGCTGGAGACACATTTGCAAAGAGTCTTTCCCTTGGACGAGCCGAGCCGGGTACTGGCAGGCATTGATGGCCAGCAGATGTGCTGTCCCAGCTCTCCAGTGCCTCATGCAATGGTAATGCGAGGCGGTGGAGAGCGTGGACCGTTTGGCTCGTTTCCCTCTGTCTGAGGCCGGCCGGCGAATGGCTGTCGACGGTCATGGTTTGGAGACCGTTACGTGATAACTCGGACTTATTGCAAACCATTTAAGGACTGTCGCTGTCGTGATGGCCGCCATTGACCCTCCCGAAAGGAAATTTGGCTCGCTAGCCGCTTTCGAAAACTTCGTAACAGGAGTGAGCAAAGTATGAATGAAGTGAAATTGAAAACAGAGCAATGAGAACAATGCAATGAAAACAGAGCAAAGTAACCTTAGGTCCTGATGCTCCCAATTGCCTTCCTGTTTCCTCACTGTCTCTTCAGATCACTTTGACCTGCTTGTAGGTCACTGCATAATGGCTCCAATTCACGATGTCATCGCCACTCATGGCCGTGGCGGTCAACTGGAACGGCTGCCAACTCCCAGGCAGGTCTCCGGAGCTGGTCAGCAGACCTCCCCAGGTCGCTGGGCCGGCGTGAGCCGCCGGTGGCCGGCGTCTGCAGCGGGCCGGACCGGCCGGCAGCTGCGCGCCGTGGGATGCACCAGTTTCGTGTGACCTCGGTTGACCTTGGCGACCCGGCCGACCCGGGCGCGGGGCGCGCGCGCGCCGGCCGGCGTCACTTTCCTTTGTGGCGCGCTGACCTCGATCGTGGCGCACGGTCGAACGGCGGCGGCGGCGGCGGCGGCGGCTCGGCTCGGCTGAGCTCGGCGTGTCTAGAGCCGGGCAGGTGCCGCTGCCAGAGCAACACCGGGCGGCAGGGAGCACCGGAACAATGTCCGCTGTCGCCGTTCATCGCAATGAGTACAACAAATTTTTGATGGTAATTTTATAGACTGTAAGGCATATATAAGCTGTCCGCCTCCTTGAAACGCTGACGACCCGAGTTGGACCGAAGGCCTGACGACGGTCGAGCGATGCTGAACTTGGCTTGGAGCGACCGAGTTGACGGCTAACGTCTGCTGAACTGGTGCACTGGGCCATCCTGCTGAACTGGTGCACCAGGCCACCCAGTCTGGAACACTGACCCACGCGTCAGCGTTCCCAGTCCGGAGCCCGCGGCCTGGCCGTGGAGCGGCAGACTCGGCCCGGTCTGTGGCTGACGAGGCCTGGCTGGCGGCTGCGGCTTCTGAATGCGGCTCATCTGAGGTGGCCGCGGTGCCGCCGTCGGCTGGTCCCACCCACGTGCTGCGAGCCACGTCACCTCGGAGACCGGCTCCGCACCCCCTCCACGGGGGTCCCTGAACTTGCTCTACCCACTGCCGTGGGTGGAATCTCCTGTGCTGCTGGTGCTGTTGCCAGTGAAACACCGGGAACTCCGAAATTTAGCATTAGCCCCATTGTGATGCATGGAAAGAGTTGACTTCACAGTGACGCTGGCAACACCAGTAATTATCCAAAGCTTCCATTCTTGCCACAGTGGGCCCGCTGTGCCCATATCCTGGGGCCGGCACATACCTGGATCTCTTGTACCCACGTCCATGGGTCCGCTACGTCGCGCTCCCGAGTCTGCCGCATCCATTGCCTCCGCCCACGTTCGTAACTTTGTAGACTCGCTCCCTCTCCACGCGATATTCTGACGTCTCGGAGATTCAGGGAACGTGGCGATGACATGGAAATGACGAGTGCGGCGAAAGCTGGGACCTGGAATGGAAATAAACGCACTTCCTGTCGGAGAGTTCACACGTCGCATGATAATGTAGGCTCGTGGTATTCGTCCCAGCTGACCTCGATGCAGAATTATGTACCGCCGTGGGACAGGGACAGGGAAAGAGATCTTTATCGCGGATTTGATTTACGAAAAGTAAAACTTCAACTGAAAGCGAAAAGCAATAAGCTTTGAAGCAACATCACATGCATTGCAACGGCGTTGAACTGCAGTTACCGGCGTCGTGGGCACCCAGTGATGTGAGCGCGCTCTACTGGCCAAATTGGCTTTTACGAGTACTGATATCCTGGATAGATGGCATTAGCTGCTAGCCGGTTGGTGCGAAGCTCGATACTAGTTCGGGATTCTGCCGATAGGTGGTGCACGTCGTGCGGGCTGGTTGTTTTCCTCGCCATCTTGATGCTGATTGACGCTGGATTTCCGACATTGGTAAAGCAGTCCACTTTTGTGTTTGTCCCTCAGTTCAAAGCTTTTTTGTGTGACGGGCAATTTAGTTGCCATCCTAGGCTGGATGACGAGGGAACATGTTGAAAGCCTGCATGAAAGGCTCGGGCCGCTGTGATGAAATCTGATTTGCAACATTTCGCAGCATTTAATCACCTCTCCGTGGCGCAACGTCCTGCTCAACTCATCGCGGCTTTTGTGTGAAATGTTTCATCTGTCATGCAGCTGCAATGAGCGCATCCGCCTGACATTCATGTCATGCATCCTGCGTGACATCTCTCAATAGTGGTCCACGCGAGGTGACAGGCAACCTTAAATAGACACAACCAGGAATGCGTCCCTCTCTCAGCCCCCTGCCCCCTCCCCCCCCCCCGGCGATCGCCCTTGCCAGCTGTCCGATACGGTCTGGTCCTTTGGGGAAACGCATAATGGACTTCATTTGGCCACCGGCAGCGCGTCCGTCCCTCCCGAACGCTGATCGGATTGTGCCGCGTCGGCGCTCGTCCGGGCTGACGTTTATCGCCGTCGCCGGCGACGAAACAGGGATCGGCGTCACGTGGCGGAGGGCCCCAGGAACCACCAGGGGAGATAACGGGACCGTGGTGGCCGCCGCCAGAAATTTATGTGCGGGTTATCGAGTCGTGTGGGCGTTCCAGGACACGTTCCATTCGTTTTCTTCCAACTTTTTGGCATCCCCGTGTCACTTCAGGGGGTTATCGTCACACAAATCTTGCGAAAACATTAAGACTTCTTGATCGGAGGCGTTAGATTCAAATTTTGTGATGCATGCGATCACGCACACGCAGTTGTTTTCGAATGTGCAAAGCGTCGGTGTGTGCACTGCCTGGTGCATCTCAATGTAACCACATCAAGGGATGCATGCGATGTTCCTGAATCGTCACATGCCTCGCACGTGTCCCTCGCACCATGTGATGTGTCTACTCATTTCTACCACGGGAAATATTTGCCCTGTTTGTTTGGGTTGTGCTTTTTTCTGTAGTTTCGTTTCATTTTGATTCATCTGACCTTGATAATAATATAACATTAATGATAATACGTGTTCTCAACAGACACCAGTTGTGTATGCTTTATTGAAGTATTTAATGTGTCGTCCTTAAGAACTTTTCAAAGGCAGTTTTACTTTAACGATATTCGAGTTCAGTTATCATGAGCGTTTTGTTTGTTTTTTTTTTTATTGGAGTACAGTCTTTTTTGTGGTGCTACCAGAGGAATGCATGTGAGAGTGAAGCGTGTTAGAGCCTGCAGCACAGTCCTCCTACCTGTTTCCAGATGTGAACCTGACGGTACGAGTGTGACCAGGTCGCCGGCCGTTGCCATGGAGACGGTCCAGGTGGACAGGCCCACCATCAACAACAATGTGGCCAATCAGGAGGAAATGAAGCTGCTGGCCCGGCTGGAGGCTGCCAACAGGTACGATTCCCTCACAGTGACGTCACGGCACGAGTGGGGCACCGAAGGCTCGCTTCAGCCCGGCACGGCTTCAGACGGGCAGGGCGCTGGCTGTGGGACCGCAGGATTGGCTTTCGTGTGGTGATAAGGCTGCCGGCATGTCGCTGGAATGCTTTTCACACGACTTGCCTGTCCACGCGTTGCGCCCTGTGGACAGTCCGAAATTCAGCTCAGATTGGTTAGAGGTGTCAAACTCGGGGAAAAATAACCGGTCTTTTTGGTGCGATCTGCATCGCAAGCAACCTGTCGTTATTTGAACTTGGGTGCTACGTTATCACAGACTTTGCTATCAGTATCATTGTACGGCGACCAGAACATGGAGATCCTTCTGCCGACTACTGGGCCGTTGTTTTCACGTCACTGCTATAGTCAACGCAGGCTCAGATCATGTGCTCCCTATCACATCAGATTGTATAGCTTTGCCAGTGCCCGCACATAAGACGAGCCACCATCCCGGCCACTATCCGGCGACGTCACATGTCCGTGGTGGTTCTCACCGCGAATCATCTGTTCCCACCAGAGACCACAACAGACGAGCCCTTGGTCGCACAGAGTCTGATGACTCCCGTCAGAGTTTTAGTCTGATGTTGTCAAGCACACGCGTTCAAACTACTGTCTTCCATCAGAGGATATGCCCGCCTCTGCGGCAGTTTCGAGAGTTATGGCCCATGCCTGCTCGGCGCTCAGACGGTTTGATGCGCCGTCAAGGCCCCTCTGACAATGCAGACTATCCTGGTCCAACAATGACGGCCCGTGGTCGATGGTGATTGGCTGACGGGGACAGGGGGCTGCCTTCGTCAGACGAGAGGCGGCCGGTGGTGGGCGCTTCCAGGGAAGGTTCAGAGCTCGCCATGGACGGCCGATAATGGGGGCTGCTAGCATGTCAACCAGGCAGTCACATCTCGCTCCGACGAAATGTTGGATTGGTCATCATCGCAAGTATTGTATGAATGACCTTCATGTTATTTGAGATAAGTAATATTGAAAAAAACATTTGGTCTCCGAACATCTTTTTCATAACGCAGTTTCATTTAATACGTCATGCAATATTAAAAAACAGGTATCCGGATAAATCTGACTGGAGCATGAGGATGGTCTGCCGGCGGTTACTGTGACGGACCAGTGATGGTCGGCGCAGAGTCAGAGGGCATCAGTCGAAGAATCTGTTACCGCGAGCCGCCCGATTCCAGATGCCATTAGTCACGACGTCGTTTTGACGAACAGAGTGCAACGCTCGTCTTTAATTTGCTTTGATTGGCCTGAGTTGGCATGATTTGACCATGCCGTCCACACACAGTCGTTATTCAGCCACAGCGAAGGTTGCTAGGATACCGTTTTTATGTTCATTTTTGCATTGTGGCGAGGCATTTGGGTCTGGATCATTTTCCGTATGGGTGAGCTAGATCATCAGTTTTATCATGGCTGTAACGCCACCGTAGTCGTTTCTAGGTAATGTTCTGGCCGTTATTGGATGCTTCTTCTTCATCTAATGAACCTTTTCCCGATGGAGTTTTCCTGCTTCGGGGAACGTTCGGCTTCTAATGACCCTGCTAACGAGTGCCTCTTCCTCGCGTAGACAGCCGGTCGGAGAGAACCGCTGAGTGGCTAACGTGCCCGCCGAGGATCGGATAATTTCCGTTTCCGCGTGGGCGGGGGGGGGGGGGCGTCTTATCTCGTTGAGATTATTAAGCCTGCTGAGCTGGCGCACTGCAGTCGCGGCATGAAACATGCAGGCTCCTGCCGGCAGACAAAACATTTTCTGCACGTCCCCTTGATTTTTTTTGGCACAGAGGTCATTGCTCTCCGCTTGACGTCCTTAAAGGTTTCTCTGATCGCCCTCTTCCACCGAGGTTAGCTCCGTCCTTCCTAGCAATGTCTACAGTTGCCCGAGCCGGAGGATGGCAGGAATTTCGACACGAGCATTCGTCAGACAAATTGGAAGTCGTTAGTGTGGGCAGTTTTACAGACCCGAGAGATGCCGGCGGTTTGCGGACAAGATCCACCGCCGCACACAGCGGAGCCGAACGTGGCCCGTGGGACGACTCAGCGGACTTGGCAGACCGCTCCGGTACCCCGCAGACCGGCTGTCGTTTATCAGGTCGGCCTGCTGCGGCCCTCTGACCGCCCGGCAGTCGTATATCTGCCCCCGCTGCCCTCGCTGACCCCACGGACCCTGGTGACCCTGCTGCCCCTTCTGCCCCCCGCTGACCCCGCTGCCGGGTCCTGGCGAGCCACCGTGCCGAGCCGGCGGCTTCTCCAGGACCGAGAGATCGATCGATCCCTGGCGCCGCGCATACCAATGATGTCGGCCGGACACTCCCTGAGGACGTCACAGGAGGAGGTGACAGCTCTCCTCGCATACCAATGGTGTCGGCCGGACACTCCCTGAGGACGTCACAGGAAGCGGTGGCGTCACAGGAGGCGGTGACGGCGCTCCTCGGATGAATACCTGCGGGCTAGTCACAGTTCTGCCGGGGTGCTGTCGCAGGAGGTGGTGTCCTCAGGATGGGCTCGGTCCCGCCAGGCTTACGTGGAATGGGAAGCCTTATGTTTCTTACAAACGCCAAAGCTGGGGTTTCGTCTTCGCGTTATTAAAAAACATTGAACCAGAGCACAATGTGCGTTCGAAAAGTAAGGACAAGGAAATGAATGAGTGCACCCTAGTCCCTGACGTCGTAGGAGGCGGTGATCCGGTGCAAATGCAGGGCGGGACTGGCGGGCCGGACACCGACTGGCTAGCCTACTTCAGCAACAGGAAGAGACGGTGCTTCCGGCCTTGGCCAGCAACAGGACATGCCGTTGATAATATTATTCGAGCTTCCTCATTCAGTTTTATATGTCTACGGTGCTCTGTACCTCAAACTGCCGAAGGCTCGGTAGCCTCTGAAGACTATTTTTGAGTTCACTGAGGTGTTTTCCTTTAGTTTGGGGTTGCTCATTCGGAGGTTTGATCAAACAAAATACCCCGCGTGTCACATTTCTTCTTGAAATATGCACGAATGTACCAAGAGCATGTTTGATTCAGTACGGCGGCCTTCAGAATAAATAGGCCCCATGCCTGTGACAAATCGTCCCCGGTCCGGTCTTTGTGTAACGTGCTGCGCTCCGCCCGCTGCCGTCCCCTGGTGTGAACCCGGCCTCACCCGGTGTGTGAACCCTCTCCGGGCGCTGCGGCCGCGCCTGACCGCAGTGGGGCGCCCAAAAACAACAGGACGTGCATACCAATGACCGGGCCGGCGCGCTGGCCTGTAATCGGGACGACCCCTGCGTGTGTTTGGACCCGCAACTGGCCCTACTGGAACGGGTAGCCTGCCGCCTGACGCCTGCCCGAGGCGAACAGACGGCAGACGGAGGTTTGAAGAGTTCTAAATATGTACCGAAAGACGCAACAACTGATCAACCGAACTCAACAAACAGTACAGTGAGGAGGAATATGGGCCAACCTGTGGGCGGGTAAGGGGCTGGTGAGGTGACTGACCTTGTCCGCGCTCTGGCCACGCCGCGGCCCCGTGACCTCGCGTCGCTGACGGCGAGGGAAGGCCATGACCGATGTTGGCTGGGTCGCTGAACATGGAGGATCTCCTGACAGCGTTAAACCTCTCTGTCGAGATCCTCAGTTCCGCCTGGCCGGGACCGGCGGAAACTGCGGCCGGACGGCACTTCTGCCCGCCTGCCTGGCCGCCACCCGGACTGCCCCGGGCAGCGCTGCCCGCCTGCCCGCCTGCCCGACCGCCGCCCGGATGGCCCGATGGCCGCTTTGGGCGCCCATCAGCAGGGGCGCATCCAGGCCAGGCTACAAGGCTGGAAAACGGGGGGGGGGACAAGGCGGTCCCGTCTCATGTAGTTGGTTAAAAATGTGGATGTCCAGTCGTATCATGTGGCAGTGTATCAAAAATGGCTTTCATTTACGACGTAGGCCACACACGCACGTACAGTACATACACCAGTGTGTTTCTACTATTCCATACGGCGGCCTGAGCGCCCCCCCCCGTCCCTGGGTGCGCCTCTGCCCGTCAGGACCAATAGATGGAGCGCATAAAACGGACGCCGCCCGTCCAGGCCTGCCATAAAATCAGCAGACAATGGCTGCAACGACCTCCGCGTGATTGCTTTGATTAGGCCGGCGTTATGCGGGGCCCTCTCTGGGTCGGCCGGCCGGGGTGCGGCTACCGGGTGGCCTGTTTGGCGCTGGATCGGCCATTGATGGCCGCTTATCTGCGCACGCCTCGCAGTTGTCGTGGGAGTCAGGTGGTGTTTAGCCACGGTGATGCACGTCAGGAATGGTGACTGGGTCGCCCAGATATGTTTATTAATGACTGGAAGAGGCTGCGTCAAGTGAAAATCGCCACTGACATTAATTTGGATGCAGATTGTGTGGCAGGTGTACCTCAGGTATCCACGGACCCCCTTGTCACACGCTGGCCAGGCGCGTTACAAGGCAAAGGGTCTTAATCAACAGACGCCACCTCCGGGTGTAGCAACATTTACTCTTTAACCGCCTGCCACACGGTAGTTACTAGCAGCCGGGGTAGGGAATGAATGCTCGTTCACCGTAGGACAGCCTCGGCACCGACGAAGGAGAGAAGAAACTGATCTCATGAATCCCATCCGTATCACAAATTTCTACCCCAGATAACCCCCCCCATTGCCGGGACACCGCCGTTGCCGCCCCCTGGGCCACACTTCCCTCTGGGGTTTCCCCCCACCGTCGAACCCTCACGGCACCGTGGCCGGATCAGCTTTACACTTGGTCCGATCACTTTCACCAGATAAATACCCTGATACGGACAGAAACTTACAGAATTGAATTGCTGATGATTCTGTGTTATAGCATATTTGTGATCAGTCCCATTTCGTCGGCGGCAGCAGTAGCGGCTTGTTCCTCCCGATAAATGGACCCGTGTGAAGTCTGGTCAATCTGTCGTGTTTTCCAAATTCTCGCTTGTTATACTCATTCCGCATTGGGATTCCGTCACGTGTCAGTAGCCTGCTGTTAGGAGCAGGCCTGTTCCTGTTTTCTGCGTTCTGATTTCCGATCATCGATCTCGGCGGAGCTGGCCAGCCGGTCGGTCAACAACAGCCTCGGCCGACCCAGCCTCGGCGGCCGCCGCCGCCGCCGGGGCGGTCAGTTTCGCCGCGCTGTGGTTGTTGTTGGCGGCCCGGCCGGGGTATCGGATAACGCCCACGCTTGGCCGGCACCGTTTCGCCCACGTACAGTGGCCGCTCGGAACGGAGCGCCCGGTGCGCGGTGTGACCGGTGGAGGTCAGAACGCAGCCGTCTGACGTCGTCAGTCACCCTGGGTGATGCGTGGCACAGATTGTGGGGGAAGTTTGATATGAGGCACGGCACGGTTCCGATGCGTCGTGACACCGCTGTCTGTCTCGTTGTTTACTCCAGCATACATTGTACTTCCGTTTGGTTAATCGGTAGATTTGGTCGTGTCATGTGAAGTCTGGACGCATCAGCCTGTCTCGGACCCAGAGCCTGTTGATTTTTGTCGAGATTGGAACCTTGTATTCCACGAAAAACGCCATCCTAGGACCTTGAAATCCACAAGGATGTGTCATGTTTATGGAATTTCTGACGCGCCTTTCTCGTCAGAGCAGACAGCTTTTGAGGTATGCCGTGGTCATTGTCCGGATCGCTTCTTCCGGTCGTTAACAAAGACGTTAGCGCGAGGTCGGGGTGTATGACGGCGCCGGCTCCGACAGGCAAATCGCTGTCAACAGTTCCCGGCTGGGATCTCAGCCACACTGCCGGACGCGCCGGCCCGGGGCTCCAGAGCTGCAGCCGCCGGCACCGGCTGCGTGACGTCAGTTGGACGGAGCTGTCAAACGTCCGAGGCTGCGCCAGATTTGTAGCCGTGCGCCAGATTTGTAGCCCGCCGGAATGCGCCGTGCCGCAGAGGGTGGAAGAGATACGTCGGTGCAGCGCACGCGAAGGCGTGTGTGTGTGTGTGTGTTAGGGTGGCAGTCGATACCGTCCTTTTGTTCTGCCCACAACCCGCAGCCTTGTCCTGCGACCTGCAGCCAACAGTCAGACACCGGGCCTAGAACAAAGGCGAATCCTCGGCGGCGGGCACGGAGAAGGTCGGCGGGCGCGCCGGGAGCCCATGCATTGCTTAGTTCCGAGACCACGTGGGGGTCCATGGCTGTGATGAAATATTTACGGCTCCGGCTTGAAGTTTCTGGAGATGAACGGCATTTATCAAGAGATAGGGCCTGTCTAAATCCGCCTGTTATGGACGGTAGCCTGGTGGACAGCAGTTGGCCCATTACGAAATACACGGGTCTGCAGAGGAATTGTCTGCGTTAGCTAAAACTAGAGGGGATGTCTGGAAAGCGGTACTGCATACACATATGTCCTCGTCAATGTCACTAACCTGCTAAGTACAATATTATGCACCATTGTCGTGCGAATGAGCAGGTAGCTTGCGATAAAGGAATGACACAGAATGGTTTTCACCGTCTTGTGGGTACCAGGCCTGCCCCCGTGATTCATAACAGCCAGCTCTGGCAGTGTGGCCTGAATTACTCACGTCCACATTAGAGCAGGCGCCTCGCGCCCTCCGGTCGTACAGCCTTCCGGGTCTGCCGCTAGATGTCAGGCGTGCGCCGCGCCGGCCGGGCCGCCGCGTGTTTCGTGCAGTGTGGGCGGTGTGAGCGGTGGCGTGCGCGCGTGCGTGAATCGCTGGTGAGCGGCGACGCCCCGCCGGACCGGTCCCGGGGCTGCCGAACCGGGCCGGCTGGGACCAGCGAGGGTCGGCGGAGGTCGGCCGGACGGTCAGGCCGTGCCGGCGGTCCGCGCGGACCGTCCGCGCCTGACCCGTTACCGCCGGCCGAGAATCCTGTTATCGCCGCCGGGACCGCTGCCGGCGCAGCTGGCCGCCGATTACCGCGGCGTTTGCCGTTGTCGCGGCGATATCGGGCGTGATCTAACTGCTGACCCCGGCTGACGCGGCCGTCCCTTCTCGAGCCGTTACCGGGTGCGCGCACCGCCGACCGACGCGCCGCGCCCAGCCGGAGCCACCCCGGCACCAACCGCCGGCACAGCGGCCCCTTTGTTCTGCCCAGACGCCTACCTCGTCGTCGGCGACGGCAGCGGCCGCGGCTGGCGCCGGAGTTGGAGCTGGAGCTGGAGCTCCGTTGTAGCTGGAGCGTCAGGAGCCTTGTCTAGGAGCGGAGCCGGCGGCGCCGCTCCTGAACAAGATTCCGCGCCGGCTGAGCCCGGCCGGGAGCCGTCCGGGCCCGGAATCGCTGAGCAGGTCGAGCCCGGCCGGCAGTCGGCCTCCCCGCGAGCCAGGTGCTCGATCGGCGGACATTGAAATGAGCCGATGCGCCCGAGCGGAGGTCGGAGCGGGCGGCGCGCCCGATCTCGGCGGGATCTCAGATCCGGCTCGCGTCGGCCACCTGGCCGCCGCTTCCGTCCCGCGCCGGCTGAGCCGCGGCGGGCCGGCCGGCACTGCTCCGGCACGGAGCGGACCGGCACGAATCCCGTGTGACGGGCTCGTGCGGAGCTCGTGCCGTCGCGGGAAGTCGCGGAGGTCTCCCGGTCACGGCTGAGGCCGGACGTGCCGCCAGCTGGCCCTGCATCCCCCCCCCCCGAGCCTGCCCAGTGTCACGTGCGCCGTCTGAGCGCGGCAGCTGTGCTCCTCCCAGACCCTGCATCCCCCCTCCCTCCGAGCCTGCCCAGCGTCACGTGCGCTGTCTGAGCACGGCAGCTGTGCTCCTCCCCGACGTCACGTCGGGCCCTCAGGGAGGCGTTGTTCCTCCGGTCGACACGAGTGTTTTCCTCCCGGCTACCTGCGCGTGTCTGTCGTCCTAACGATCCGGCCCTGTCGTTCATTTGGAAGTGGGCCAAGTGGAGCTGCTGGGAGGTGTGAGCTGCAGTCAGGCCGGGGTCCGTGCCGTGCTCCCGGGTCCACCGTTTGTCCGGCGCGATAGCGGGCCGATTCAGTCGGCCGAGTTCGCCGCGCCCGGGCCACGTGTCGCGCAGGAAATTCACGCGCCGAGCTCGCGTGCCGGCGACGAAACTGAATAGCTTTGATTGCGGTCCATCGGCAGGAAATTGCCGCGATCATTTGCACTCGCAGCGGCCGAATCGAACTTTCCGCCCGCTCGCGACAAGTGGGGTCGCTGCACGCGCAGTGCCGACGGCATCCAACTTGTGCCGAAGTGGGCTCTAAATTGCCCCTCTCCGCTGCCCATTTAACTGCCCGGCTGCGAACGAAACGTCCCCCCCCAAACCCATCCCCTTCCTTCCTGGCCAAGGCTCGGCCGCCCTGATTGAACGTCGGCTAAATTCAATCCGCCCGGATCAAGTCCAGACCCGCGGAGCAGGCAATCAGCCTGCAGCGGCGGGCCGGTGCAGCGGACGCCCGGCCCGTCACGTGACGCGTGACGCGACGCCGCACTCCATGCGGCCACGTGCCGTCTGTTTCGGCGAGCCCGCCGTGCAGACACGTGTCTGTCGGAGGCCCGGTGGCGTGCCGACCCGTACTGCGGTATGATCGTGCAGACGGTTTCCCCTCTCGGCCGCCGCGCTGTGCATGAGCACGCCCCGCCCGCGGCTCGGGCAGACCTTGCCAGCCGCACGAAACCTTTACGAGCTTCGCCACTGTCCCTTGCCCGTTTCGGCGCCGTAAACCGTGCCGGACACGCCCTCCATTAATCGGTCCCGGCAGGGGGGGGGGGGGTGCGTACACCGCCTCTGTCAGTCCGCCATCTTATCGGCGCCTACTTTCTCGGCGGTCAGCTGATCGGAGGCGGGACTGGTCCAGTGCGTCGTCGACGCTCACTCGACTCTTGGACTGCACAGGTGCGTTAGGGGTGCGTCAGGGGTGCGCCAGAGGTGCGCCAGAATTGCACCAGGGGTGCGTCAGGGGTGCGTCCGGCCGGTGACCGGTGGAGATGCAGCGCGAACGAGCCGCGCGGTGACGTCATGTCGTACTTTGACGTCTTCGGCGAGCTCGGAGACGAGCCGCCGCCGCCGCCCGCGCCGCTGGCGCCGAAGACTACCGTGACGACAAATGCAGAAGACCCGGCGGTCAACGGGAACGACGCGACGCGCTGTGGCAGGTGTGGTGACGACGCGTCCCGCGGCAATGACGTCACTGTCAGTCAGCTGACGTCCGACGGACCGGGCTCTAGTGACTTCGGTGCAGACCAGTGTACACCTGTCGACACGCGAACGTCCAGAAGGCCTCCGTCCCCTTCGAGGACGTGTCCACCAGCTGAGGACGTCGCCAGAGAGGGCCCGGAAGAGGGCGCAGTCGGCCTCCCTCGGCTTGAGGTGACGACGGCCGGAAACGGCGCCGCCTGCGACCTGGACGACGACGTGTTCGAGTCGAGCGTTCCGAGCCCGTCAGCGGTCTGTTGCGAGCGCGAGTCTGGCCGTCTGGCCTCGGGCGCGGGCGTTGGCGCGGACGGCCCGTGCTCAGAGTCGGACCCGCCGCCGGAGACGGGCCGGCTGACGCCATGGCGCGGCCACCTGCACCTGCGGCTCTTCCGCAACGGCTGGCACGGCCTCTCCAACCTGCTGGTCAGCAGGCACGACCACCAGCTGGACGGGTAGGTCCGGACTAGACGCCGTCGGCGCCGTGACGCAGACGGCGTGCAGGCCGGGCTGGCTCCCTTTGTGCACAGATGGTTGCGCTTACCTCGCTGTCTCGGACTTCAAAGTCGAGTTAGCTGGAATGGCCATCTCATAGACCGGATGTGAGCGGTATCAGCGCTCCGCCATGTGGTATTGATAGGCTAGGCACTGGGGCTTCGGGAAAGTGCCAACTGGAACTGCCAGCCGATGATGTTGATGATGTGGTTGATCATGGTGACGGTGGGAAGATGTGTTTAGATTTCAGGAGCTATCGATGGGTGTAACCGCGCCATTTTGGGGTCTCTTCTTTTTCGGAGCTGTCATGCTCAGTACGTTACGGGAAGTTCATTTATACCATTAGATCACCACACAGCTTATTCCGCCATACGCCCGCGAAGGGAAATATATCACGCAGATTGTTTCACTGAACGTTTCACCCGGTTCCCACGACGCTGTTCAGCCAAGCGCGTATGTTCTTAGACCGGCGTGCGAGACAGTCTGTCTTCTAACACACACACACGCTCCTTTGTGATGTCACGGTGATGACACGAAGATCAATGAGCGTGGTGATGCCGTGCATATCATTCTGATCGGCATCCCCCGGCGCTGCGTGACGCAGCCCTAGAGCCCGGCGCGGCGCCCAGGCGCACGTCACCGTTTCTTGTCCGTGAAGAGGGCGGTGACGGGTTAGTGCCCTGTTTGCTTAGGACGCCGTGTTGCGATCGCTGCGTTGCAGCGTCCTTGCCAGCCGTTCATCCACCCCAGCGATCATTGTACGTTCCTCGTTTCTCGCCATGTTCAGAATCTGCAAATGGTTGCAATGCGAGCCGTAGAGGGTCATGTATGCTAAGTGCCTTTCTGAAGAACATCCTTCAAAGCAGGCGTGCTTGTCTCCTCTCTTCAAGGTCCTCATCTAACGTCTTTAATCGAGATCTCCAGATTTCAAGGTGTGCTCACCTTCCGCGGTGCTGCCAAGCACGACCACCTGTTGTTATGTCTCGGTTATCTCGTCCCTGAACCTCTATTAACCACCCGAACAGCTGCCACGCACATCAACTGTGGTTTGGGTACCTCTTGCCTCCGTCGGTGGAGGAGCGTTTTCAAAGTTGGCAGCGGGTCAGAGACATGTGCAGACAATTGCATTCCATTCGGCACCATACGACTTTGTTCATTCTCCAGACGTGTTCAAATTTGAAGAAAATCGCTCGTCCCACGGGTTGCCACACCCACATCTCCGTCTGCCGTCTCCTGGGCAGCTGGCTTGGCCTCCTCCCTGCCGCTGGCGCCCGGATGTGACGCATCCCCCTGCCGTCCCCCCCCCCCGGCCATCGCTCAGGTGGCGGGCGGCGGCGCGGCCGCTGGCTCGACGTAATGTTTCGGCTGCAGCCGCCGCCGCCGCCTCGGCGGCCCACGCGGCCGGCGTCCGGCGGCTTCGCCTGGGCCGCAATCACGCATCAGTTCACCTGACGGCCGGCCGGCCCGCCGCCGGCCCCGCCAGGAGATCGCTGCCGGAATTAGACCACCACGGCGGCGGCGGCGGCGGAGCTCTGCGGCCCCGGGCAGAGCAGTAGAGCGGGTCTGGCCTAGACTGGCCGGCGGGGGAGGGGTGGGGACGGGCGAGGGTGGAGGGCCGGAATAGGCTGGCCACAAAGCTGATAATTTTTTGGCATACGCATCGTTTAATATGTTTAATTGATGTGGAGACTTTCGTGCGTTTTTTTCACTGGTAATCGTTTTGGTTACTGACGCATTTTTTTGGAAGACAATAATGTTAATGTCATGCTTTCCCAGACATAAGAACCACAACATCGTTTTCTGCTTCCCGCGATGAGACGCTTGTAGCTGTTATCATTAGAAAACGACGGCACCGATTTTGGTTCAGGGGTGTGACGACATTACTCTATGTTCAACATGCATGACTAGCATTCCTTGGTCGCGCATGGCCAGCCGTCATAACTAACTCGGCAGCGTAAGTTTTGACGAAGCATTTTGGTCAAAGAGGCCTTGACCCTGACCCGTGAGTCACCTCATCAGAGGCTCCTTGGCCTATCTGACCCCGGATAAGCTCATTCGTGGCGACGGGTGGTCACGTGACACGACCGCTGCCGTCAAGACGGGCTCTGGCGAAACGCCTGTCCTGCCAACAAGTTTGACACTGATGTCGGCTCGGAATGTAATTCATGCGGGCATTTGTCGTACTCCGCGTCAGACTGTCTGGCTGCTGAGCCGTATTGATTTGGCCGAGTCCGCCACTCACAGCGCTCCCGGCCGACTCAGACAGCCGCTCAGCTGGGATCACTGCTCAGCTCAGGTCACTGCTGGGTTTAGGTCACTCCCTAGAATAGGGCACTGTTCAGCTCATGGCGCTGCTGAGCTCATGTCGCCGATCATCTCACATCACCTAACATCTCTCTCTCTCTCTCTCTCTCTCTCTCTCTCTCTCTCTCTCTCTCTCTCTCTCTCTCTCTCTCTCTCTCTCTCTCTCTCTCTCTCTCTCTCTCTCTCTCTCTCTCCGTCCATCTGTAATCCTCTGCTCAGTTGATCAGTTTGCTCTACTCAGTTGATCAGTTTGCTCTGCTCAGTTGATCAGCTTGCTCCGGTGGATCCGATGACCGGCCTGGTCTCCGTCTTAACTCGGCGAGCCATCAGCTGATGCCGCTGGGAAACCAGTCGTCGGTCCACCTGGCCCTCTGTCCGGCTCAGTTCCCTGACGTCAGTCGACACCACATTTCTGCTCGACCCCTCTCCCGGACGTGATGTGCTGGTAGGATTTCAGTTCAACTGCGACGGCTCTCATTTAATGCTGACCAAACTTTGTTAATGTAATTAATGCTCACACAAACATTTAACACTCACGTTCCACGCCAGGTGTTTTTCTTCGGCTAGTTTATGCGGCAAAACGTGAAGCCTGTAAGCGACGCCGACAGCCTTCCAGCATGCTTAGCATCGTAAACTTCAACTTTGCAGCAAATATCGGCTCTGCGTAAACTTAACTACGCTGCAATTTCGGCGGCGTGCGGCGCCTGCAACAGTCTGGACTTGTCGGAATTTCTGGCGCTGGGTTCTGGCTCTGCAGCGGGAAGCTATGTGGTGTGGAGATCAAGTCAGTTCAAGCAGTGCAGCTGGAGACCGGATTGCGTGTCAATTGTCTTGGTGGACTGAGCACCATCATGTGATTTATGTCGGGAGCTGTCTGTACCAGTTCGTGGGCCAGCTGACAGCAGCCTGACCTGTGAATTCCCCGGATAATAGACCTGCAGCAACGCTGAAAAAGGATGTTGCTAAACTGAAGTGTTCATGTCAGTTGCCTGAAATGGTAATTAAAAGCCGTTGGAACTTAAGAGTAAAACTGGAACAGCAACGCTAATCAAGCGAACGCACCGTGTTAAAATGGGTTTTTGCGTTGACGGATATGCTTGTCTTCAGGGATGGCTTCTGTATTTGTGTGGTGACCGCTTGCTAGGTTCATAACATCCTTTAGAAGGCAGAACTGGGCGTGAATGCTCGGTTGGTTCATCACTCACAGCGCGAACAAGACCGGGTCGGTCCGGCATCGGCCGGTGCAATGTCACGGTCACGGACATTGTCACGGTCAGTATTGCCAGTGACGGCATGAGGGTGAGCTCCGGAAGTCACGGGGTCGAGCCAGACGGTAGCGCAATGCTGCGGCGAAACCGGGGAGGAGATGCCCGTGGACTGGATCGACTCACGGTTCAGGTTTCACCGGCCGCCTGGTTCAACGGCAGAACCGAAGCCGCGTCTTGAATCCGACTCAGGTCTCTTTATCATGCTGCGTAACTGTGAAAACGTTTCATGCGTTGATGCATCGAATGTGCCGGCGCGCAGACGCACCATTGTTCTGTGCTGGATCGGCGATTGGATACCTCAGTGCGTGTCCTTCATCTCCTGATTGAATATTCCGCGCTGCCGCCTCGCTCTGCTGCGCTGATGGCTTTTGTGGGCGGGCGCCTGGCCGAGCCGCGGCGTAATTTATTACCCTGTCACGATTCTAATTCCGAACGGATGGATAAAACAGGCGTCCATTCGACGCCGTTGAAGGGGGCAAATCGTGGTGGGAAAACCAAATGGAAACTGCCCCTGTTTTGTGAAGTGGTCAGGCTTTCGGCGCCCGAAGGCAACGGAAAACTGGCAGCGCCGTTTAGAAGAACTGCTTGTTCGTCGCTAACTTTCCGAGCCGAAACCCCTGATTGGCGGCCATGTTTTTACGTCGGCGGAAAACTCCTCGCCGCCGGAGAAAGACACCAGTCGTCGGAAAGTGCGTTAGAGTTTTCCCATTTCGCCCAACACGTTTCTTTATAAAAGTGCAGCCCGGGAGCCTGTCGTGTGATATTGAGCTGAGGGTTGAGTAGAGCTGTGCGAAACTCGTATTTGGTGAATTATCTGGTACCCCGTCCGCGTTTGCTTCAAACTTCCCGATAGCTCTCAGTAACCCCGAGACTCGGGGCGCGTAATTGGGACATTGCTGTGGGTTTTCAACTGAACTGGTGCAGTGCATTTTGACAACTTTAAGGCAAAACGTAGAAAGTTATCATAATAACCTCAGCGTCGTTTGTTTGATCGTTTGCGAAATTCGTTCGAGGGTTGTGTGGAAGATGTAAAAATGTCGCATATTTGCGAGCAGTCCAGTAGTGTTTGTGGGTATTGTCTTCAGCTCTGTGGCTAGCGGGGTATCTGGCAAACAAATGGAAAATCCCAGCCATTTCTGGACTGTTTCTCCACGTCCCTGCGTCGCCCGGACCGTCCAGCGGCGGCCGCAGACGGGCGCTGCTCTGAGGCTCCCGGACTTTGACCACGGAAGCGAACGTCAGGACTGCTCCCTTCGGTCACCGCTGATTGTGGCCCATTCACTGTCCAGTGTATGGCAGCCGTAACGACTGAGTGTGTGGATCAACGAGCCTTCATCCACCGGCTGGGCGCCAGCCGACGCTAGAGACATCTATCGTACAGGGGACGGGACGAGGCGTGATCAGATCTTTTGGCAGAGTCGGTGTTTGCCGGATGTGGAAGAGGTTCTTGAGACGAGAAAACGTGCCTGGGGCTGCCTTTGACGGAGGAAAACAAGGAGTTGGACTCCATCTGACGGAAATCCGTCAAGTGAGGCTTTTAATTTGTTTTGTTCCGAGCTTCTGCAGACCAATAGCGGCCAGAAACGGAGTTTGTTTCTCTTCTCCGACAGCGCGCCCGAAAAGGTGTCACGATTCATTTTAAGTTTTGCCCCAAACTTCAGGCCTCATCGGATCACGATTCCGCGCCGCAGGCAGCTTCTTGACCGGCCAAACTTCATGTGCAGAGAACGTTATCGCCTTATTTCGGAAATGGAATTTTCCAACAGAGACCTCATCTACCAGTAATTTGCCCGTTCAGGAAGGTGCCCTTGTGGGTCAAATCATCATCGATACGGCAGAGTAATGGAACCATGTTAAAAACCCAGATACCTTGTATCAGTGCTGTAATTTGGGTAGGGGATCAGCCTTTGCCCTGAATCTGCCTTCGACGACTGTCTTAAAGAAATCCGTGACGTGCCCTTACCCTGCATCACGCTCCTTTAACGCTGCGGTGTTTTCAAAGTTTTCTTTTTCGTATCACTCACCATAACATTTCATCTGCCTTGCAATTAGTGTCACACTGGGGAAACCGGATGAAATGTTCCGAAACTAACCGGCTGTACGTTCTCATCATGGAAATGGTCTGAAAAGTTCAGCCACGAGACCAGGAAATAAAGGAGCGACTTTATTTTGCGTTGTCTTTGATTTCTGCATTTGGAAGCTGTGCCTCCGGGAGCCGGCGGGTTTAAGTCGGGCTCAGCAATTCCACGTCATCAGTCTAGTGCTCTGAGCGGCGACCGCGGATGCTGCGGCACCTCATCTCGCGGGGAAATCCCTGTTGGCCTGCAGGCGGCCGGAAACTGATCTCGGTCGAGATGGCTGTTTTTGTGCGGCCGATTCGTCTCTCCGAATCGCCAGCGCCAGCGCCGCTTCTTTTTCACTCTGAATCAGCACGGACCTTCTTCTCCTCGGCGTGTTGTTGCCCGGCGGGATTGCCGGAAGAAGTGGATTTCCGGCGCCGGGGACGGTCTCAAAGTCTGTTCGCCGGTCGATCTGCGAGCGTGGTAATTTCGGGCTGGCGCTGGCTGCTGGTCGGCGGGCGTGCTGTCATGACAGTTATGTCCGGCGGCCGTTTGATCCGGGACACCGATTCGATCGCGTGGCGAGCCTTGTTATCGATCGGAAAACGGGGTTAGAGTTCACGTTGTAGCTGTGCTTGTAGTATGACGTCCCGGTCAGATTCTTTTTTGGTCAGGTTTTAGCGTCCAGCTCGTTCCTGTGGCTTCGCTGCCGAAAGCCTTTCGCTACGGTCGAGTGTTAACCTCCGGCGCATTACTAGCATGTGTCGTGCCAAGGGAATTTTCGCTGTAGCTGGTTGCAGCAAATCCGCTGAGGTGATTCACGGCTAAAATGATAGCGTATTACCTTCGCGGAACATTGATTAATTTCTTCAGATGCCTATTTGTCCATATTGCCTGTGATGCCTGTCAAACGTACGCGTTGCGCGCCAAATGCAGGGACACGAAAACCACCTAGTTTTTAACGCTTCATCCGGTTAATCACCCTCAACGTAAACGAATAGTTCCCCCGTGAGTAGTGCTGTTGATGCGTCAGTAGTTTTCCCGCGAGCTGCGCTGTTAATGCTTTAGTAGTTCCCCCGTGAACTGTGCTGTTGATGCGTCAACGGCTCTCCCGTGAGTTGTGGTGCTGATACGTCAGTAGTTCTCCCGTGGGCTGTACTGCTGATACGTCAACATCTTCGTTTCCAGACTGATCGAGACGGACGCGAAGAGCCTGAACTCGCTGTCGAATGCGTCCGGCCACAGCCGCAAGTCGTCGGACACGTCGCAGATATCGGTCACGTCTGGGACCAGCTCTGGCCAGGGCCAGGACAGCACCACGGAGCCCGAGGAGGACGCCTGGGTCGTCTGGGGCCGCATCGTCAACGAGTGGGACCTGCACTGGAAGAAGAAACAGCAGCAGGTCAAGGTGAGCGGAGGTGGCCTGATGACGTGCAGAAAGGCAGCGGTCGAGTCTTTGCATCACCGTCAGACGAAGATTCGTGGTTAATGTTGGCTTAGTTTTTACGATGTTTAAAAGCCAATGTTAACAAAAGTTACATCCCTTTTGTGTCAAATTGTGCCGTCACCTTGCTGTTTTGTCGTCTAAATCACACGCTTAAAATGCGTCAGTCGTTCTGATCGCTCATAAGGTATGTGCACATGGAATGCTAAACATCGGTAGCTAGTTTGTTCATCTCGTTTATTTGATTTTAACAGCCATGTCATATTGCTAGTTTCAGACGACGAATATCCGACGTGAGACGTGTTTTTTTTTAAACGGAATTGCCATGATAAATCTTCTTCATCTTTTTCCTCAACCACGGAAAATGAAGCGTTGTGATGAGTGAGTGGAATTGCTCTGTTCCCGATGCGGCCAATTGTTCGATTACAGAATGATGAATGGTTTCTCTTCGTTGAACCCACCCGTTCCAGTCTTTCAGTCAGTCTTGGAAATGATGGCGTCTGGGAACATTTGCGGCCGTTTGTCACAGTAACTCTGAAACATGGGAGGTCTGAACATTAAATGTGCCTAACGGACAGAAACCTATGGCCTTTATCATAGAAATGCTTTCATGGTGCTCCTTTTTGTCTTATGCTCCAGAGCTCCTTCTTCATTTTCTTGTAGTGCGGCAACAGGTCTGTTGCAGCCATGTGTTCCCCACGAATGGTTGGGAGTGCCTAGGCACGGCAGGTCTCTACGGTCCTATAACGCTTGGTCTGCTTTCATGCGGTTACCGACGCGCTTTCCCGGCCGTTGGCACACACAGCCGCCAATTCGCCGCTCGGAGTCGCCGGCGGACAGCACAGTGACCCTGTTTTCCCGCGCGCCTACGGGCTGGGCATGCAATTATGCCGCCGTCGACTCGGCTTCCACCGGTCATAGATCAAACTCCGTTACCCGGCGACCCGGGCGGCAGAGCCAATCGGATTTACACACGCCCTGCGGCCGCCGACCGCCGCTGGCTGCTGACGATCAGCGCGCCTCCGCGTCGACCGGCCGGGCGCCGTCACGGTGGCGTCACGGGGCCGGGGGTGACCGGGACTCGTCGCACGTTGCTGTCTGGTCCGCAGGCCGGGTATGTGGAGTCCACCCCTCTCCGTGGGACGTGGTCGGGGACGGGTGTCACAGCCACTGCCGTGGCGGTGGTGTGTGGTCTCTGGTCTAAGGGGATCGCCTGAACCGGTGGCACACCCTCTGAAGGCTTCTTAATATCACGGGGGAATTTCGCGTGCTCTCCTGCCGTGAGTGTTCTGGATCCCTGGAATCTCGTGTTCCGTCCCCTGCCAAGTCTGTTCAGATCTCGTCCAAGTCTGTTCAGCCTCGTCTCGTCTCGGTCTGGAGGAGTTCCGGACTCTGATGGAAGAAGCTCCGGGTTGCGGGCGGAGGGACCGTGACGGGATCCTGCCACGTCTCGGCGCCGGCCTGCCCTGCTGCCGGCGTTCGCGGCGGGGTGCCAGCCGTCGCGGCAGTCACGGCACGAGAAGGCACCGTGTTAGCTGGCCTGCCGCCATCAGGCTCGCAACCGCGCCGTCTGGCGTCGTAAAAGCTCGTGCGAGATCAGTAAACCGCTCGGACGACGGCGTCAGCGGGCCGTACCAGACGTAACCGCGACGTTAACAGCTGCCGGCCGACGTGACGCCTCCCCGCCCCCCCCCGCCCGGTCCGGCGCCGTGCAGACGTCACGCGTCACGTGCGGCCGTTACCGGGAGCGGAGAAGTCTCTGGGCCGGCCGCAATCTGCCGTTATCTCCGAGTTCGGGCCAGATTCTGGGGAGATGGAACGGTGAACGGCCGGATATACGGCCGGCAGGAGGGGACGACGCCGTCTCGGGAATGTGATACGGTGGTGACCGCCAGCCGTCACACGACGATGGTCGGGATATCAGAGGGTATTGGCGACGATGGGCTGTCGGTCTCATGAAATCAGATATTCATGGACCGATCATTTTCCATCGTAGGTTACGGTACACTTTGACCTTTGTCCAGCCGGCGTTACTTCGCGGCGTAACTTTTTTTTGTTTCCGTCTGCAACGAGTATGTTTTTTCTCAATCCATGTACTACATACGAATCACGGTGACCCCACAAGACTGAAATAGCCGGCTGCAGGGTCTCGTGAAAATTCGTGGGCCTGACGTGTGAGGGGCTTCCCGCGATGACTTGACCTTAGTTGATCTGATCTGGCATTAAAGCAGGACTTGATGCCATGTTGGTCTCGTTACCCCAGTTGGTCTCGTCGAAACTGTTGCAGGATCGAACCCAAAAATAGTATCCTTATCTAGATTGGTCTGTCCCGGTCTATGGTAATTTGAGTAGTTTCTGTTTATTTGGTGTGCCAGACTTGTTTGGCCTCATTCCATGCCAGTGACCGGTCTTGACCCAAGCTGGCCTACTAAGCCACTTGCGTGTTGATGTTGACCTCACGTAATCGTTTGGAAAGATCTTTTGACTCTGAAAATCAATCAATCGAGGTCAACAGCAGCATCTGAAAGTCCTTGACTCGATCTGATCTAACTTTACTGGACGTCTAGTGGCACATCTTGGCCTGGCCTGACCTTATAGTGCATCTAGTGATGCATGCCAGCCTAACCTGGCTTTGGAGGACTTCCAGTGATACAACTGACCTGTCCTGACCATGCGGGACATTTAGCGATACTGGCTGACTTTGCCTGACCTTGTGGGACATGTAGTGATACATGTGCTGATACCTGGCCTGACCCTGTGAGACGTGTGGTGGTATATGCTCGCCTGATCTGCCCCTGCGGAAAGTGTAGTGGCCTGACCTAACCTGCGTGTTCCAGGACCTGGTGCGGCGCGGCATCCCTCACCATTTCCGCGGAATCGTTTGGCAGCTGCTCTGTGGTGCCCACAACAGCCCTGTCAAAGCCAAGTATGCCGAGTATATCAAGGCCACCTCGGCGTGCGAAAAGGTAAGTCCCATCGGAATCCTCACTCAAGCACGGGATCGTTGGGTATCAAATGCCCCCGCTGTCGGAGGCTCAAAAGTCGAGACACCTCATCAGCCTCCGGCTGCCGGCCCTGCTGTTGCTGAGATATGTGTTTAGGAAGTTCAGGATAATGGATGCAGCGCGCCATGTGTTTCACTCCAGCTGAAGCGCGGAGACGAGAGGACGATTTTGTGACGACCACGGGCGGCGTAGGGCTACTGACGGCATCGTTTTGACTCAGTCACTTTCCTCGCAGCTCCGAAGCAATCATTTTTAGCTTTCAAACGTCCGCAAAGCCAAAATCAAAGTGCGGCCTGAATGGCTGCGGGCCAGCTGTTCCATCTCCCCGTCAGCAGAAATCTGAGCTCGGCTGGGGTCGTCTGGCCCGCCGGCGAAATACGGCGCGACGGGCAGCTGTCGCTGGGGCGGCTGCCGGCCGGCCGGCAACGTTATTTTTCGCCTGGACGAATCCCCCCGGGACGGTCCGAGTCCAGGCTTATCTGGCGAGGCCCCCCCCCTCTCTGAAGCATCTCCCCGGCCCCAGCGACCCGGGAAACTTGACTTTATTTAGCCGCCGAGAGGCAATATCGCCGGGATACGGCGCCACCTAGTCTGCATCTTCCGTTAGCCGGGAGGGGAGGACGGCGGCAGCGCTTCTGCCCCTGCTGACGAAACCGCCGCAGTCGGAGCGGCCTCGAGACTCTTCTCAGGATCTTTTAAGCTTAGAGATATTGAACCAGCTTTAGCCACGTCAGCGCCGCGTTAAAATAAATGCTGCCTTTTCGGGAAATAAAACTGTTGTTAGAAAAGTCGTTCATAAACTGGATTGCCACCATCAGTCTGTGGAGATGGTTGCCGTGCCAGTCGTTTCTTATCTTTATGTTGACGAGTCGACATTTACTTGAGTTGACGATAGTTTGTCACAATGCGTGCTGGCTGTTCAATACATCACTCAGTTGTGTGTATTTTTAGCTGGCTTAATATTTAACAATCCAGCGACTTAATTTTTCACTGCTTGTCGCTTATCTTCTGGGTGGCTCATGTTCTTTGTTTGTCTAGCATACCAGGATGGTCGTAATTTTTGCTTCTTGCATGCGCTGCAATACAAGCTATCGGATACAGACGAACACAGACTGGAGGATGATGGCTTGTATAATTTTTTTATTATATTTTGTCATCGATGTAAGGAGGTTTTCAGCGTTGGTGGGATTAGCGCTATTTTTCGGCAATTTGTAATGTGGAACACCGTAAAGCCAACGTTGAAATTACTCAAAACTGGTAGAGCAGTCATCAGGTTGGTAAGGCCGCTGCCTTATCTGCCTTGTGGACTGCTACACGAGTTCGTGCCTCCAGTGTGGCATGCAGCGAAGCTGGGAATGGGCTGTTAGCAGGCCCGCCGCAGTTGCAACCGTAACAAAGCTCTCCCCAGTGACAGTTGCTGCTGTGCCCAGCAAGGCGTCCCTATCTCTTCAGAAAGGAGTCGAGGAAAGGAGGGAGTTCTTTTTCTGACTCGGTCCGGGAACACTACTGCCGGGCATATCCCGCACGTACAGGTGGGCGGCTACGTCGGCTCCACGGTTCGGTCCAGTTTCGTCTCGGAGCTGGAAGCGCCGGCAGCGGCGGCGGCGGCGGCCGGCCCTTTGTTGGTCGGCCGCCGCCTGCGGGCCCGTCCCGGGGGAGGCTGGTGGTCGATGGCCGAGTTCATTCCGGCGGTGCGGCACGCTCTAATCGAGCCCATCCGTCAGCCGGGCCGGCGTCTGCCAGGAGGCGCGAATGGCCTCATCATCTGGTGGCCTCGGCTCCCGGATCTTCCTCCCCCCTGGGGTGCAGTCTCTGCGGGAGCTGGGGGGACAGGTCCCCCCACAGTTTTCCAGAAGAGGTGATTTGTTCCCGCCAACTTTTGAGGTATCACATATGCATTTGCCATTGGCGACACAACTTCTTGAACTTTGAAAACCAACAGACCGGATTTTAACCGTAGTTTGTCTTACAACGCCTGAAAAGAACGATTTTTGTCCCCGTCTGACCTGTTCTTGGTGAATTCCATTCAGCTTGCCCCCTTAATTTATGAACCGTGCACCCATGCCCCGTCCGCCGCCGCCGCCGCTTCTGCCCCAGACTTCTGGGGACCCCCAGGCTGTTGGGGACGAGTGTGGGCGCCGTGGTGGCGGGGAGTTCGGAGATGGGATGGAGCAGCGATGAGCGATATCAGGAAACCCCGATGGAAATGGGGCATACCGACGGCCCGGGGGCAGTCGCCGGAAGTGGAGGACTGGCTTAAGCTGGCGTTATTGCAGCGAGGGATAACAAGGAACGGGTAACACGTAACGCCGAACAAACACAATGCAAACTAAGTCGAAATGCTAAACGAAGACTGCGTAAGAGCGGCATTGTTACTCCAAACAAAACTGGTGGTCTGCCGGTAAAGCCCCCTTCAGTGTTCTAGGGTTACCGTCACAATTTTCATCAGCCAACAGGCCAAACCAGGGCCGACCATGACAGTGGCGGTAACGTCAGTAACCAACTCCGCCCGGCGACATTAACATGACGCTGGTATCACCCGCCTTGTCGCGTGCTGAGCGGACGTTCTGTAGCCGGAGGCGACGGCCGGCGGGCCGACAGCTCCTACTTCAAACTCGGCCGATCGATGACGACGGCCGACGAGCGGCGGCGGCTTGGTCGGGCTGGCGTCGGTGTTTCGTGCACCTGGCGACGACGGGGGACGCCCTCCGGCCGCCGGAGGCCAGGTGCGAGGTCAGGGACGGCCGCGGAGGCGGTGGGGGGGGGGACGGAGGGGTTAGGAAACACCCACCTAGCGACCGAAGTGAGCTGTTTGTGTCGACCCTGGGAAACCAGGGGCGGGCGTAGAGAGTAGCGGCCCGTCGGTGAAAACCGGAGGAAATGTAGCGGGCCGGTTTGAGAACGTCTTAGATAGCACATCCGGTGCGGAAAGCTACACTGCTGAAGCCACATTAGTCCTGTCAGGGGTCCCATGTCCCAACCACCACCCTGCTCCTCCCCGGCTGTGGCAGTGGGCCTCGTCTTTCAGGCATCCCTTCCTGCCCTCCCCCTCCTTTCCCGCCCCCTCCAGCGGCCGAGCCTGGCCAGGCCACTGTTGCCTTCGAAAACAGGGGGGCCGGGCCGGCCCGAATGGCGTTCACGCACGAGGCCGGCCGGCCATCGATCTGCCCGGGCGCCAGCGGCGCAGTAACGCGACTGTGTGACGGTCGCGACCTTGCGCGCCTGCACTGGAGGTCGGTGCGGTCAGTCGATGCGTCGATGGCGACGATCGTCGCCGGGGCTTCCGCACGCCGCGCAGAAATGCAGCCGTTAACCGTGCCGTCCGCCCTATTGTGGGAGAATGCACGGGCTCTGTTTAAAAAAATAACCTCCAACCGCGGGGAGGTGAAGGTTTGGCGATTTGCGGAAGTCTTTTTCCCGAGAAGAGGCAGGCCATCCTGGTGCTGTGTCTGGATTCCGATACGTCCTCAGGAAACTGTCTGAGCAGACGCTAACGGTGCGCTGGTTTGATGGGATATCACACCATTTATCATTTGATTTGATTGGATGAAGACAGATGCACCCGACTTGAATCTAGAGTCTGGATCGAGGGATTTACGGCACACCGTCCTTGTTATCCATTCATACGAAAGCACCAAACATTCGGAACATGCCTCTTCCCATTGAATTGTTACAGGAAAGTTTGGAGTCGAAAAGATGTCTTATTTAAGCCATTGCATTTCCATTGGCCTAAGAGGGTAAAACGAGTTGGTAAGCCAGCTTCGTATCGCGCAGGTTATTGGAAATCACGAGTGGAGCCGCGAATTTTCACGACCAGACCAGTTCTGCGCAGGGCTTTTTATATTTTCATCCGATGAAAAATTATCGACCGTTTACGAAGGTGGTAGGGGAATGAACGTACTGTGCCATTGGCCGTCTGTGCTCATGCTCATTCCTGTAATATTGCCTTTTGGCGGAACTATTTTTGGCTCGTCATACAAAATCATGAGCAGCCTCTTGCCAATACACCTAACGTAAGTTGGTATAGCAGCATGCTGCTGATGTGGGAATTCATCCCTTTCGTATGGAAATATCCGGTTACTTGGGATAACATGTAATCAGGACCAATGCCAAATAGCGATTGCGTAAGATTGGATCGTGCAAAAAAATGCGAGCTTTCCTCGGAAACTGACGCAGCGGCGCAAAGGTGTCACATTGCCGTGCGTGGCGCGTTGCCCTGTTTTATCACCGGCACAGTGTAACCTTCAGTTCATTCAGTGAGACCTGTTTAGTCGCTCATTTGCCGGTGAATCTGTTGTCGCTATCCCACATGCATTATGCACCCGGAGGGAGCTCTGTCTGCACCCTCCCCCCACCCCACCTATCGCCGCCAGCCTGGCCGCGGTCCGTGCCTGCGCAGCGGGACGGGGCTGTCGGCGCTGTTTTCACGGCAGAACGCGCTGTCTGCGCTGCCATCGGCGGCAAATTGCCCCCGGGCTACTGGGGAGGTCAGGCGCCGAGACGCCCGGAGCGTATTGATCAACGGCGCGCGGAAACCCGGGCCGGTCCCAGAGATCGGAGGCGCCGCGCCGCCGCCGCCGCCCGCGTCACGACTGCCGCAGACGCGCGCGAAACGGCCGACGTGTTGAGATTCACATGCATAGGTGTGATGGTACCGTTGGAAGGCGTTTGCACGGAAATTTGTCCCTAAATGCAGGCTAGGATAAGACGAAAGCTCAAAAAGAAAGTGGAGGGATATGTTTTCGGGCATTGGCGATTTATGTGATAGTTTGCGGGTTTGCGTAGAAGAACAGGTTTAGCATGGATCTAGGTTGCAACCCATTTGCAAGATTTTACCCGATAATCAAGAAGACTACTGGCGCACTTATACGCTGGCCAGTTGATGTGACTTCAACTGATTCGTTACCTGTAGTATAAATCATACACATAAGACTTTGTCGACTTCATTTATTCTTGGTCAGAGATGCGCTCGGACCTACTAAATTCAATATGTTATCCGTGTGAATGTCAGATGGAACAGGTCATTGATGCAGTCGGCCTGGATTCTGTTTTTTTGCGGTGGCATTTCAATAGAAATCGACAACATAATTACCTTCGCCTGCGTCAGACCTTTCCCTGCTGTTCGCCAACGTATCAGAAATCGATTCTGCACTCCAGAAGTGGGCCGCACAATTCGGTTTACCGTAACGCGTCCGACCCAGTGCCTCCTCCAACTGATGAAATCTATTGATTTTGGTATTACCAACAAACTGAAACGGAAATCATGGGAGTTGGATTTAACGTCTTTTGCATTAACTGGTGCACTGAATAAAATGTCCGCGCTTGAGCAAGGAGGATTTGCGGTGTACGATGCATATGTCCAGGAATTTTCCTTAGTTTGGGAAGGTAAGATCCAGTTTGAGGTAGTTTGTTTTCACGTGACAACACAGGGATGTCAAATCCTCCAAAACGGATACGGTCCTACGTACTCTTTCATCCATGATGTGATGCTTTTGATGGGTAAATAAAAACAAATAAAGCATCCTCGCTTTCTCCTTTATATTTAAGGCATGACTCTGTTGTCTGATATTTAAACTATTTCGTACCAAGCCCGCCTTCCTGTGTCTGAAGTCTGCGTCGTCCGCGTCTGGTGTTTGTATGACCCTTGTCTGGAATGCATGCAGTCGGCTGACCTCGCTGGGTGCGGACTTCCTCACCAGGGCGCCGCCTTTCTGTGAGTTGGTCCCGGGATAGGCTGGTGGGGCGTGTACAGGCCGCCATGTGTCTCTGTCGGACTCCGGGGTGCACGGCGTCTCCCGAGGGCGGCAAATGTAGCGTCTGGGGCGAATGGCGCGGCAGGAGCTGATGGCCAGGCTGGGCGGCAGATGGATGGATGGCCTTTCCTGGGAGTTGGCGTAGTTGTCCTGAGCAGCAGATGTACAACGGCAACGAACCTAGCTGTCTCATATATTTTGTATTTGGCGAACAGCAGAGGTAGACATTTCCTGGCGGACTACTGGCGCAGGTTTTGTATATGGGGAAGGAAAGACGTACTTGTAGCCCTAAGTCAGTGACGTGGATTTTGTGACTTGGAAATGACAGACGTAGAAATTGTTTCGGCGAAGCACATGCGTAAGCGTTGCATCCAGAACGAACAGCATCAGAATGGCAGAACACAACAGCGAACAACAGCAGCGGAACAGCGCCGCCCCCGGGGGACCGCTGGCGGTGGCGAACAGCGGAAGCTGATGTTAGCGGCCCGCTGATGTCGTTAGCGGCCCGCTGAGCCGACGTAACGCCGGAGTCCGCTGAGACTGCTGGTCCCGCCGTGGCGATAACACAGCCGCGTGATCGATGAGGGAGGGGCCCGCTGCGGTGCCGTCCGTGTTATTGTAGAGCCGTGTGGTCTCAGCAGTTTCAGATATGCGTATTCTGCGATGATCAGTAGCTTCTTTTGCTGACGGGAGGAGGTTTTCTGTGTTGTACGGTGTTGAATGCTCAGCAGAACAGCAGGTCCGTCACCTTTTCCGTTGTGACGTACTTATATTCCGGTTGCGTGGTGGTGTCTGACAGATGACTGGAAGTGATAAAGTGTCGACGCTTCCGCTGAACTAGCCCTTTTTCCTTATTCCCACTGTTCGCAACACTGGCGCCTCATCCTGGAAACAGAAGTGCGCCTGACACGCCAGTAATGACTTGAACGGCAACACACAGTATAAGTCCGTACACTGCGTCAGCTAGTTCCATGTTCTGTGCCGTTCCAGAGGCAAGGTCAGGCGATGGCCACACCCTCAACGATGGCCAATTATCTCCGGCCCGGTCCCCAACAGAGCCTCTGTTGACCCCCATTTCTCACAGTCAACCACGGGACCAATTGGGCCCAGTAACAGTCCATTGTCAACCCTCACCAGACATCGGGGATAAATGGGGCCGTTCGGTCCTGCTGTCGGGTGAGAAGTCGGCCGTAGCAGCGAGGACTTACGAAAGCCGGCCGGCCCGGGACCAGTCCTGACAGGCAAACCGCGCGGCGACAGGACGGGTATGGCCCACTGCCTTAAACGGACCGATCGGGAAATGTAAGACCCCCACGCGGGACGGCTTTGCCAGATGTCCGGGATACATATATATATATATATATATATATATATATATATATATATATATATATATATATATATATATATATGTGTGTATGTGTGTGTGTGTGTGCGTGTGTAAGCGGTCACTTGTCACGACCGACTCATGAATACACACCGACTTGTCACGACCGTTTGACTTGTCACGACCGAAATGCCGGTCGTGACAAGTCGAGTAATGGGGATGCATTCCCTGGCCTCTGATGATGCCCCCGGGCCAAAATTTGGGTCGGACGTGACAAGTCGGTGTCTACCCGCAATCTGTGTGAGGTGTGTATGCGGCACCGAGGACCGGTTCATCCAGTTACACACAGTTTCGTACGCTGGCGACACCTGACGTCGGTCCGGACGAAGCTCTTGATTGGCCGGTCCCCTCGGTCCCCCGGTGTCCGCGGCTGGCGCGGGGAGGGTGTCATTGTCAGGGGATCGACGTACAGGAGGCCCTTTGAGGGAGCCGACCACCGCCAGCGTGAACGCGGCTGGTCGGGAAATAGGTTTTCTGGACGGGACGGCAGAGGTGTAGGAATGGGGAAGTGGAAAGTGCAGTCAACTTCCAGCATGAACCAAATATTGCCTAATTCTTTCTTGTTTTGAAGGTAGCCCGATGAAGTGAAACGCTCGAATACGAAATTTGCAACAGTCATCCAGCGCAATGTAAACTACTGACACCTCCAACTTTAAACCTTCACTGAATACTTGTGGTAATGACATCATTATATAATGCATGCAAAATGTTATGAGAGACACAGAAAAAATTGGAAAGTTCGGAACACAAACATGAATAAATAAGGGAAAGAAGAAAGGAACAAACAGAAGGGAAAACATCATTCAGAAAGCGAGAATGACGGACTCAGACGTTTATTAAAGCCATCCGCAATAAGTTCGCGGTTATTACTGCCTCTCGTCAAAAGTGATGAAAATAAAAGGTCAGTGGTCATCAGTGCATACAAACACTGTCAAAGATACAATGCACGCAGCCACTGTCATCTGGGCCACTTAAAAAAGAAGTACACAAGACGCGACAAAACAGCCTGTTGATGGACGGCGCATCACCCCTGATCTCTGCTCAGGTGGCGTCTCGAGTCGCTACCAGTCAGGGAGAAGGGGAGCCGCGGCAGATCGGGTGGCAACAAGTTGAGCTGTCGCGCCGCACAGCTGCAAAAACGTCTCCGACCCATCTCTGTGCGAGATCGAGTACATATACGAGTAGGTTGCCATCCTGCCTGGTGTGTCGGTCGCGATGCGCCACAAGACATGAAAAGTTGTTGGCCAGTGTTTCCGGTCCACCCATGCTGCGCACCTTGTGCAACAGGCACAGTGTATGGTATGGGACCAGTTTCTCCGCGTTGAGCCAGCCCAGTCTCCTTAACAGATCGGCCATATGATCAAATTTCCTTCGGACAAAAATAACTCTTGCAACAATGTTAATAATTTGCTGGGAGCGAGACAGGGTTTTCTTTAGTACCATTGCCATACACAGAGATACAATATGGGATCTGCGAGAGAACCAGAACATTGACCAGAGCGGAGATAACGGACGGCGATAGGTAACTCCTTAGAGGTGATGGGTCACTTAGAATTTCGAAACAACGCCTAGTAACGGCGGTAATGTGAGAGTCCCAGCTGAGACAGTAACCAAAAGTTAGTCCCAGATTTTTTAGCTTCCGAAACGGGGTGAAAATTACCATGGTGAAATTTTACGGTGAAATGAGGGGCGTTGCGCAGATTCTGTGTGCTGCCCGACAGCATCAACTGAATCTTGCTGGCAATTACTTTTAGCCCGTTTGCTCGAAACCAAATATCAAGAGAAGCCAGGACCTGTTCCGTAGCAAGGACGTTTTGGAATTCAGCCGAATACCAAGAAATATCGACTCCTTAAAGTTGCAATTTGGTCAAGAATTTAGCGTGGTCTATCACATCAAAGCATTTGCTCAAATCCAGTACCCAAAGTAATGACATTTCCCCACGGTCGATGGCCGAAAGGATGTGGTCGGAAATGGGTATCAGTGCGGTTTCAATCGAGTGACAAGGACGGAATCATGCGTGTTGAGAACGGAATCGTGTTGAGTTGGGGAAAGGAGGTGGTTCTGGGGCAGGTAATTGTACAGCTGTAGATGGACGGCCCGCTCTACAATTTTAGCAATGACAGGAACGATGGAAATCGGCCGGAAGTAGGATAGGTTAGTAGGATCCCCGGATTTAAAGATGGGGTAAACGAGGGAATGTTTCCAGGAATCTGGGACATCGGAGAGCGAGGTACTGGAATTAATCAAATGCAGGAGCACCGCGCCGATTACATCAAAAGACGCACGGATCATGCGGTACCGCCACTGTCCTCGCCTCAGGCAACCGACCCATTCATTCCAAGTACGATTGCCCGCAGCTCAGACAGCGTCAGGGGGGCCAGGCTAAGCGCACAGGCGCCAACACGTGGCAGTCGGCAAGGCAAGCCCGGCGTTTCGCCCATAACCCTCACCTCACTGGCCACGCGCGTCCCCACGCCAATAAAAAATGAGTTTAATTGGTCCGATGTCACCTCGGGCTGCTTTCGGTCGGCCTTTCCGCCCCCAACGGCCGACCGAATCGCGTTCCACATGGAGTGTCGCCCTGTCTCTCGGATCCGTCGCTGGATGTCAAGGCAGGTGTCACGCCTGATAGCGGAACGCACCGCTCTGTTTAGGATTTTATACTCGGTCAGCCCGTGACCAAGGACCGCCAGCCCCTCGCGGCGACGAGATGTGATCACTCTGGTCTCATCACTGACCGCTAGAGCACAGGCATTCCTTATTCGCATCCTCCGCACAGGAGCATGAACATCGATGATAGGTAAAAACGTGTCAAGGAACCTGTTCCATTTGAATGTGACCGTCGGAGAGAAAACACCAGATGCCAGTCCCCACATAAGAGATCATAATGAAACGCGGTTACATCGATGCGGAGAAGGCGGCGAGATCTGACAATGCGCTGCGGTGAGCGAAAGTGAGGCATGTCTTTGTATACACGTGCAAATTTCTGTGGGCTAAAATGGCGAGAAAAAAACGGTATCACAGCGTTTTGGAAAGCGACGACAGTTCGTCATGATAATATCCAACAGTGAACCATTAGAATACGTAACAAAATGGAACAGTGTTTCTGTGTCTGTCAGAAAGTTACACAGCACTTTTTTGGCAGGATCACAGGCTAACTTTAAAAAATCACAGTTCAAGTCACTGCAAATCAGAACTTTCGTCAAAGAGTAAACGACGAATAGACGCTGATACTGGGCTTCTAGATCAGAGAAGTCGGCCTCGAGATCCGTCACATTGCGCCTCGGGGACGGCACGCTGTGCCTGAGATAGACTAACGTCTGCTATCAAGTGTCACCAAAACCCACAAGGTCTCGAGCTTGCTGTTTGGCTTCGCTTCCGAGGTGACCCTGAGGGGGGAAACGCTGATGCTGTCCCTGGCAGCCAGTGCCACCTTGCCGTAACCGCGTCTGTCAGGTCGTCCGGCACGGTAGAGGTGGTTAGCAGGCAGGATCAGTAGGCGGCTCGGAGTAGACGGTTTGAGCCACATCTCGCAGAGTGCCATCAGATCGTAGCTTCGGCGATGAAGCTCATCAGATAGTTCGAGCAGATTTGGCTTGAATGTTCAGGAGTTCGACAGATAGGCTAGATCCAGCAGCAGCTGGTGGCCGCTTCTGCTCCCCTTGTCACGTGCTCCGGGCGCGCGCCTGCCGCGTCTCGTCCGGCGCCGGCGGCCGCCGGAGTCCACCGGCTGGCCGCCCGGCACGGCTGACTTAGGCACGGCACGCCATAAGCTGACGCATGGTCAAAGCCAGGCTCAAAGTCACGCGAACTAGCACGGGCTGACCGCTAGGAAAGAGCCGGCAGTGGAGTGGAGCCGCAGACGTAGCAGCCACTACCAGGGCGTTGATGGCGGCGGCGAGGACAATCAGAAGTAGCAGATCTCGATGGATCGGAGCTTCGGACGGACCGTGCGTGATGAATGATGGAAGGCGGTTGACTGGTGGAGGTGTCTGCTCACATCCTTGCTGAAGCAGGTCCGATTCCCCGCGACGATCCGTTCGGAATCCACGCAGCTCGTGGCAGGTATTGAAAGTCCATGAGCAGCTAGTCCAGTGGGTGACGTCATCCATATTCACACTCAAATTCTCCGGCAGTCGTTCGGAAATATCCACAAGGGGCTACCGCTGGTGGGCAGGGAGGGACGGGGAGCGCCGGCGCCGCGACCGTAGACCGGCGCTGGCAATGTGATATATGATACTTGACTCACTTAAGAATGCCGATTTCTTGGTCGGGGTATCGTGCAAAAATAAGCAACATTGTCTCTCATTTTCATGCATGATGCTTGCGTGTCCCCAGCTGGGCTCATTTCCTTTTTGACCTGGCATAGCCACAGTAGAAACCGAAGATTCTAAGTTATGTGAGATGATATAACTGAAGATGTTTACAAAGATACCTTGAAATTTTTGTAAACATGAGGTAAAATGTCATTGTGGTTCATACGATACTGAATACCTTGTTGACCCTTTCCTGAACACAGTACTCCATTTTTTCAGATCAAGAACTATTTCAAGCCTCAGGTACACTTAAGTCGATGGCGATTATAGGGTAACCGAGCCGCGTCAAGGCCCGGAACGGTGGTCGCGGAATCCGCATGCTAGAGGGACTTGTGTCGAGACCGTCCGACTGAATACCGATGTGGGGACGAAGGTGGGGGCTGAAGGAGACCTCGCTGCGCCGGCCGAGAGGGGTGGCCGCGGTGCGTATGTCGTTCGGGAGGGCATCGCAGGTGAGGGCTGAACTGATTGATGTTCAGGCGGTCAGGCGGCACCGCCGGTAAAGCCGAAACCTGGGACTAAATAGCGACAGTCGATGCCGACCGAGAGGAGTGCCGTTTTATCTCATGGCTGGATCATATTTGGACCAATGACTGGACATCATAAAATGCTAAAAGCACTGACATAACATCTTTGTCGGGACTTGCGCAGAAATTGTTACTTTGTATCGATGCCTCATCCGCGAAGGTGGTGCCGTCTTATCAAACAAAATAACGCCTCAAGTGTGCTTTGTTGTTCAGCGACATGTCCGCCTTTGTTGGCGGTCAGCACAATATCCATGTGGCGTTTTGTTCTCAATAGAGTGGGTGGTGCTGGAAATGGATGCTTACCACGAATGGGGAACTACAAAAATTTCCTTCTCTTGCCTTTTAAGGTATTCGAATAGTACAACTGACCCGCCACAAGTGACAGAGGGAGTGCTGCTCCATCGCCAGTTGGTATCACTGACGTTCAAATAATTTGTCACAATGTGTGTTTTTTCTGTTGTGGACACACCGGTTTTTCCCAGTCATTAGAGTCGGTCAATGGAGCTTATCATAAGCGATGCATGTGCTGTTGCTTGCAATGATGGAACCATTAAATATTACACTACACACTCAGAACCCAAAGATCAATGAACTATGGACAGTTGCACCTACGTCAAATAAGTAGATGAGTTCATTCTCGACGAAACGTTTTGTATGCGTGAATAGCTAGAACCTTACCTTTACTAGTGTAAACAGCGAGACGACCCGTATTTTTGCTCATTATTTGCTATTTAAACAAGACCCCATGGTCATTGGAGGCCGCGCTCCCGCGATAAGTCAGCAGTGTGTTTGCTCGCCGGGACGACTCACGAAAGGGAACAACAAGGTTATCTTTTTCGAAGATAGAGGAACTGGAAACATCTTAGGGCTCAAAATACCAGAGGTAGGCTTTGAAGTCGGGGAAAAAACCGTGCTCAGTGTCTTATTTCAAGTCGTCGGGTGCATAGTGCCCACGTTAATACGCAGGTAAGTAGCATGCTACCGCATTTTTCCTTGTGGTCCTTGGCCTTTTTCGGGGATGATAATTTCATTCATGACATTATGTGGTATTTATTGAAGGATTGCACAATACTAAACGATAGCGAAGATAGGGCTGGTAAAGCATGTTTTAAAACTTACTGCGAGTTAAGTCCAAAAGGCGTTGAAATCTCCCTGTCATTGGGTAAATCTGGTGTCTCTCTGGCCTGTAAACTGTCATCCCTCGGTTTATCCTTTCGACATGTTACGTCTTATGAGGCCCATGGTCTAAAATAAAGTTACCCTGACATGCTGACATGCTATAATAGTAAAACAAGGCCTTTCCTTTCGGTGGGACCAGAGAGATTTCGAGCTTATTTACGTGCATACAATCTTGTGATCATTACAGCAATGTGTGAGAAACTGATAAACTGACTATCCTTTTTCCCAGCCTTGTGATAAGAGATGAGAATAACAACGCAGAAATGCGCCAAGAATCAGTAAGTTTGTCCAGCCGTTGCGGTGTCACTCCACGTGGCCTTGCAAATAACATCCGAATGACTTTCCTTGTCGCTTATAATCATTGCACCTTTTTGTCCCAAGCGCAAAACTTCTGAAAGTCAAAACTTCCTAAATTATTCAGAGCCGTTGTCATTTCGTTCACTTGTGTGGAGCACCTTAGGCTCCTAAATGGTGACAGCAGTTGTGCGACGTTGTTTTCTGCACCGTACCTGCTCACTGAGTTCTGACTATTCACTCCCAGTGACTTGCAAGCCCTTGTCCTGCGTCGAAATTGCTTCCCGTCTCTAGGTGCTTTTACGCGTATTTAGGTATTTTTAGGTGGAATTGAAACAAGTGATATTGCTGACTTGTACTACCACAACTTGACTTTGAGCAGTTCCTTGGCACCTGTTGTTTCTAATGTCAGTGATTGATAACTACGTTTTAAAGCATAATTCGAAGAAGACACGCAAAAGCACTACAACGATGTCGACGGAGGCCGTAAACGATAGGAAGCTCCCTCTGTCCAGGTGACTTGAGAGGTCACACTGACCTGAAATGATCAAATGATGCATGGATAGAGCACAATTGACACGGGTTACATAGTCGCTCTTTTTTCGTTGCTTCATCTTGACTGGGAGAAAAATGGGCTCTGAGTGAACTATCCTCGACCAGCGCGTATGAAAATCCTGACGTCCAGTGAGTGGCAGACAATGGCGGAAAGGTCCCAGAAAGTCTGACATGGGGGTCATTCCCTGATTATAATGTTGGGGAATGTTTGGACTCATCAGTCCTCGCCAGTAACCAGCTCCATTATTTGCCTTGCCCAACTCCCTCTTGTGGGACCGGACGAGTTCATGAATATCTTACACCAAATGCTTCGCTGCATGCTGCCAGTGGCATAGATTACTGGTTATCAAATGACTGTTGTGTCTCAGGCGTTTCAGTGAACAACGTTTCTTTACGCTTTCATCAAAACTTGAATGAGGACCTTGAAATAGGACCTGGAAAGGACTATTTCTTCCAGGTGATGAGTATAAGACTAGCGCGTCCGTTTTCAATAAAGAGCCGGCAGGTTAAAGAGCAGGATGAGACGTCGTCTGTGAGGCAATGGATAAGGCAAGGTGCTCCGCCTCCCACTGAGTCTCGTTCCTCCTTCAATGTTCCATACCCAACTCTCCTCTCAGTTGCAGCTCCATCCGACTCCCGACGTCTGCATCCACGTCATCAAAAGCATTGAAATAACTTCGCTAATAAACTGAAAACATGACAAGAGCTCTGTATTACCCGCCTCCTGGCTGTAGAACATTAGGTCGAATCTAGTGATATCTACGTCCTCTACTGTGTGGCTGAGCGGGTCCAGGTACATTTCCCAAGATTTCACTGAAAAATTTCGTTTTTTTTGGAGTGTCATTTCCCTAAATCCCGTGTTTCGCTGGTTTCCATACCCAAACAGTGTAATACTACTGTCTTCGTCCGCATACCTGTATGTGCAGCACAAAAAAGGACGAAAACCATGCCAAGTACAATCAATAAACGATGCAAATGAACGGCTGTTTATTTGCAATAAACAAATACCAAAACAAAAGGCGCGCAGCGCTCATCGCACGCGAAGCCGCGCCCGCGAAGCGAGGGCAGGACGGACGACCGGGCGTGCTTGTGGCCCGACAGGTTCTCTGAAACGGAAAAAAAACAAATCAACATAAGAGCTTTGATATTATCGTTTGCTGTCCAGGAAGACAGAATGTCAAACTTAATGCAAATTTTAGAGAATGCATTTCAGAAAGCCGAAAAAATGAGTCTCAGTAGCTTTCCTCGCTTTGGTAAAGCCTGAGCCTTTTTCTCGTTCGTGCCACATCGTATCGAACTTTGAATCCGCTCATTAGAATTTCATGGAATTTTGCACAACGGATGGCCACCGGCTGGGCGGCCGTGAGCCGCAGCGCCCTCGGGCGCTTTACTTTGATTTTGGTACCATTAGACTTCGAAAGAAAAAGTAATTGCTTATGGCAGGGATCATGACGTTGAGATGATATCTGATCCAATTTAGAATGATTTCGAAAACTGCCGTATTGAACTTGCAAGGATGAAGACATCTTGCATTTGATATCTGACTTTCATTGTTGAAGCGATGGCAAGATAAGTTACTACATATACACCATTTGGCTTTTCATTTCGCTAGTAGAATGATGTTAGCAAGATTACGCACCAGCCAGGGGACATTTGCGCTGAAGCTGTGCTGTTTTTTTCGGACCCCGTGAACCACAAGCAGTCCACAGGAAATGCGCTTTGTACATCTTTTTAACTCTGCCCCCGACTAGCAGAGGGGCGGTCAGACTGCCCCCTGAGGTTTTTCTGCATTGCGAGAGAACAAACAAACACAGATTCACGAAACTTTTTGTACCTTTTGCTCCATCAAGTTCACACCATCTTGCATCAAAATTTTGACCTCAGGTCACGTCAGGTGCCTAACCTAGGTCAGGTCAAACAGACCTGATGTCAAAAAAAGTTAAGCGACCTCTAACTTTTTCGGAAAAACAAGATATCTCAATAATACTTTCAGGGATTAGTGATCGTGATACATGCAACAAATCTGCTATCTCAGATTTTCGGAAGTTTTGGGTCATTGA